>OZ014519.1:48163893-48544254 GCA_963966055.1 Lathyrus aphaca
GGGTTCTAATTCTTCCTTAATTGGTTAAGAAGGACTAACCCTAGTGTTAATGGACAAGTCCCCCTCAAGTTGTCTTACAAACCATAAAACTCACTTCTTCATCTTATCATTAATTAAAATCCACTTAACCAAAGGCTTGTTTTGTCATGAGTTTAATCCCTAATCATGGATTAAGTTGAGGAGCTTTCCTCAGCTTAAACATTCTCATCTATTATCCTTCTATTAGGATGGTGTAATGAGTCTGTTTAATCCCTGATTATGGCTTAATCTCATTACTCAACACTAAACAAAAACACCAAAAACATCTAAATAATCACAAGTAGGTTAATGATCTTAATACTACACCATGGTGATTAAGTGTGAGAAGCTGACTTCACACTTAAGGTATTCTCATTACCCCTAATCAGAGGGAAGATGTGATGAGTTTACTAAATCCATTGGTTTAGGCTTAAGCTCATTAACTTACGACAAACTTTCAAAAGGCAATAAAAGACTGAAAACACAAAAACAAACAATAATCGTCTCCTCCGGGATTCTTTTCTCATCATCCTCACTCATAAACGAGAACTCGCTTCTTCCGTCTAATGCAAGACAGTTTGCACCTGAGCCAGACAGGTCATACACTTGAGCATAGACAAGCAAGCAGTTCACAAGTCAATTCATCTTTCAGTCTCTTTGGGTCGAACTACGGTGTTCTGACTTCCTCATTGCACGAGAGGATACGTAGGCATAACTTAACAGTTATCGAACAAAAGTCTCTGTACATTCCCCCTCTTTCCAGCTTTATTCTTTTAGCCTCATATTCTTGAGCATTTCATTCTTGTTCCTTACACTGACACATCATTTATACACTTTGCACTTCTTTTACACTGACACCTGTACATTCTTTTCCAACTCTTTATACACAGATTGCACTGACACTACCCCTTTAAAACACAAATCTTTTAAGCGTGGATCCCGTCGAGTACGGCGGACAATCTGGGCGCTAATACCTTCCCGGGTTGTAACCAACCCCCTTTCTCAGTCTCTCTGGTTCGCAACCGTCTTATCCATGTCTTTTCTAGGTCTATGCAGCATTACCTTTCCTCCGGGATAAAAATGCCTAGCTGGCGACTCTTTTCATCTCCAGTGAGTTCACTGCTGTGTGTTCTCATTGTCCCTCTCGCCGACCGTTCGCGTCTGTACCTTTATTTGGGCCAGTCCCATTTATCGGGAGCGACAGCTTGGCGACTCTGCTGGGGATCCTTATACTGCAACCAGGGCTTCTGGTTCTTTTTGTGGGTTCCTCCTAGCGCTTGATTGATTTGTGTTTACTGAGGTGTTATGTGTTATTTGTGTTTGTATATTTGTATTTATTTTGCTTTATGTACAGTTATTTTACTGCTTTCTGTATAGCTTTGCATTATATCATATTGTCATACTGTGCTGGCTGGATCTGTTTGTTTGCTTTGGTGGGTGGGTGTTCTATTGAGAGTTGAGGTCCTATACCTGGGACCTGAGTGACACCTAGGCTAGAGTGGTTCATATTCTTTCCCATTCCATCTCGGTCTGGTGCGGGAATATGAAACACGGTTCAGATATGGGTTTCTTCTTGAGAACTCTGTGTTGCAGATTTCCTGCAATACTAGGGCTATCTGGGAAGCCTGCTAAGTCTGGATGACCTTTAGTATTGACCTTCAGAAACTGAGGTGAATTAGAGGAGGGTCTTTTATGGTTATTGTAAACACTGTACCTCCGGGTTAGAAGTGTTTACACTTCTCATAACTGATCCAAGTCTGAGGA
This sequence comes from Lathyrus aphaca, assembly GCA_963966055.1. Classification (NCBI taxonomy): domain Eukaryota; kingdom Viridiplantae; phylum Streptophyta; class Magnoliopsida; order Fabales; family Fabaceae; genus Lathyrus; species Lathyrus aphaca. The sequence goes on from OZ014519.1 coordinate 48,165,676, forward strand.
TCCTTGTTTTAGAACACCACCTGTGAGGGGGTTGGGCTGTTTACAGGTTTGCAGGTACCCTTGACCTCATCATACCCTGTTACTTTGATTTGATTAAGAGTACTCCATGTTGGAACAGTTCATGTGATTCTAAACCCTGGATCTGTGACTCTTTATTTGAGTCCCCCACCTTGGTTACTAGATTTATAGACCTCCATCTGGATTTCTTGAACATACCTGGACTTATATCAGAGCACTTGATCAGATCCAGCCCAGTCACAAACCCTTGCATATCATTTGCATACATCATCATTGCATCATTTTGACATTTGTTTATTTGTTTTTCAGGGTATCCATCTTCATTTTTTGGCTTGGTTTTGACCCCATCATCAGTATAGACCTATCAGCATCTGCTTCAGCTATCAGCTACTTGCTTCAGTCACCTGCACCAGCCAGTCAGTGGCCCATTTTCAGTGTTATCATCAGCACCTGTCTCAACTCTTCTTCAACAACATGGCACCTAAAAAGAGTAACATCTCCTACCATTTCTTCCAGCCTGAGCTAGCTGACATCAGGAGGATTCAGACCCTGATTACTCCAGACCATATACCACTGTTCAGGGAATACTATGGAGACATACTTGATATGGTTATGGATTTGGACCCTTCACAGAGGAGCTTGATTCATACTTGCCTTCAGTTTTATGATCCCCCACTGAGGTGTTTCACTTTTCAGGATTTTCAGTTGGGCCCTTTATTGGAAGAGTACTCATCATTGGTTGGTATACCTATCAGGGGTGGAGTCCCTTTCAACCCTGAGATGGTCTTTCCTGGTAATGAAGAAGTAGCAAAGGCATTGCATCTGGAACCAGTTCTGATTGGGAAGCATATGACTACTAAGGCTGGAATCTCTGGCTTGCATCTGGATTTCTTGATCTCTCAAGCTACCCTGAAAGCTTCTTTGGGAGAGTGGAAAGCAGTCTGTGCTTTATTGGCCCTGAGTATATATGGGATTATATTATTTGCAGATGAGCCTAGATTCATTAGTAAGAATGCAATCCACCTTTTCATCTTGAAGAATCCAGTGCCCACTTTATTGGGGGATTTCTACTACTCAGTGCACTAGAGGAATGAAAAGCAGAGGGGAAGATTAGTGAGGTGTTGTGCTCCTTTGTTCCATACTTGGCTTCTCAAGCATTTGCCCAAGACAGATGCATTTTTGAACCCTCATCAGCAGAGGAACTGGGCTAGAAGACTCACTGCTCTGACTTCAGCTGATATCAGGTGGTGCACCCAAAGCACCAAGGGCAGGGATATCATTACCAGTTGTGGGCATTTTCCCAATGTACCCCTGATAGGAGTTAAGGGTTACATTAATTACAACCCTCTGCTGTTCATAAGACAACTGGGCTATGCACTGGTCCACACTCCTAAGGCACAAGACTTGGCTGAGACCCTTTACTGTGAGAACAAGCCTAATCTGGCTATTGTTAGGCAGGCAGCCTGGGCCTGGGACAATGTTCAAACTAAAGGAGTGACCATTCTGGGGAAGTGCAACAATGTAGCATCAGCACAATATTATGAATGGTCCCATGCCAGGGCTCAATTTTCTGGGATGCCCTTTACCATGGAGGATATGCCTGGATCATCCTCGGCACCACCTCCTGCCACTGTCAGCATAGAGGAGTTTGAGAGCTTGAAAGAGAGAAATGAGAAGTTGACTCAGGCTTTGCAGAAGACCCTCTGGGAGAGGAGTAATGGTAGGTTGGATATTGAAAGGTTGGAAAAGTTGAAGGTAGAGCATCTGGCTAAAATTGAGAAGTCTGAGGACTACATCAAGAAGTCTAGGGCTGGAGAGCAAATTCTGAAGAATGCTTACAAGGAAGCCCAGTTCCAGAAAGCCAGGACAGACTTGTATCTGAAGGAGAGTCAAGCTAGGTGGGTCAGGATCACCGAAGCTCGTACTCTGGAAGATAAGAGGACTCAGGACAAGATAGAGCAGCTGGAAGCTAGTGCAAAAGAACAGCAGGAAGCCCTGGCAGCAGCCCAGAGAGAGATCTCAGAGCTGAAGATCAGAGCTGGAGTGAAGAGGTCAAAGGACCAGAGTCAACACAAGAAGCTAACTGCAGCTGTTACTACCCGGAATCTCCTTATCAGGAATCTCACGGAACGTCCAGCTGATCCTGTGACTGAAGCACTTCTCAAGGAAGTTCAGGAGGATGAGTTTGGTCTTGGTGTTTGACTTTTGCTTGTTGTTGCTTTCATTCCATGTACTTTTATTTTCTTATGATGTATTTTGACCCCTCTGAGGGCATGTCTTGTAAAAGAACAAACTATGTACCATTTGCCTTTTGTAATATATGTATCAGTTTGTTCCATCCGAGTTTCCCTCAAAGCAACATCAACAGTATCTTCAAGGGTCTGGAAAGGTCAAAACCAAGTGCCAAGCCGGATACCTTGAAAACAAATAAGCATACTGCATTGCATGCTAACCTTTTATTTTGTTTTGCAGGTTTTTTGTTTTACTGATACTAACTCTGTTGTGATGTTCAGGAACTATTGCTCGACGTCGGGTATTTCCACTCAACCGTCCACACCGATATCCAACCCGTAACAACCTTCCGGGCATACAAATGGATCAGGTACAACAGGACCTTACAGAGGTCAGAAACCAAATGGCCAACGAAAGATTGGAAATGAGAACTCAGATGACGCAGTTTATGGAAGTGATGAACAACATGGCTCAGAGCCAAGAAAGATTGAGAGCAATGGTGGAAAGGCAGAATCAAGAAGATCCCCATATAGGGACTGCTGGGACAAGCAACAATGAGAGGGTCCAACCTCATGTCAACCCCCCCGTATTTGGACCACACCTTCATCCAGAGATCAACGTTCCTGCTAATGTTCAAGGGACTGCCACTGCAGGCAGAGTACTGCAAGAAAACCCCCAAGAGGATCAGTTCACAGTAATGGGTGCTGGGGAAGAAGCCTATGACAGAAGGCTGGATGAAATTGCTGAAAAATTAAGATCCTTGGAGTCTCAAAACTCTTTGGGTTTTGATGTTATGTACATGGGCTTAGTGGACGGGGTCAGGATTCCCCATAAGTTTAAGCCTCCTTGCTTTGAAAGGTACAACGGGACTTCCTGCCCACGGACCCACTTACAATCCTTTTTGGGAAGGTTGAAAGCATATACCATGGACGAGAAGCTATGGATGTTTTATTTCGAGGATAGTTTGACTGGAGCGTCAAGGGAATGGTACTCCCATCTGACTAGAGCGACCATCAGGTGTTGGAAGGACTTGGCAGAGGCCTTCATCAGACAATACCAGTATAATTTGGATATGGCACCCAACAGGACCCTCCTTATGGGGATGTCACAATCATCTAGAGAAAGCTTCCGCAAATACGCCCAGAGGTGGAGGCAGCTGGCTGCTGCTGTCCAGCCACCTATGTCAGAGAGGGAGATGGCAGATATGTTTATGAATACCCTCCAAGGAACATACATTGACAGGCTGGCTGCTTTCTCTTCTACCAGCTTTGCAGATGTCGTTATAGCTGGAGAAAGAATCGAGAGCCTGTTGAAGATGGGCAAAATTTCTGACAACGGTGCCAACTCATCCAGCAACACAAGGAAGCCTTTTGTGGGCCCAAGAAGAACTGGTGAGACCAATGCTATCCACACCAACAGGGGCAGACCCCAATATGTTCATAGATCCGTGGCAGCAGTCACCATTCCCGCTCCAATTCATCCACAACCAGTTTATCAACCACAGCAACAAAATTATCAGCAACAGACTCAGTATCCTCCTCAGAGAAATTACAACAACACCAACAACAACAATCAGCAAAGACCGTTCCAACAGAGACCTTCTCAGGCCAATAGGGTGATCGATCTGATCCCTATGCCATATGCCACATTACTGCCACAACTCCTGAAACTCAACCTAGTTGAGCTAAGGACGTTGGCACCTCCGGATCCCACCAGTCTACCCAGAAATTACGACTCCAACGCCAGATGTGCTTTTCACTCAAATGCACCTGGCCATAGTACAGAAAGTGCAGAGCCTTGCACATGAAGGTACAAGACCTGGTAGACTCTAAAGCTCTGAACTTTACACCACCACCAAATGTTAATAAGAACCCTATGCCAAACCACGATGGACCCAGAATCAATGCTATTGAAGAAGATAAGCCGTCTTACTTGATAACCAGTGTGGGTCAGATTCGGACACCGTTGGTAGAGATTAAAGCCCAACTCCTTGAATGTCAAATGTTCCCGGGATGTGAGCTAGGGTGCGCTTATTGCAACATTTCAGTGAATGGTTGTGATAACTTGAGAGATGGCATAGATGGTCTCATCCAGAGTGGCCTGCTTCAAATCACCACATCAATTCCTACCAATCCAGCAATCTCATCAGCAACAGTTCCCGTGTCTTCTACAAATGCAACAACCATTGTTCCAAGAAACTCTTCAATTTCATCAACAAATGCTTCATCTGTTACTTCAACGGACCAGATATCAGCAAACATCCCTTCTACAACTTCAGCACCACTTCATTCAGAACCTCTTACAACAACAACACCCATCCTTCCAACAATGTCTCCTACAACTTCAGCAGCGAATGTCTCAACGGTTACGATTTATTATGATCCTGAAAATGATTCTGCTTACAACTCACAAAGTGCTACTCCCATCAGAGCACCAGTCACAATATACTATGATCCACAGACTATCACAGTCCCTTCTGCAGCTGCCATCAGTCCAGTCACCATCACGGTGCCTGGGCCAGTACCTTATGAAAGCAGTAATGCCATCCCCTGGCATTACGGCTCTGATCTATACTGCGGAGGACAGAAAATCACTCTTGAATCATCAACCCCTGCACCACAAATAGACAATGTGGGAGGAGGCGGAGGCTTCACTCGAAGCGGACGTCTCTTTGCTCCACAAACTCAAAGACCCACTGCCGAAGCAGAAGCTGCTGCTAAGGCAAAAGGGAAAAGCTTGGTGCAGGAAGAGCAGATTGTTAAGGAAGCTTTGAAAACACACTTTGATCAAGAAGTTGATGAGTTCATGAGAATCATCAAGAAAAGTGATTACAAAATAGTGGATCAGCTTCACCAGACGCCTTCCAAGATCTCTATTCTATCATTGCTTATGTGCTCCGAAGCTCATCGGAATGCACTACTAAAAGTCTTGCACGCAGCTTATGTGCCTGAAGAGATCACCGTCAATCAGTTGGAAGCTGTGGTTGGAAATGTTAATGCTAGTCATGGACTAGGGTTCACCAACACTGATTTGACTACGGAAGGCCGCAATCATAACAAGGCTTTGCACATCACCATGGAATGTAAAGGTGCAGTTCTTTCCCATGTGCTGGTAGACACAGGGTCATCCCTCAATGTCTTACCTAAAAAAGCCCTTGTGAAGCTAGAGTATGACGGATTGGCATTATGTCCCAGCAACCTGGTAGTGAGAGCCTTTGATGGTTCTAAGAGATCGGTTCTGGGAGAGATTGAGTTGCCCATAACGATTGGCCCACAAACTTTCAAAACGACCTTCTACGTGATGGATATACAGCCTGCCTACAGCTGTCTATTGGGTAGGCCATGGATTCACGCCGCTGGCGCCGTGACCTCGACCCTTCACCAGAAGTTAAAATTCGAGTGGGAGGGTCAAGTCGTTACTATCTGTGGAGAGGAGGATATTTTTGTTAGCCACCTGGCTACCTACAAATACATTGAGATGGATGGGGAGATCCACGAAACAATGAGTCAAGGGTTTGAGGCCTTGAACATAAATGAAACATCTGCTGTACCTGGAACCTCAATGACATCATATCAACAAGCCCGGAAGGTTGTTGAAGAAGGAAATGCCCAAGGCCGGGGCAAACTGTTACCGGTGGAGAAGAAAGAGGATAGATTTGGGTTGGGTTACAAACCAACTCAGCAAGATCAAGCAGAGGCTGCTAAGGAGCCCAACTTTGTTAGTGGGGGGATGCTCACCCCTGATGCTGTCAACAATTTGGAAGACGAGGATGAAAGCGACCGCAACCTGGAGAGTTGGATCCGTCCAAAGGTCCCGGGGAGCAGTATCTCAAACTGGTCTTCCCAGGAAATTATAAGAGTTACTCGTGCAGAGTAATTATTATTTCCTGTATTTTATAGCATGCATCAAAGTCTTGCATCTTGCCCAAGATGACAAGACTCATTTTGTAATCGGGCCATCTGTAATTTTTGTGCAACAAGATTAATCAATGAAATATCAGACATCTTTTGCAAATGAGTCTTTTTCTTTTCTGCTCACTGTTTTTCCATTTTTCTTTTTGTACAAAAAATAAATGGCAGTGTTTTCAAAATGACAACTTTATTTCACTTTTCTAAACAAGATTAAAATTAAATCACTAAAATGAACAAACTGAACCCTTGCAGAGAATGCCTTCCAGACAACACCGACAACAGCACGGCTATGACTTCGTATGACTTTGACAATCCAATCAATCAAGCTGATGAAGGGGTTAAAGAAGAGTATGAGCTTCCTGAGGAGCTAGCTAGGTTGTTGAGACAAGAGGAAAAGGTTATTACTCCTCACCAGGAGGAGGTTGAAACGATCAATCTTGGTACGGATGAAGACGTGAAAGAAGTTAAAATCGGGGCCTGTTTACAAGACTCAGTGAAGAGACAATTGATTGACCTGCTTCAAGAATATGTGGACGTGTTTGCTTGGTCTTATCAAGACATGCCAGGGTTGGACACCGACATTGTTGTGCACAAGCTGCCTTTGAGAGAAGAATGCCCGCCGGTTAAACAGAAACTACGCCGTACTCGCCCAGACATGGCAATGAAGATCAAAGAAGAGGTGCAAAAGCAATGGGACGCCGGGTTCCTTGCTGTGACTAGCTATCCACCGTGGGTTGCTAATATAGTACCTGTGCCTAAGAAAGACGGCAAAGTAAGAATGTGTGTTGACTACCGGGATCTGAACAGAGCTAGCCCGAAAGATGATTTCCCATTACCTCACATTGATGTATTGGTGGATAATACGGCTCAGTTCTCGGTATTCTCCTTCATGGATGGATTTTCAGGATACAATCAGATTAAAATGTCACCTGAAGACATGGAGAAAACAACCTTCATCACACCCTGGGGCACGTTCTGCTACAAGGTGATGCCATTTGGACTGAAGAATGTCGGTGCGACATATCAACGGGCTATGGTGACATTATTCCACGATATGATCCATAAAGAGATAGAATGTTACGTGGATGATATGATTGCCAAGTCCCTCACTGAAGAAGACCACCTGGTAAATCTGCTAAAGCTGTTCAAGCGTCTGAGGAAGTACCAATTGAAGTTGAACCCCAACAAGTGCACGTTCGGAGTGCGATCTGGTAAGCTGCTGGGATTTATTGTAAGTGAGAAAGGGATTGAAGTTGACCCTGATAAAGTCAAAGCCATTCAAGAAATGCCTGCACCAAAGACAGAGAAGGAAGTTCGAGGGTTCTTAGGTCGATTGAACTACATCTCAAGGTTCATATCTCACCTTACAGCAACCTGTGAGCCCTTGTTCAAATTGTTGAGAAAAGGACAGACGGTCAGGTGGAACGAAGACTGTCAGAAGGCTTTTGACAAGATCAAGGAATACTTACAAGAGCCTCCAATCCTTATGCCTCCAGTTGAAGGAAGACCTCTGATAATGTACTTGACAGTATTAGAAGAGTCAATGGGGTGTGTGCTGGGCCAACATGACGAGTCTGGTCGAAAAGAGTATGCAATATACTACCTAAGCAAAAAGTTTACCGACTGTGAACAACGTTATTCACTGCTCGAGAAAACTTGTTGTGCTTTAGCGTGGGCTGCTCGCCGACTAAGACAGTATATGTTGACCCACACCACTTTGTTGATCTAAAAGATGGATCCAGTCAAGTATATTTTCGAGAAGCCAGCACTTACCGGACGGGTTGCAAGATGGAAAATGATTCTCACAGAATATGACATCCAATACACATCTCAGAAAGCCATCAAGGGCAGTGTATTGTCTGAATATCTTGTTGAGCAACCTATTGATGATTACCAGCCTATGAGATTTGACTTCCCTGATGAAGACATCATGTTCATAAAAGCAAAAGATCATGAAGAGCCTGTTCACACTGAAGGGCCTGACCCGGAAGAAGAATGGACTATGATGTTTGATGGGGTTGTTAATATGAATGGTCGTGGTGTTGGTGCAGTACTCATTACACCTAAAGGAGTTCACATGCCTTTCTCGGCAAAGCTCACTTTCAACTGCACTAACAACGAAGCTGAATACGAAGCTTGCATTATGGGTCTTGAGGAAGCCATTGACCTCAGGATCAAGACATTGACTGTATTCGGGGATTCGGCTCTGGTAGTTAATCAGACCAATGGCAAATGGTACACCCACCAGGATCATCTGATACCTTGCAGGGATTATACAAGGAGGTTATTGACTTTCTTTACAACAGTCAAGCTTAAGTATATCCCTCGGGACGAGAATCAGTTCGCAGATGCTCTGGCTACCATTTCATCTATGATCAAAGTTCAAGCTGCCAACTTTGTACCTCAGATTTCAGTATCCAGACTCGACAGACCAGCATATGTGTTCGCGGCGGATGTTGTCAAGGATGATAAGCCTTGGTTCCATGACATTAAGTGTTTCTTGAAGGATCAAACATACCCACCTGGGGCATCTTCCAATGATAAGAAGACTTTGAGAAGGCTTGCTGGTAGTTTCTTTCTGAACACTGATGGTTCCCTGTACAAGAGGAATTTTGATATGGTGCTCCTCAGATGCGTCGATAGAACCGAGGCAGACTTGTTAATGCATGAAGTGCACGAAGGATCCTTTGGTACCCATGCAGGAGGGCATGCCATGGCTAAAAAGTTGCTAAGATCAGGCTATTACTGGATCACAATGGATGCTGACTGTTGTGCTTACGCCAGAAAATGCCATAAATGCCAGATTTATGCGGATAAAGTACATGTGCCTCCCAATCCTTTGAATGTGATGTCTTCACCTTGGCCTTTTTCTATGTGGGGCATTGACATGATCGGCAAGATTGAGCCAACTGCTTCGAACGGCCACAGATTCATCTTGGTTGCCATTGACTATTTCACCAAGTGGGTTGAAGCAGCCTCTTATGCCAATGTTACAAGACAAGTGGTAGCCAGATTTCTGAAGAGAGATATCATCTGTCGGTATGGAGTTCCCGAGCGAATCATTACTGATAATGGTTCCAACTTGAACAACAAAATGATGGCAGAGCTGTGCCGGGACTTCAAGATTCAACATCACAATTCTTCTCCTTACAGGCCAAAAATGAACGACGCTGTTGAGGCAGCTATAAGAATATTAAGAAGATTGTGCAGAAGATGGTAGTCACCTACAAAGACTGGCATGAAATGTTACCATTTGCCTTGCATGGGTACCGCACGTCAATCAGAACATCCACTGGGGCAACACCATATCAGCTTGTATATGGTATGGAAGCAGTCCTACCTGTCGAAGTCGAGTTACCCTCCCTACGGGTATTGATGGATGTTAAGCTGAACGAAGCAGAATGGGTCAGGTCCCAATACGAACAATTGAGTCTGATTGAAGAGAAAAGATTGGCTGCAATCTGTCATGGGCAGTTGTATCAGAAAAGAATGAAGAGAGCCTTCGATCAGAAAGTCAGGCACCGAGAGTACCAAGTAGGAGATCTTGTGCTAAAAAGAATCCTCCCTCCTCACACAGACCGCAGGGGCAAATGGACTCCTAACTATGAAGGACCATTTGTAGTAAAGAAAGTTTTCTCTGGTGGAGCACTGATGCTCAGCACCATGGATGGTGAAGATTTCCCGTCCCCTGTGAATTCAGATGCAGTTAAAAAATACTTCGCATAAAAATGACCCGCTGGACACAAAAACAGAATGTAAGTCCAGGCAAAAATAGGGCATCCCGGCGAGTCAAAAACAGAATAAAAGACTCGGGCAAAAATAAGGGAAAATAAACAAAAATGTACACCCGCTGAGTTGAAAAGCCGCATTGGACAACTCAGGCAAAAATGGGTATCCCGATGGATTGAAAACCCGAAAGGGCGATCCATGCAAAATAAGGGAATAAGCGAACAACTGCATTTTGAATTCGTCTGTATCATTTACAACTTGGTAAGTTTCGAAAGGATCAAGCTTCAATCAGAATCAGCCTTCTTCAGAAAGCAAGATGAGAAGAACGTCAAAAGTCATACGAGTCATAGTAAAGAGGAAGCTCCTTAAAGCGTCATCAACATTGCCAGCATTTTGTTTCTCAATTTGTAACAATCTCCTCATTTCAGGGGATATGTTTCTTTGACTGTATCTCGCCAATTCAGGGCATATGAATTAATAAAATCATATTTTCAGTCATGTCTCGTCTTGTACATTTTTTATTTGCAAAAATGTCTGATGTCTTAAGAGAAAAACTGATTGCATAAAATACAGATGTTTATCTTCAAAAATAAAAACATGTGCTTGCAGGAAATATACTTACTCCCAAAAGTGTCTAACTCCTATGACAGAATCCAGTAGAGGGTACCTCGGGATTACTTGTGCGTTTCCCTATCTTTGTAGGATTGCAGGTATCCAGAACGCAACTTGGGGCATGTAAGCTTCGTCTCAGCAAGCTGGCAAATCAATGCTCGCTCCATCTTAACACTGGAAGTGTTTTCCCCCCATCCGAGTTGCCATTTCATCCTCGGTCAAAATACAAAAGCCAAGGAGCCCTTTCCCCACAGAGTTTCAGCCTCTATCCAGAAGAGCAGCGCATGAAGGATCACAACAGGGTGAAGAAAGCTTCTTCAAACCCCAACTGGGTCCCTCAGTACAAGGATAGGTCTATCAATGACCTATATCCCCAAGCAAATGCTTCCCACCAGATCTACCAACGATCTCACCCCCAGCTGGGATGTCCATTTCAAGCAGATCGACCAAGATCTTCGCGGCAACGGGATCCGAGTCCCGGATTGGTATCCTCGCATAATCATAGCATTCGCATCATATTCACCCACAAAGCGTAGCATTCCGTTAGTACGGAGCATTACGGCAAAAATCAAACATATAGCATAATCATAAGCCATGTTCTGAATCAAACACTTGTGAATATTGACAACTCCTCCCAAAATCCCCAGCGGATATTCCCCAGCAAACACAGTTGCCTTGCATTCCCCAAACATCAGCATATACCCCTTTGTGGCACCCGTCCGTGTCATATCCCCAGCGGAAAGCCAAAGACATCCTCTTTGCACTCACAAATACTCTTATATATACAATTCCTTGACATTCGTCCGTGTCATTCTTCCCAGTACAGTAACTTAAACACTTTGTATACCAGATACTCGTTTATACTATACTCTTCTCCTTTGACACTCGTCTGTGTCACACTCTCCCCAGCAGATTAAACACTCATCTATACACCACTCATACCTTTTACTCTTATACAGATACTCATCCGTATCTTGTATACACCACTTATATCCCCGCAGATTCAACACTAGTCCCTGTTCTTTGTTAACCAGTTGGTACTCGTCCGTACCATCATCTCATAACATGTGTCAAGCGTTTGTTTCTACCTGATACTCGTCCGTATCATAAGGATGCTCGTCCGCATCTTTAATCCATACACTGTGTCAAACACTCTTGTCTTCTTGGATTTAGACACTCGTCTGTGTCTACTATTCCCCAGAAGAGTTCCCTCGGATTCAACACTCGCCCGTGTTCCTTGTTAACTAGTTGATACTCGTCCGTGTCATCATCTCTGAACACGTATCAGTATTTGTTTCTACCCGATACTCGTCCGTATCGTGGTCTTAGGGATGCTCGTCCGCATCTTTAATCTATACACAAACATCTAAACACTTGTACCTTTTGTTCCTGGGATGTAAACACTCGTCCGTGTTTACTATTCCCCAGTAGATCGCCAACAAAGAAATTTCCTTTTATCTGACATTCGTCCTATGTCATGATAAACCTCGAGAGCAGCCGTACCCTTCTAGGTGGTCGTCCTCCACCTCTTGATGGTCGTCCTCCATCATGCTCATCTGATGGTCGTCCCCATCGTTGATTTTCTATCCGACATTCGTCCTATGTCGTGATATTTAGCAGTCGTCCCCTGCTAGGTGGTCGTCCTCCACCTTCTTTTGATGATCGTCCTTCATCATTTTATCCAATGGCCGTCCCCATTGTTGATTTTGGTTGTTTGGCGTTCGTCCTACGTCATGATAAACCTTGAGAGCAGTCGTCCCCTGCTAGGTGGTCGTCCTCCACCTCTTGATGGTCGTCCTCCATCATGCTCATCCGATGGCCGTCCCCATCGTTGACCTTTTATCCGGCATTCGTCCTATGTCGCGATATTTTCGGCAGCCGTACCCTGCCAGGTGGTCGTCCTCCACCTTAGATGACCGTCCCTCATCTTAACCCAACAGAGCAGCCATCCCCTGCTAGGTGATCGTACTTCACCTTTGATGACCGTACCTCATCATCTGTTTATTTCATTTATTCTTTAACCCGATGGCCGTCCCCGTCGTGGTCCCTTTTTCTTTTTCCTGATGATCGTCCTTCATCAGTTTAGCCCGATGGCCGTCCCCATTGTTGATTACTTTGCTTTGTGAACTTGATGGCCGTCCCCGTCATGTTTCATTAATCCCCAGAGAATTTTACAGCTTTACTTGATGGCTGTCCCCATCATAATTCTTTTTATCCCCAGCATGTCGGCCGTCCCCGGCATTGCTTCATTTCCCGCACTCTTTAGCATGTCGGTCGTCCCCGTCATTGCTCTTTACCCAGCAGTCGTCCTCTGCTCGACGGTCGTCCTCCGTCGCCCATACTTTACAATGTACTTTATTTTCTTTTACAATCTATATCCCTTTTCTTCTTCATTTCATGAGTGCAAATTTTGGACTGTCTTTGGTATTCAACCACAAGTTACCTTGTTTGCTTGATAAGCCGTCGCTTACATTCTGCACAGCTAACTCATGCTTGAATAGGGGCAGCTGTAAACACCCCAAATTTGACCTCACCCATTCACACCATGGTTTGTGATCATTTCATATGCATAAACACAATCATACCATCTCATATCTCAATCTTGAGTCATTGCATTGTTTCTAAGTCATCTGCACCTAGGGTTTGTGATCTGAGCAATCCAAGAGCTTCTTGAGCCACTCCAAAGGTCATCAATCACTTCAAAGGGGTCTATGTGTGTTCAAGTATCATATTACATCCTCTCAAAGTCAAGAATGCCAAAGAATCACAAGAACTGGGATTGTTGTGGAAGCAGAGCCAAGCTTGACTGCACAGATCACCTAAAATTAGGGTTTTGGTTTCAGAGGCCATAACTCCAAATTTTTTGGTCATTATTGTTTCTATTTGTCTCTATATGGTATAGGGAGTATGCATACCAATTTTCATGAAGAAATTCCATGGGGAAGTCATCTGATCAAAGGTTGACTTTCTAGACAAGTCAGTGCAAAATTAGGGCATCTGAGGCCCTCAATGACCCAACCAAGGGGTGATCTTCATCATTTTGAGTGTATATGATCTTTATTTGATCATGTAAGAAGTTGGAAGTTCACAAAATTCAAGAATTTCAAGTCTTTTGCAAAGTTGACTTTTTGGGCAAGTTTGACTTTTAATGAAAATGTCATTTTATGCAACTTTTTCAACCCTTACTTTTTGATCAAAAAAAGCTTCAAATGGAAAAACTTTGGTCATGAAAGTTGTAGATTAGATCTTTCCCTTTTCAAAAAGTACAAGAACATGACCTAATTCATTTTGGATCAAAAGTTATGGCTTGTCAAAGTTGGCAAAAATCACAAAATTTCAAAGTTTCTACCAAAGAGGTATTTTGCAAAATGACTTGATCAAGTGTTCTAAGGCTATCAAATGGACTTCTAATTCACATAACATGACAATGTGGCATCTAAAGTTCAGATTGGACCAAAGAATTACATGTTTGTATGGTTTTTGGAATAAGATCTTTTCATGAGAACCAAAGTGAACCAAGTTGCAAAATCCATCATAACATCTCATCCACTTGTTGCCTTGGTTGCTGAACCACCCTAGCCCTCTCCTCACCTCATGCTGCGCAAGACAAGCCCCTTGTACCAAGCTAGCAAAGTAGCCCATGCCTTTCTTACACAAAGTTGACAATTTGCAAAAAGCACCCATACCTATCACAAAAGGACATGTCATGTCATCTGACCAATAGGATTAGTTTATACAAACAAAATGCAAGCTAAACATCACAAGACACAAGCCTGAAACACACAAGAGTACAGCATTCTCATTTTCCACCCTTGAAGCAAAAGCTTTCGAAACACTTCATACAACTCACAAACACTAAAACAAACTGCACAGACCTTCTCAACACATCACCCTGATCACAAAGCACCCCTAAAATCAACCTGAAACTCAAAGAATCAAGAACACGATTCTCACCTGAGCTTGAGCAGAAGCTGTTCAAACTCTCAAACCAGCCAACACAAACTCCTTCTAAGCATCCAGACATCATCAAGGGACCATAAGGAGTGGATTGCACAAAGGAGAAAGGCCAGAAAGTTGTAAAATGAAAGCTTCAAAACTCAGGTAGCTCAAGAACTTTTTTTCCAGAAATGATTTTTAAAGTTCCTAAGTTGTTCTTTGTAGTTCACTGATCACTCTGATGTTGTTGGTTTTGAAAATGGTGAAGAGATGAGAGTTTAATCGTGTTCTGAAAGTTTTGCCCTAAAATTTCTTTTGTTTCGATTCATGTGATTGATGAAATATAAATGATGTTTATGTTAGGGTTTTGATTCAGTGAAGTATGGGAAGGATTTCTGTTTGTTTAGTTTTCATTTTAGTTGCGTTTTGAAGATTCTAGGAATTTTCAGGTGGGGTTCCCACCGGAGAAGACGACCGGAGGTCTTCTCCGGCCACCTGAAAAAGATTAGGGTTAACCAGCGTAATTAATGCAAGTTTGAATTTGGACCCTTGATCTGGCTGACTTTAGTTGACTCCCGCGTGAACCAATGGCCCAGATCTCTCATTAAACCCTAATCCTGATTATTTGAATTAATTAATTGGGATTAATTTTGAATTCCCTAGAATGAATCCTGGCCTTCCAATCTCGCGCGCGTCAATTCCCTCTCTTTTTATTCAAATACAGGCCATTGGATACGTTGACTTCTCCATAAATCCATTTTATTTTGCATTTTATTTCATTTCTTTTCTCCAATTTATTTAAAATAGTAAAACTAATTTAAAAATTCTGAAATTTTTTATACAAGTTATTATTTAATTTCAGAACACAAAAATATTTTTATTTTTATTTTTTGCATTAAAAAAGTATTTTTAAATATTTAAAAGTTTCTTTTTAATTAATTAATGAGAATTAATTAATTAAAAATGCTTTTAAGTATTTAAAAATCACCAAAAAATTCATGAAACATTTAAAAACATTTAGAAACATTGTCCAACCTTCAAACCAAATTTATTTTTTGATCTTGATGCATTTTAAGAATTTTCCATGGAATTAAAATCATTTTGATGCATTATTTTGATCCAAACTTCCAAAAATCACTTCTGCCTAACCATGATGAGTTGGACTTTGATTCTTTTTGCATTGTGTTTAGAATATCATGAAGTTTGTGAGATTAAATGGCCATGATTTGATCTTCCATTTTCCATTTGTTTGGCATTTTTCTTGTTAAGGAACCCTAAAACCTTAGAAAACTTAGAAAAATCATAACTTGAACTAGGTTAAGAGTTGGGACTTCTCCTTTGGGCTTTGGGTTAGTATAGGTTTAGGGATCCTTTGAGGGCATTTTCAATTTTTTTGTAATGTTGTTTGCTTCTGATTTTGGTTTTTGTTTGATGTATTGTTCATAAACCCTAATTTGGGCTTCCATATGCATCCACCTTGCACTTGCTTGCATAACATGACTTGCCATAGCATTTTGTGCATCCATTTGGTTCATTTGACATCTTAGGACATATTGAAAGTATGTTTGATCATTGCATCTTGCATTTCCCCATGTTGTATGCCATTTGCATTTCATAACTTTTCATGTATGTTTATGCTCCTTAACTTGCCTCATCTGCATCCATTGGTTCATATGATCATCCTCATGTCTTGTCTCATGTTTGTAGCATCACATAACATCATTAACATCATATGTGTGCTTCTGGTTTTGGTTCACACCATACCATTTCATTTCATTTTGCATTGCATTGCATTTCTTTCACTAACTTTTCAGGTGGTAAGTGACTTTGAGAAGTGAATTTGCCTTCACTTCTCATAACTTCTCTTCACCTCTTTTTACATCCTTGCTGCATTTTTTGTATGTGTGTGAGTTTGAGCTTTCTCATCCTTCTTCTTCTCACTTTCTTTCTTCAAGTGACTTGACTTCTTGAATGAAGCAAGTTACCTTGCTTCTCCTGATCCTTTCATCTGCTTCCTGGTGGTTCCATTGAAGACTTCTCTTGAAAACCTCACAAACCTTAGGAACAACCATGTATGACAATGATTAGGGTTTTGTTTAGTCTCCCCTCTTAGTTTTTACCTTTGTGTCTCATTGAGTCTTCTCTTCTCACCTCATAATCAAGGACTAAACCATAAAGGCTTTAAGGCTTTGTGATTAAGTTTATGCCTGCATCCTTCTATTAGGATGGAGTGTATAACTTTAATCCTAAGTGTTAAACCCTTAATGTGTTTAACTCCTTTAATCAAATCACTTAATAATTATCAAGACATCAAGCTTGTAACTTGGGCCTTGCATTAGGGTTCTAATTCTTCCTTAATTGGTTAAGAAGGACTAACCCTAGTGTTAATGGACAAGTCCCCCTCAAGTTGTCTTACAAACCATAAAACTCACTTCTTCATCTTATCATTAATTAAAATCCACTTAACCAAAGGCTTGTTTTGTCATGAGTTTAATCCCTAATCATGGATTAAGTTGAGGAGCTTTCCTCAGCTTAAACATTCTCATCTATTATCCTTCTATTAGGATGGTGTAATGAGTCTGTTTAATCCCTGATTATGGCTTAATCTCATTACTCAACACTAAACAAAAACACCAAAAACATCTAAATAATCACAAGTAGGTTAATGATCTTAATACTACACCATGGTGATTAAGTGTGAGAAGCTGACTTCACACTTAAGGTATTCTCATTACCCCTAATCAGAGGGAAGATGTGATGAGTTTACTAAATCCATTGGTTTAGGCTTAAGCTCATTAACTTACGACAAACTTTCAAAAGGCAATAAAAGACTGAAAACACAAAAACAAACAATAATCGTCTCCTCCGGGATTCTTTTCTCATCATCCTCACTCATAAACGAGAACTCGCTTCTTCCGTCTAATGCAAGACAGTTTGCACCTGAGCCAGACAGGTCATACACTTGAGCATAGACAAGCAAGCAGTTCACAAGTCAATTCATCTTTCAGTCTCTTTGGGTCGAACTACGGTGTTCTGACTTCCCCATTGCACGAGAGGATACGTAGGCATAACTTAACAGTTATCGAACAAAAGTCTATGTACATTCCCCCTCTTTCCAGCTTTATTCTTTTAGCCTCATATTCTTGAGCATTTCATTCTTGTTCCTTACACTGACACATCATTTATACACTTTGCACTTCTTTTACACTGACACCTGTACATTCTTTTCCAACTCTTTATACACAGATTGCACTGACACTACCCCTTTAAAACACAAATCTTTTAAGCGTGGATCCCGTCGAGTACGGCGGACAATCTGGGCGCTAATACCTTCCCGGGTTGTAACCAACCCCCTTTCTCAGTCTCTCTGGTTCGCAACCGTCTTATCCATGTCTTTTCTAGGTCTATGCAGCATTACCTTTCCTCCGGGATAAAAATGCCTAGCTGGCGACTCTTTTCATCTCCAGTGAGTTCACTGCTGTGTGTTCTCATTGTCCCTCTCGCCGACCGTTCGCGTCTGTACCTTTATTTGGGCCAGTCCCATTTATCGGGAGCGACAGCAGCTTCAACTGCCCCATTCATCTTCGGACGATACGGAGAAGAGTTATGATGCTTAATCTTGAACTGCGTGCAGAGATCAGTAATCATAGTGTTGTTCAGATTAGAGCCATTGTCAGTGATAATCCTTTCAGGGATGCCATACCTACATATGAGATTATTCTTAATGAATCGAGCCACAACATTCTTAGTAACAGATGCAAATGAAGCTGCCTCCACCCACTTCGTGAAGTAATCAATAGCAACTAGGATGAAACGATGTCTATTAGAAGCAGTAGGCTTGACCTCACCAATCATATCAATGCCCCATATGGCAAAAGGCCAAGGAGCAGTCAACACATTCAATGGTGATGGAGGTATATGTACTTTATCAGCATAGATTTGACACTTGTGACAAGTTCTGGAGTGTTGATAGCAATCAGCTTCCATGGTAGACCAATAGTAACCTGCTCTCAATATCTTCTTTGCCATAGTATGACCACTAGAATGAATGCCAAAGATTCCATCATGCATATCTTCCATAATCTCAGTTGCTTCCTTTTTATCCACACAACGAAGCATAGTTGAATCATGATTGCGCTTGTACAAAATCCCATTACTCAAAAAGAACTTAGCAGAAAACCTTCTCAGAAACTTCCTATCTTTGACAGATGCCCCTTCAGGGAATTCCTGAGCTTCAAGATATCTTTTTACTTCATAGAACCAAGGCTTCTCCTCTGCCCCTTCTGTGTCAATCTCATTGCAGTATGCAGGCTTCTCAAATCTATCAATAGTAATCTTGGGAGCTTCATCATCCCAGCTGATCTCAAACATGGATGCCATGGTGGCTAATGCATCTGCCAACTGATTCTCTCTCCGTGGAATATGTCCAAAGGTAATCTCTTTGAAATGTGGGATCAAAGACAATACATGCTCTCTGTAAGGAATGAGATTATCATGCTTGGTATCCCAATCTCCTTTAATCTTACTTACTACCAGGGCTGAATCTCCATACACATCAAGGAACCGAATCTTCATATCAATAGCAGCTTTAATACCCAGGATACATGCCTCATACTCAGCCATGTTATTGGTACAATAGAAACACAATCTTGCAGTAATCGGGGTATGACAACCTTCAGGGGAACTAATCACAACACCAACACCATTTCCAAGTGCATTAGAGGCACCATCAAAAACCATAGTCCATCGGGATCCTTGTTCAGGTCCGTCATATTGTCCAGGTTCTTTGGTAATAATCATAATGTCTTCATCAGGGAACTCGAAACTCATTGACTGATAATCATCCACTGCTTGATGAGCCAAATGATCAGCCACAACACTTCCTTTAATAGCCTTCTGAGTAGTATACTGTATGTCATATTCTGTCAAGATCATTTGCCATCTTGCAATTCTTCCGGAGAGAGCAGGTTTCTCGAATATGTACTTGATTGGATCCATCTTTGAAATCAACAAGGTAGTATGAGTCAACATATACTGTCTTAGTCGGCGAGCAGCCCATGCCAAAGCGCAGCAAGTTTTCTCGAGCAGTGAATATCTTGTTTCACAGTCGGTAAACTTTTTGCTAAGGTAGTATATTGCCTGCTCTTTTCGACCAAACTCGTCATGTTGCCCCAACACACACACCATTGAGTTGTCTAACACTGTTAAGTACATAATCAAGGGTCTTCCATCAATTGGTGGTATCAAAATTGGTGGCTCCAGCAGGTATCTCTTGATTTCATCAAAGGCAATCTGGCACTCATCATTCCATTCCATCACCTGATCTTTCTTCAACAACTTGAAGATTGGCTCACAGATGGCAGTTAATTGGGAAATAAATCTTGCAATGTAATTCAATCGTCCCAAGAAACCTCTAACCTCCTTCTCAGTACGGGGAGCTGGCATCTCTCGTATAGCTTTCACTTTTGCAGGATCCACTTCAATACCTTTTCCACTGACGATGAAACCCAGGAGCTTACCAGACCTAACTCGAAAAGAACACTTGTTTGGGTTCAATCTCAACTTGTATTTCTTCAACCTCTCAAATAATTTATGCAAATGATCAAGATGTTGCTCTTCATTCTGGGACCTGGCTATCATATCATCCACATATACCTCTATCTCGTGATGAATCATATCATGAAACAAAGCCACCATAGCACGCTGATATGTTGCCCCTGCATTCTTCAAACCAAATGGCATCACCTTATAGCAAAAGGTGCCCCACTGTGTAACAAATGTTGTCTTCTCCATATCTTCAGGAGCCATCTTGATTTGATTATAACCAGAGAAGCCATCCAGAAAAGAGAATACCTTATGCTGAGCAGTGTTGTCTACCAGAACATCAATATGAGGAAGTGGAAAATCATCTTTGGGGCTAGCCTTGTTCAAATCCCTGTAGTCTACACACATACGTACCTTACCATCTTTCTTAGGAACTGGTACCACATTTGCAACCCACTGAGGATAAGAAGTCACAGCTAAGAACCCTGCATTGAACTGTTTCATTACCTCTGCTTTGATCTTCTCTGACATCTCAGGACGCATATGACGAACTTTCTGCTTCTTTGGACGACAATCTTCTTTCACTGGTAAACGGTGAACCACAATGTCTGTATCCAACCCTGGCATATCTTCATAAGACCAAGCAAAGATCTCCACATAGTCACGTAACATCTGAATCAATCTGCTCTTGACACTGTCATCTAATTCAGCCCCTATCTTGACTTCTTTCCTGTTTTCTTCAGTTCCCAGATTCACAACTTCGACTGGCTCTTCATGTGGTTGTATGGCTTTCTCTTCTTGTTGTAACAACCTAGCAAGCTCTACAGGTACTTCACAATCGTCCTCATTTCCGTCTTCAGCCTGATAGATCGGATTCTCGAAATTATAATTGGCAATAGTAGAACTGTTATCAACAGGATCCAGAGTGGATGAGGATCTGCATTTTAGTGATGTGGGTGTGTGTAAGAACACATAGCTGATAAAACAAAAATAAAAGAAAAGAAAAACAAAGAACACAATATTTACGAAAACGAAACGTCCACTGATTTTTATTGAATGAAGTATGCAAATGAAATGACAGCCCGTAACAAACACACCATTGTGCCCCGGGTAAGGCACAAGGCTTGAGAGTTCAATTGTTCAAGAAATTACAAACTTAAAAGCAACAACACAGTAATAGTATTTACTCCTGACTAAAGGAGATAGGAATAACATCTTCAGCTTTCCAGTTACTGAGTCCAGCACCCACAGTAGGAAAAATCCAAGCATCCAGGTTGTAGTCTTCATCATAGTCACCCACAGCATTGATCTGGTTCTTCATAACCCCTTGATTGGTGATACGAACAGCACGAGCACGACGAACAGCCTTCTGGGACTCTGCAGTGAAACCCAAACCAAACTTGTCAGACTTGTATGGGATATCAGGAAGCTGACCCCAAATAGTAAAACCACCTTCATCCACCACAGCTCTAGCATCTTTAAGGGAGGCCATTGTTGGAGGTATTCTGGTGACCACAGGAACTTTCTTGACAACCGGAGGAGCTTCATAATCATTAACAATCCAAGGAACCACTTCAAACGTCTGACACGGAGTTTCAACATATTCACCTTCCACTTCCAAATACTTGAAGGTGTTCACATGGCTAACAAAATATTCTTCCTCTCCATAGACAGTAACAACCTTTCCTCCCACCGGATATTTCAACTTCTGATGTAATGTAGAGGTTACAACACCTGCCCCATGGATCCAGGGACGACCAAGCAAACAAGAGTACGAAGGACGAATATCCATCACATAAAATGTAACATTAAAAACCTGAGAACCAACTTTGATTGGGAGATCAATTTCTCCATGCACCACTCTCCTCGAACCATCAAAAGCCTTCACCACTATATTACTGGGCTTCAGCACAGCATCTTCAGGACTTAGCTTATTCAGGACTTCTTTGGGTAACACATTCAGAGAGGAACCATTGTCTATCAATACATGTGACAGGGTAGTGCCCCTGCATTCAATTGAGATATGCAGAGCCCTGTTATGATCCCTCTTGGAAGGAGTCAAATCAGCATTAGAAAACCCTAACCCATTATCATAGGTCAGGTGGGCAACACAATTCTCAAACTAGTCAACAGAAATTGCATTGGGTACATGAGCAGTCTTCAGAAACTTGATCAAAGCTTTGGCATGAGCTTCAGAACATAACAACAAAGATAGCATAGAAATCTTGGAGGGAGTGTGCCCCAACTGATCAACAATGTCATAATCACTCTTGCGAATGATTTTCAATACTTCTTCCATCTGCTTAGCAAGATCATCAACAGCTGGCACATCAGTAGGTATTGGTTCAATAACAGGACCTTTGCCCCGAGCATCAGTGGTGGAAGTAGCAGCAGGAGTAACTGCATTCTTGGAAGTAACTGGAGGAGAGAAGACTCTTCCACTTCGTGTGATCTTACTAGACCCAGCAATATTATCAACATCAACAGGCACATCAGCTAAGGGTTCCTGCTTAACACCATGGATATAAACATCAGACCTATAATGCCAAGGCACAACTTTATCAGACGTATATGGAATAGGACCAGGAGTAGTAATGATCATAGGAGCCACTCTGGCTTCAGCAACAATCTTCACAGGGCCTTCAGCAGTAATCTTAATTGGACCCTTATGAGTGATTTTGACAGGCCCCTTTGAAGTGATCCTTACCGGTACTTTATCAACCATGTCAACCTCTTCAATCTTCCTACTTTTAGTAATATGATCCACCATACTCTCTACAGAAGATGGATTCCTCTCAAACACTATGGTATATTTATCCATGAGACGTTGAATTCCATCTCTCAATCTCCAGCAACTATCCGGCTTATAGGTACAATACAGACAATCTTCACGACAACCTGGAAAGAACCCAGCTTGCACTAACTTCTTCTTGATGACAGACAATGGTGTGGTCAACTCTGCAACTGAATAGATATGTAAATCTTCATCAATGGCATTGACAGTCTTCTCGTGATTTGGCATGGGAGCAGTAATCACATTTGGAGTACCCGGAGGGTCAAACTCAATTTCTCCAGCCTCAATCATATCTTGAATTTTGTTCTTCAAGACCCAGCAGCTATTAGTATCATGTCCCTGACAGTTTGAATGATATGCACATCGTGCATTTGGATTGTACCTGGGAGAGGTAACATTAGGATTCTGAGGAGCCTCTTTCAGAGTAATAAGTTCAGCCTTCAACAAGTGTTGCAATGCCTGATCCATTGACATGTTGATCTTAGTGAACTGCTTTCTAGCCCTCTGTTGGTTTCCCTGTGGCTGCTCTGTTGTTGCAGGAGTTGGATTTGAGATATGAACTGCACTCACAGACTGATGCCTTCTGTTACGATCAGGTTGACCATAAACAGCATTGGACTCTTTCTTCCCAGTGGGAGGCTTCTTTGCAGTACCTGATGAAGAAGTACCCACTTGAATCTTGCCACTCTTTATACCATTTTCCACGCGCTCTCCTGTCATTATCAACTCAGTGAAGCCAGATGATGAGCTTCCAATGAGATGACTGTAAAACGGACCATTCAGCGTACACATGAACATATCAACCAATTCCCTGTCAGTTAAAGGGGGTTGTACTCTTCCAGCTAAATCTCTCCACTTCTGAGCATACTCCTTGAAACTTTCTTTGGCACCCATAGACATGCTTTGCAGCTGCATGCGAGTGGGGGCTAAATCAGCATTGTATTGATACTGCTTATAGAAAGCTTCAGCAAGATCATTCCAATCCCTGATGTTGACACTCTCCAATTGATAATACCACTCCAATTGAGCTCCAGATAAGCTCTCTTGGAAGAAATGGATCCACAACTTCTTATCAGCAGTGTGAGGTTGGATTCTTCTGACATAAGACCTCAGATGCAGCTTGGGACAAGAGACCCCATCATAAACAACAAAGGTAGGAACCTTGAAACCAATGGGTATGACTACCCCAGATATCAGACTCAAATCTTCAAAATCCAGTCCGGAAGACTTCTGCAACTCCATAGCATCCATTTTATCCACCAGCATTTTGAATTTGTCTTCATTAGGCTCATGGTAGTAATTAGCCTCAGAATCAGAGTCCCCCATAGTGTTGTGGAGACTGCCTCCCTCCTTTTCAGACTCTTCAGACTCATAGTCTTCAACTGGTTCTTTGGTCTTGGCAAGACCTTTGAACCTTCTTCCCATGTTGATCAGGCCACCTGACCTTCTAGTTTTCTTAGTCTTCTTGGCCAGCAGCGTCTTCAATTCATCCTGCCCCTTGGTCAGGTTCAGAATCAGCTCTTGGAACTGTGCATTTTGTGCCTGGAGATCCTTAACTGTTTGTTCAAGAGCCATTGCTGAAATAAACAGCAAGAAGATGAGAAACCTGTGCACAATTATAAACCTGTGATGCAATGAAATGATATGTGAATGTATATGCAATGTTTTCAAGGACCGCAGGATTTAAATTTGCTTAAACAAACAAGAAGGTAAATTTTTTTATTAGTAATAAATTTGTTTTGCCTCTTGGGCTTACAGAAAATGAAATGAAATAAATACAAGGGATGGGGTTTTAAGTCTCCCATGGACGTTTCCTCTTTGTGTTGAGGTATGAGTTAAGATTCCGTTCCTCGTGAAGTTGCTTTGTTAGTTCCAGGATTCTTTCTTGGCTTGCTTTGTAATGAGCCTCTAAAGTATCACTTTGCTCCTTCAACTGGATCCAGGATCTCTGTAAGTATTCCATGTCAGTAGGCATGTCTGGGTGAAGGATGGTATAAGCAGTGTCTCCTTCAGCAACAGGTTCCATGGTAACTGGCAGGATAGCAGGATATGGCATCATGAGAGTCTGAGCACGAGATCGCACCCATCTGAGATAAGCCTCCATAGGAATATTGTACTTAGGCTCCAGAGTCTTGCTGTCAACCCTGTTTACTTTTCCCCATGCTCGTATGAATCTCTGACGGTAGCCTTGAAGATCGTTGTCGTAGTCAAACACAATGCCCTGAATCAACATGTCATGTGGGCCATCACTCCGAGCGTAACCAAACTGTTGTAAAGCTAGAGAGGGGTTGTAGGTAATGCCTCCTCTTATGCCTAGAAGTGGCACATTAGGAAACTCCCCACAACGGTCAATGATAGTGACATTCTCCATAGATCTGGAGCACCAATGGATATCTGAATGCGAGAGTGACATGATCCTCTTGGACCACCTGAACCCTTGCTCATTCTTCATTACTGAGCGAGGAAGGTAAGAAATAAACCACCTAGAGAGCAAAGGTATGCAGCACATCAAAGTTCCTCTTGCTCTTGTAGTACGAGTATGAAGAGAATGTAGGATGTCTCCAAGCAATGTAGGCACTGGATTGTGACTCAGGAATATGTTGATGGCATGAACGTCTATGAACTGATCAGGATTGGGGAACAACACTAAGCCATAAATCAGTAAGGCTAAGATCTCCTCAAAAGCATCATAACTCATAGCCTTCAAGAACATTTGAGCTTTCTCTATCAACACCTTGGCAAGAATACCCTTAACTCCGCTTCTCGTTTCTAGAACAATGTCAGACTTCTTCAGATGTAGGGCTGCAGCAATAACCTCAGGTTTAGGCTCTTTTTCCAATCCTGTGAATGGTTTCTGATCAAGTACAGGTATACCCAGAAGTTTGGATAATTCTTCCATGGTAGGAACCAACTGGTAGTCGGGGAATGTGAAGCAATGGTGCTTAGGATCAAAGAACTGAAACAGAACACTCATCATGTCTTCATTGAACCCTGAAGTGACTAGATCCAGCAGGTGACCATGTCTCTTGATGAACTGGGAGTGTTCAGACACTTGAGAAACCAACTCTTTAAGCTTAGAAGGTATGCCCACAAAGTTGATCCTGATGGTGTTTCTACGAGCAGAAGCCATGACCTGCAACAAAGAACAAAGATAAATCCTTTGGTCCTTGAAATGGTTAGTGAAAATGCTATGCTTATGATGCATGATGATGTCATGATGTTATGTTCAATCACAAACATGTGGCACACACAAACAAGTCACACAATAGCCCTAGGTTTAAAGGCTTGCATGAAGTTTAAAGGTAAGTACCCTCCCCTGAAGTTTAGTTGGTTCATCCTGTCCTACAAAAGTAACCAGGTTCTAAGGGATCTCAATATCATTGATCCTTCACAAGGGTGGTTGTTCAGTAGGCAACTTACTTGCCAACCAAAACCCTCCAAGTTTAGAATCTCAATGAGCGTAGTATCGAGTATCAACCAACTTCAGTCTGCACCAAAGCCGGTTATCTCACTACTTTCTAAAGGCCAAGATGGGATAACTAGGGTTCTAAAAGTTAGTTAGTGCATTGACAACATATGGCAGCCTCATATTATCCTCAACTTGACTCAAGGAACATAAGCACCAACAAAGAAGTCACACTAACTATGGCCACCAGATCAACCATATCGGTATACGCCGTACAATTTCCTTGGTCTATTGCCATTTACCTAAGGTACACTAGATCCGGGTTAGGATCTTTCACCCATAAGAGCCCAACAAGTAAGTATAAAGCAAACAAGGCAAACAATTTTAAAGTGATCTAATTCCTAAGGGTACCCCTCTTTTATTAAATCCCCAGCAGAGTCGCCAGTTCTGTAACACGGTGGGAGAACTGACTTTAGTTATGTTGCGGATAGCAAGAGTCGCCACCGACTTTTATTTTATCCAAAGGAAAGGCATAAAAGAACAGGAAAGACCTTTTAAAAGATTTTTGGGTCCGGGGGGTAGGTTATGTAAAGGGAAGGTGTTAGCACCCTTTACATCCATGGTTATCCATGGGCTCTTAGTTACTTAGCTCACTTTAAAATGTTTTTGAAATGTGAAGTGTGTGAATAAAAATTTTCTTAAGAGTTTATAATGGCCCATGTACGGATGCGTATAAACCTTTGTTTTGAAAATTTGTTTGAAATGTGTGAAGTGTTTGAAAAGTTTTGAAGAGTGAGCAAGTAACTATGAGGAACCTACCCTAAGTTTAAGTCTTTTCTGTTCTTGAATCCTTTAAATGGTAAGACTATCCCTATTATTAAGGAATAGGTAGTCATTACCTTGGATGTAAGGGACAAGTGAAGGGACATCTGTTTATGTAGGCAACTGTGGGGGTGTATAAGCAATTTTGAAGGGACTATCATCTTTATTCGAAAGGGACATGATCATTATGAAGGCAACATTCGAAATGGACTTGATCTTTTATTTGTTAAGGGACCAGATGACTTTATTTTGAGGGACTTTTGCTTTATATACCCTACTTGACCTTTTTGATTAGGCAACATGAGAGGTATCCTAAGGCAGTGAGATGGCGATCAAAGATCGACTTACGTGTGTGAGTGTACAATTTTAAATAATTATCTTTTAAATTAGTGATCTAAATTAATTTTAAATTACAAGTATATTTACACTCCCTATTTACTAACCATAGCATAAAATAAATAATTTAAACAATACTATTAAATAATACACCAAGAAGCAATTACATAATAATAATTAAGCAAAATTAAATATAATAATCAGAATAAATAATAATAATAATTGGGTTAGTAGAAAATAATAATAATAATAAAAATAATACTAAATTAAATGGGGTTAGTAATAATCATATAAACATAATTAATAATAATAATAATGAAATAAGCAAAAATATTATAATAATTAAAAGAAGAGATCAAATTTTTATAAACAATTATTTAAAGTTAATAAGAAAATATTGACAATTATAAAAATTATTATAGAGTTTTAAGTTATATGCAAATTATAAAAATTAAGTTAATTATGAGAATATTATGAAAATAAAATTATGATTAAATTAGCAATTTTTAAACATATAATAACCATTATTTACATGCAAAAATAAACAATTTATGTCATATTTACATATTATAAAAATAAATTAAGAATTTTAATTTTTAAACATATTCACATACAAAAATTTAAATTATAAACAATTTATACATTAATAAAAATTAAATTAAGAATTTTAATTAAATTATAAATATAATATATACAAATAATAATATTAAACAAATAGAAGAAGAAAAATTAGGGTTTGAGAAAAATGTGTGTTTTTTTAGGGTTTATAAAAAAATAAATTAGGTTTTATATGCAAAAATGTTAAATACTAAATATTAATTCAATTATATAAATAAATTATACAATAATAATATATACATATTAATAAAAGAAATTAGTTTTTTTTAGAAAATATTATTATTTTTTTAGAAATTATTTAGAACATATAATAATCTAAATCCATTTACATATTAATCATAATATTCAAATAATAAATAATTAACAAAAATAAATAAAACAGAATTCAAAAAACTTACCTGGGCTGGGAATTGAACCCAACCCCTTTTGCTTCCAGGAACTCTAAGCCAGCAACATCCACCACTAGGCTAGCGCGCGCAGGTGACCAAGGGAGAGGCAACATTGGTTTTGTTGTTGTTTCCTAAAAAATCAAAGAAAAAAGAAAGAAAAACAAAAGGCCTGGGGGGATCGAACCCAGGACCTTCACAATACACATAAACACATTAACCATTCCAGCTGGGAGAGCGCGCCTATCAACCTAGCAACCATAATACATAATATATTATACATGATAATTAAACTAAAAAACAAGAAAAAATTGGGGAAATAAGGATTCGAACCCCAGACCCTTCAGCAATACACGCGCATACACAACTAACTGAGCCAGCCAACATTTGTGAAATAATATCAAAACAAAACAAACAAATATTATATTCAATTTTTAAAATATGAAATTCGCGCGCAGGGTTCTTCTTCTTCCTCATATTTCCTGCGAAAACACCTGCGAATACACCTGCAAGTTTTCCTGCGAATTCTCACTTTCAAGAACCTGCGAAATTGTAACTCTCACAATGTGTAAAATTTCATCAAATTAAACATACAAACATGATCCTTGCAGTGAATACAGTCCAGCCATGGTTTTATTAGTCATTTATATTAGGTATTTCGTGAACCCCTAATTTGAAAGCTCTAACCCTAGCCATGGCAATTTTCGATTCAAGCCATGAAACTTTGAGTTAAATGTCCAGAAACATTCCTTGTATCATAACAAACACAAAACAACAGTCAAATATGATTAATCATGAGTAAATATGTAAAATCGAAAAATTGTTAAATGAGCATGAACATGGATTCGGTTTGCATGAATGAGGATGTTTCAGATGTTGTTTATGATCCAAATACGTTCAATGAACATCATAGAACATGTTGCAATGCTCAAAATTCATTGAAACTCCCTCTACCTTGAAATCCGAATGTGAATTTTTGATGAATTTTGTGAAGTTTGAAACTGGTTTTGGAGGCTGTGAATTCGTGTGCAATGAGTAGGGTTATGTTCTATACTTATAGTGCAATGAATTAGGTCAGAAAAAATTGATCATTGTATGAAAGATTTGATTAGAAAAGATTCAAAAAGATAAGGCTTTAAAATTCAAATATCCTTGTATGAACACCTTCTATTTTAAGCCAATCATCATGATTCTCTTACCACTTTGATACCAATCACCTTTATGAATTTCTAGAAGCTCAATCCCTTTTAAATCTTTGACTTTTATATTTTATTTTAATTTAAAATGATTTTAAATGAATTAAATCAAAATAAATAAAATAAAATGATAAAAAATCTGATTTTTTAGAGACTTGGGTTGTGCATGAGGTTTTGGTATGGATTGGGTCATCATATGGCAAGCCCATTTAGAAAAAATTGGTTTTAAACCTCCATTTTCTTCATAAACCAACCAACAATTTCCCAACTTTGCAAGGACACACATCCTTCAATTTTAATGCTATGAGGGTGTTCTTGGACATTTTGGAAAGCTTGAAGAGTCCTCTAACCAACCCCACTGGTTTCATGTTCATATCATTTACCATTCTCAAGTTATGCCCTTTTGAAGTTGTTGACTTTTTGTTGACTTTCAAAAGGACCTATAATGTCTTAGCTCATACCTTCCAAATGAAGCATTTTTGGGCTTGGATTGTGAGACACAAAGTTGTAGAGAATTCAATTTCCTTCAAAATGAGCTTTGGATGGAGACTTGGTGATGAAGCATGTGAAAGTTATGGCTGGTCAAAGTTCAGTTGACTTTTACTAAGGAAACCCTAATTTAGAAACCCCTGATTCTTGATGATCTGAAATATCCTTGATGAATCATGATCAACCCTTGATCAAATGATGAATTTTACTTCATATACTTGATGTTGACAAAAAATCATGAAGTTTGACTTTGGTTTGACCACAGTTGACCTCAGTTTGACTTTTTAACTGCTTTGACTGGTTTTGACTTATCTGATCATTTGACTGAGCAAACCTCTGAGAAAAGTTCTGAAATTTGTCATGGGGATTCTTAGACACATGTAAGATATTATGAAGCTCACTTGAAGTCTTGGAAATCCATTTAGCCTGATTAAAGTCAAAACCCTAGTTTTGGATGCATTGCTTAGGAGGATGCATTGCCTGAGGGAATTGTCAAATCTTCTGACCAATGATGAACTTTGTGAACCTTGTGAACCTCATAAGATGTCTTGTGAATCTTGTGAACCTCATGAAAGGTCTTGTGAACCTTGTGAATCTCATAATGTGTCTTGTAATCTTCATGAACCTCATGAAAGGTATTGTGAACCTTGTGAACCTCATAAAGTGTCTTGTAAACTTCATGAACCTCGTGAAAGGTCTTTTGAACCTTGTGAACCTCATAAGCACACAAAGTCTTGGATTGTGAGGGCAAATTTTGGGGTGCAACAA
Source organism: Lathyrus aphaca (assembly GCA_963966055.1). Lineage (NCBI taxonomy): Eukaryota > Viridiplantae > Streptophyta > Magnoliopsida > Fabales > Fabaceae > Lathyrus > Lathyrus aphaca. The sequence continues at coordinate 48,196,473 of OZ014519.1, forward strand.
CATTACAAGTCACTTTCCCAAAATGGCAATTTTGCAAATGGCTTGAAATTCTTCAATTTTGTGAACTTATAACATCTTATAAGATCAAATAAAGATCATACATATTAAAAATGATGGAGAATACCCTTTGGTTGGGTGATTGGGGGCCTCAGATGCCCTGATTTTGCACTGACTTGCTCAAGAAGTCATCTTGTGATCAAATGCCTTCCCCATTGAATTTCTTCATGAAAATTGGTATGCATGATCCTCATATCATATAGAGACCAATATAAACAAGAATGACCAAAAAATTTGGAGTTATGGCCTCTGAAACCAAAACCCTAATTTTAGGTCATCTGTGCAGTTAAACCTGGCTCTGCTTCCATGCCTTCTTCAGTTCTTGTGATTCTTTGACTTCCTTGATCTTGGGAGGATATAATATGATGCTTGAACATACATGGACCCTCTTGAGATGATTGAAGGCCTTTGGAGTGGCTCAAATGGCTCTTGGATTGCTCAGATCACAAACCCTAGATGCAGATGACTTAGAACTAATGCAGTGAAGCAAAAATGCACTATGAGATGATATGGTTGAACTTATGTAAATGAAAAGAATCACAAGCCATGGTGAAATGAGTGAGGGCAAATTTGGGGTGTTTACAAAGATGACGCGGACGGGTGTCGGAAGAAGTGTATTATAAACAAGTGTTTAGGCAACTGTGCTGGGGATAGGTGACACGGACGGGTGTCCGGAGAGTGTATTAATACGTTTTTGTGAATGCAAAGGGGACGCTTTGGCTTTCTGCTAGGGATATGACACAGACGAGTGTCGTAGATTACCTGTAATGTATAAGTATTTGTTTGTGGAAAGTGTTCCGACGACTTTCTGGGGAAAGATGACACGGACGAGTGTCAAAAGGGCCATGTATCTGTATCTGGGAAATGCAAAGAAAATGCTTTGGCATTCTGCCGGGGATTTTGAGAGGTGTCTTGTATATTGTTGACGGTATGTCAATATTCATAGGTGATTGTTTCAAAACATGGCTTGTGATTATGCCATATGTTTGATTTTTGCCGTAATACTCCGTATTAAACGGAATACTACGCTTTGGGTGAAAATATGATGCGAATGCTATGATTATGCAAAAGATACCAATCCGGGATTCGGATCCCGTTGCTGCGAAGATCTCTGGCTGACTTGCTTGCAGTGATATCCCAGCTGGGGATAGGATCATTGGTAGATCTGCTAAGATGTATGACTGCTTGGGGATACAGGTCACTGATAGACCTATCTTTGATGATGAGGAGCACAGTTGGGGCTGTGGAAGCTTTCGTCACTTTGTCGTGAAATCTTCAGACATTGCTCTTCTGGATAGAGGTTGAAACTCTGCGGGGAGATGATTCCCTGCCTGACACTTTGCTGGGGAGGAGTGATCACTGAACGATCTTCCTAGAGATTTCTGTGGGGATCCTGCTGAGGATGACCAACTCGGTTGGGGAAATGAGCCCCTTCTGATGTTGTTTGGAAGACGTGCTGAGGAAATAATTGTTTGACAGCTTGTTGGGGAGAAGCTCTCATGCCCCATGTTGCTCTTTGAATACCTGCAATCCCGTTATGACAAAGAAACGTACAAGTATCCCGAGGTATCCCCTACTGGATTCCATCATAGAAGTTTAGACACTCCTGGGAGTAATATATTTCATGTAAACATGTGATTAGAAAAGGCGCATCTGTATTTATGCAACTATTATATCAAGGATATCGGACATTTTTGCAAATAAAATAAAATGTACGAGATGAAACGTGACTGAAAATCTGAATTTATTAATTTGCGTGCCCTGAATTGGCAAATACAGTCAAAGAAACAAATCCCCTGAAATGAGGAGATTGTTACAAATTGAGAAACAAAAAGGTGATGGCAATGTTGATGACGCTTCAGTGTGCTTCCTTTTGCTAAGACCCGTATGATACTTGACGCTCTTCTCGTCTTGCTTTCTGAAGAAGGTTGATTCTGACCGATGCTTTAACCTTTCGAAGTTTTCCATATTGTGAGTGATACAGACGAATTCAGAATGCAGTCGTTCACTTATTCCCTGATTTTGCGTGGATCGCCCTTTCGGGTTTTCAATCCACCGGGATACCCATTTTTGCCTAAGCTGTCCAATGCGGCTTTTCAACTCAGCGGGTGTACATTTTTTTATTTATTTTCCCTTATTTTTACCCGAGTCTTTTATTCTGTTTTTGACTCGCCGGGATGCCCTATTTTTTCCTGGACTCACATTTTGTTTTTATGTCCAGCGGGTCATTTTATACGAAGTATTTTTTAACTGCATTTGAATTCACAGGGGACAGGAAGTCTTCACCATCCATAGTACTGAGCATCAGTGCTCCACTAGAGAAGACCTTCATTACTATGAATGGACCATCGTAGTTCGAAGTCCACTTGCCCCTGTGGTCTGTATGAGGAGGAAGGAGTTTTTTTCAGCACAAGATTTCCTACTTGGTATTCCCGAAGCCTGACTTTCTGATCGAAAGCTTTCTTCATTCTTTTCTGATACAGCTGCCCATGACAGATTGCAGCTAACCTCTTCTCTTCGATCAGACTCAGTTGTTCGTATCGGGATCGGACCCATTCTGCTTCGTTCAGTTTGACATCCATTAATACCCACAAGGAGGGTAATTCAACTTCAACAGGTAGGACTGCCTCCATACCATAGACAAGCTGATACGGTGTTCTGCATTTCATGCCAGTCTTTGTACGTGACCACCATCTTCTGCACAATCTTCTTGATATTCTTGTTAGCTGCCTCAACAGTGCCATTCATCTTTGGCCTGTAAGGAGAAGAGTTGTGGTGTTGGATTTTGAAGTCCCGGCACAGTTCTGCCATCATTTTGTTGTTCAAGTTGGAACCATTATCAGTAATGATTCGCCCGGGTACTCCATACCGACAGATGATGTCCCTCTTCAGGAATCGGGCTACCACTTTCCTGGTGACGTTTGCATAGGAAGCTGCTTCAACCCACTTGGTAAAATAGTCAATGGCTACCAGGATGAATCTGTGGCCATTCGAAGCAGTCGGCTCAATCTTTCCTATCATGTCAATGCCCCACATGGCAAAGGGCCAGGGTGAAGACATCATGTTCAAAGAATTCGGAGGCACATGCACCTTATCTACATAAATCTGGCATTTATGACACTTTCTGGCATAAGCACAACAGTCTGCATCCATTGTGATCCAGTAGTAGCCTGATCTTAATAATTTTTTAGCCATTGCATGCCCTCCAGCATGGGTACCAAAAGATCCTTCATGCACCTCGTGCATCAGCAAGTCTGCCTCTGTCTTATCAACGCATCTGAGAAGTACCATGTCAAATTTTCTTTTATACAAGGAACCATCAGCATTCAGGAAGAAACTACCAGCTAGCCTTCTTAATGTCTTCTTGTCATTGGAAGATGCCCCAGGTGGGTATGTTTGATCCTCCAAGAAGCATTTGATGTCATATAACCAAGGCTTGTCATCTTTAGCAAGGTCTGCAGAGAATACGTAAGCTGGTCTATCAAGTCTGGATACTGAAATCCGAGGCACAAAGTTGGCAGCTTGAACTTTGATCATGGATGAAATGGTAGCCAGAGCATCTGTGAACTGATTTTCATCTCGAGGGATATACTCAAGCTTGACTGTAGTGAAGAAAGTAAGCAACCTTCTTGTATAGTCCCGGTAAGGTATTAGATGATCATGGTGAGTATACCATTTGCCGTTGGTTTGATTGATTACCAAAGCTGAATCTCTGAATACAGTTAAAGTTTTGATCCTGAGGTCAATGGCTTCCTCAAGACCCATAATGCAAGCTTCGTATTCAGCTTCGTTGTTAGTGCAGTTAAAGGTGAGTTTTTCCGAGAAAGGCATGTGAACTCCCTTAGGTGTAATGAGTACTGCACCAACACCACGACCATTCATATTAACAGCCCCATCAAACATCATAGTCCATTCTTCTTCTGGGTCAGGCCCTTCAGTGTGAATAGGCTCTTCATGATCTTTTGCTTTTATGAACATGATGTCTTCATCAGGGAAGTCAAATCTCATAGGCTGGTAATCATCAATGGGTTGCTCATCTAGATAATCAGACAATACACTGCCTTTGATAGCTTTTTGGGATGTGTACTGAATGTCATATTCTATGAGAATCATTTGCCATCTTGCAACCCGTCCGGTAAGTGCTGGCTTCTCAAATATGTACTTAACTGGGTCCATCTTTGAGATCAATAAGGTAGTGTGGGTCAACATATACTGCCTTAGTCGGCGAGCAGCCCATGCTAAAGAACAGCAAGTTTTCTCGAGCAGTGAATAACGTTGTTCACAGTCGGTAAACTTTTTGCTTAGGTAGTAAATTGCATACTCTTTTCGACCAGACTCGTCTTGCTGGCCCAGCACACACCCCATTGACTCTTCTAATACTGTCAAGTACATTATTAGAGGTCTTCCTTCAACTGGAGGCATAAGGATTGGAGGCTCTTGTAGGTATTCCTTGATTTTGTCAAAAGCCCTCTGGCATTCTTCGTTCCACCTGACCGTTTGTTCTTTTCTTAACAATTTGAACAAGGGTTCACAGGTTGCTGTAAGGTGAGATATGAACCGTGAAATGTAGTTTAATCTACCTAGAAACCCTTGAACTTCTTTTTCGGTCTTCGGTGCAGGCATCTCTTGGATGGCTTTGACCTTATCAGGGTCAACTTCAATTCCCTTCTCACTTACAATAAAACCCAGCAGCTTACCGGACCGCACCCCGAATGTGCATTTGTTGGGGTTCAGCTTTAGTTGGTACTTCCTCTGACGTTTGAATAGCTTCAATAGATTCACCAGGTGGTCTTCTTCTGTGAGGGACCTTGCAATCATGTCATCCACATAACATTCAATTTCTTTATGGATCATGTCGTGGAATAATGTTACCATAGCCCGTTGATAAGTGGCACCAGCATTCTTCAGTCCGAATGGCATCACCTTATAACAGAATGTGCCCCAAGGTGTGATGAAAGTTGTCTTCTCCATGTCTTCAGGTGACATTTTGATCTGATTATATCCTGAAAATCCATCCATGAAGGAGAATACCGAGAACTGAGCCGTATTGTCGACCAATACATCAATGTGAGGTAATGGGAAGTCGTCTTTCGGGCTGGCTCTATTCAGGTCCCGGTAGTCCACACACATCCTCACCTTTCCATCCTTCTTAGGCACAGGTACAATGTTAGCAACCCACGGCGGGTAACTAGTCATAGCGAGGAAACCGGCGTCCCACTATTTTTGTACCTCTTCTTTTATCTTCATTGCCATATCTGGGCGAGTACGGCGCAACTTCTGTTTTACTGGCGGACAGTCTTCTTTCAGAGGCAACTTGTGCATAACAATGTCGGTGTCCAACCCTGGCATATCCTGATAAGACCAAGCAAAAACATCCACATACTCCCGAAGCATGTCAATAAGTTGCTCTTTTACTGAATCTTGCAGACGGGCCCCGATTTTAACTTCTTTAAAGTCTTCTTCTGTACCAAGATTAACTGTTTCGACCTCCTCCTGATGAGGAGTTATAGCCTTCTCCTCTTGTCTCAATGACCTGGCTAGCTCTTCAGGTAGCTCATAATCTTCTTCAACCCCTTCATCGGCTTGATTAACCGGATTGTCAAAGTCATACGAAGTCATAGCGGTGTTGTTGTCGGTGCAGTCTGGAGGGCACTCTCTGCAAGGGTTTAGATTGGTTCATTTTAGTGATCAATTTTATCTTGCTTAGAAAAAGTGAAAATGAAGTTATTATTTTGAAAAATATTGCCATTTTATTTTTGTACAAAAAATAAAGAATGAAAAACAGTGAGCGGAAAGGAAAAAGACTCATTTGCAAAAGATGTCCTGATATTCATTAATTGATCTTTGCACAAAATACAAGATGGCCCGATTACAAAATGAGCCCTGACATCTTGGGCAAGATGCAGGACTTGATGCATGCTTTAAAAACAGGAAATAATAATTACTCTGCGAGAGTAACTCTTATAATTTCCTGGGAAGACCAGTTTGAGACATGGCTCCCCGGGATCCTTGGACGTATCCAGCTTTCCAGGTTGCGTTTGTCTTCTGACTCATCTTCCAAACTATTCACAGCATCCGGGGTGAGCATTCCCCCGCTGACAAACTTAGGCTCCTTTGCAGCCTCTGGTTGATCTTGTCAAGTTGGTTTGTAACCCAACCCGAATCGGTCCTCTTTCTTCTCCACGAGCAACAGCTTTCCCCAGCCTTGAGTGGTACCCTCTTCTATAACCTTTCGGGCTTGTTGATATGATGTGATGGAGGTCCCAGGCACAACAGATGTTTCATTAATATTAAGGGCCTCAAACCCTTGACTCATGGTTTCATGGATCTCCCCATCCATTTAGATGTATTTGAAAGTAGGCAGCTGGCTAACGAAAATATCCTCCTCCCCACAAATGGTAATGACTTGGCCCTCCCACTCGAATTTTAACTTCTGGTGAAGGGTTGACGTCACGGCGCCAGCGGCGTGTATCCATGGTCTACCCAATAGACAACTGTAGGCAGGCTGTATATCCATCACGAAGAAGGTCGTTTTGAAAACCTGTGGGCCAATCATTACAGGCAACTCTATCTCTCCCAGAACTGATCTTTTAGAACCGTCAAAGGCTCTCACTACCAAGTTTCTTGGGCGTAGTGTCAATCCATCATGTTCCAGCTTCACAAGGGCTTTCTTGGGTAGGACATTGAGGGATGACCCTGTGTCCACCAGTACGTGAGAAAGAACTGCACCCTTACACTCCAAGGTAATGTGCAAAGCCTTGTTGTGATTGTGACCTTCCGTTGTCAGATCAGCGTTGGTAAATCCTAGTCCATGACTAGCGTTGACATTTCCAACCACAGCCTCTAACTGATTGACGGTAATCTCCTCCGGCACATAAGCTGCATGCAGGACCTTTAATAGTGTGTTCCGATGAGCCTCAGAGCACATTAGCAATGATAGTATGGAGATTTTGGAAGGTGTTTGGTGAAGCTGGTCCACCACCTTGTAATCATTCTTCTTGACGATCCTCATGAATTCATCAACCTCTTGATCAAAAGGAGTCTTCAAAGCTTCTCCAGCAACTGGTTCTTCTTACACCATGCTCTTCCCTTTTGCCTTAGCAGCAGCTTCTGCTTCAGCAATGGGTCTTGGAATTGGCGAGACAAAGAGACGTCCGCTTCTGGTGAAGCCTCCTCCTCCTCCCACATTGTCTATCTGAGGTGAAGAAGTTGATGATTCTAAAGTGATTTTCTGCCCCCTCGCAGTATAGATCTGAGCCATAATGCCAAGGGATGGCATTATTGCTTTCGTAAGGAACTGGCCCAGGTACTGTGATAGTGACCGGACTGATAGCAGCTGCAGAGGGGACCACAATGGTGTGTGGATCATAATATATGGTAACTGGAGTTCTGACAGGAGTAGTAATTTTTTGTGAGTTGTTGGAAGGAACATTTGCGGGATCGTAGTATATCGTGACCGTTGAGACGCTTTCATTAATTGTTGCTGATGTTGTAGAAGGTGTTGAAGTTGTAGCAGGAACTGATGGAATAATGGGTGTTGTCGTTGTAGAAGGAACTGTGACTGAACTTGTATCCGTTGATGTGATTGATTGGGCAGTTGTTGGAGTTGTAGTAGAATCTGTTGGAACAATGGTTGCTGACGTTGTAGGAGTATTTGTGATTGTTGATGAAGGAATTGTTGGAGTTGTAGTCGTTGTTGTCGTAATCTGAAGGATACCATCCTTAATAAGACCATCTATGCCGTTTCTCAGTCTCTCACATCCATTAACAGCAATGTTGCAATATCCACACCCGAGCTCACATCCGGGGAACACTTGGCATTCTAATAGCTGGGCTTTGATTTCAACCAAGGGTGTTCGGATTTGTGCAACACTGTTGATTAATGTGGATGGTTTGCCCTCCTCAATAGCATTAATCCTTGGCCCGTTGTGACTAGGCATTGGATTTCTTGTAACATTTGGAGGAGGCGCAAAATTGAGAGCTTTTGAGTCCACCAGATCTTGGACTTTCATCTGTAGGGCCCTGCATTTCTCAGTATTATGCCCCGGTGCGTTTGAGTGGAATGCACACCTGGCATTTGCATCATAGTTCTTTGGCATATTGAGGGGATCTGGAGGTGCCAATGTCCTTAACTTAACTAGGTTGAGCTTCAGGAGTTGTGGCAAGAGTGCAGCATACGGCATTGGAGTTGGGTCAATTACCTTGTTTGCTTGTGATGGCCTTTGTTGGAAAGGACGCTGTTGTTGGTTGTTATTACTGTTGTTGTAGGTTCTCTGTTGCGGAAAATGGGATTGTTGCTGATAGTGAGATTGTTGTTGATATTGTGGTTATTGTTGTAGAGGATATGATGGTTGCTGTGGAACTGGAGCTGGGATGGTGACAGCTGCTATTGACCGGTGAGCATATTGAGGCCTGCCCCTACTTGCATGAACAGAGTTTGTTTCACCTGCCCTTCGGGGTCCTGCAAAAGGTTTTCTAGGATTGCTGGAGGAACTTGTACCATTGTCGGAGATTTTGCCCATCTTTAAGAGACTTTCAATTCTCTCACCAGCTATGACTACGTCATCAAAACTGGTAGAGGAGAAAGCAGCCAGCCTATCAATATAAGTCCATTGCAGTGTATTCATAAACATGTCAGCCATTTCCCTCTCTGACATGGGTGGTTGGACAGCAGCAGCAAGCTGTCTCCATCTTTGAGCATACTCCCGGAAGCTCTCCCTAGAAGATTGAGACATTCCCATTAGGAGGGTCCTATTGGGAGCCATGTCTAGGTTGTACTGATATTGCCGGATGAAAGCCTCGGCCAAATCCTTCCAACACCTTATGGTGGCCCTAGATAAATGTGAATACCACTCTCTTGAAGCCCCTGTCAGACTGTCTTTAAAGTAGAACATCCATAACTTTTCATCCATAGTATAGGCTTTGAGCCTTCCCAAGAAAGACTGCAGGTGAGTGCGTGGGCAGGAGGTACCATTGTACTTTTCAAAGCATGGGGGTTTGAATTTGTGGGGAATCCTCACCCCATCTACTAAGCCCATGTCCATTACATCGAAGCCCAAAGAATTCTGAGACTCCAAAGATCTTAACTTTTCAGCGATCGCATCCAATCTCCTGTCATATACCTCATCCCCTGCTCCTATGACAGTGAACTGTTCTTCCTGGGGATCCTCCTGCAGGATTCTGCCCCCAGTAGTGTTACCTTGAACATTCCTCGGGATGTTAACCTCTGGATCCAGATGAGGTCCATATACTTGTGGGTCAATACGATGCTGGCCCCGTTCATTGTTGCTAGTTCCTCCTGTTCCGAGGTGAGGCTCCTCAGGAGTTTGTCTTTCCACCAGCTCTCTTAACCTTTCTTGACTCTGGGCTAAGCCAGTCATCACTGCCATAAACTGAAACATCTGATTTCTCATCTCCACTCTCTCATTGGCCATCTGGTTTCTGACCTCAGACAGGTCCTGTTGTACTTGTTCCATTTGAATGCCGGGAAGGTTGTTACGAGTTGGGTACCGGTGCGCGCGGTTGACAGGGAACACTCGGCGACGAGCAATATTTCCCGAAATCACAACAAAGTTAGAAACAATAATAATTACAAAACCTACAAAACAAAAAAAACAAAGTTAGTATGCAATGCAGTATGCCTATTTGTTTTCCAAGGTATCCGGTTTGGTTCTTGGTTTTGACCTTTCCAGACCTCGAGGAAGATGCTTGATGTTGTTGAGAGAAAAGCCCAAAAGAAAACAAACCACAATATATTACAAAGGAGGAACAATACATAGTTTTGTTTTACAATACATGCCCTGGAAGGGTCAAAATACAACAAAAGGAAAAGTACATCAAATGGAAACAACAACAAACAAAGAATCAGACATCCAGCCCAAATTCATCTTCTCTGACCTCCTTCAGGAGTGCCTCAGTTACCGGACCAGCTGGGTGCTCTGTAATGGTCCTGATGAGGAGGTTCCTGGTGGCAATAGCAGTAGTCATCTTCTTATGTTTGTCTTGGTCCTTTGATTTCTTCAATCCTGCTCTGAGCTTCAACTCTAAAATCTCCTTCTGGGCTGCCAACAAAGCTTCCTGCTGCTTCTTCTCACTGGCCTCTAGATGCTCAATCTTGGCTTGAGTCTTTTGATCTTCCTGTGTACGGGCTTCAGTGATCCTGACCCACCTAGCCTGACTCTCTTGCAGATAGTGCTCAGCCCTAGCTTTCTGAATCTTAGCCTCCTTGCAGGCATTCTTCAATATCTGTTCTCCAGCCCTTGCTTTCCTTATGTAGTCCTCTGTCTTCTCAATTTTGGTCAGATGCTCAACCTTAAGCTTCTCCAATCTCTCAATGTCCAGACGACCATCACTCCTCTCCCAAAGAGTTATCTTCAAAGCCTCAGATAACTTCTCATTCCTTTCCTTCAGCTTCTCAAATTCTTCTAGGATGACAGTTGTTGCTGGCTGTACAGTAGATGGTCCAGGAATGTCTTCCAAGGTGAAAGGCATTCTGGTAATCTGAGCTCTAGTACGGGACCATTCATAGTACTGAGCTGAAGCAACATTATTACATCTTCCAAGAATAGCTATCCCTTTTGTTTGGATGTTGTCCCAAGCCCAGGATGCTTGTCTGACAACAGCTGAATTAGGTTGCACTTCACAATACAAGGTTTTAGCTAAATCATGTCCTCTGGGAGGGTGAACCAAGGCATAACCCAGTTGTCTCTTAAACAGTAAAGGATTGTAGTTGATGCAACCCTTTACTCCAATCAGAGGCACATTTGGGTATTGTCCACAGCTGGTGATAATGTCTTTGCCTTTGGTGCTCTGGGTGCACCACCTGATATCATCTGAAGTCAAAGCAATGAGCCTTTTGGCCCAATTCTACTGTTGGTGTGGGTTCAAGAAGGCATCTGATTTAGGCAGGTGTCTGAGCAGCCAGGTGTAGAACAAAGGAGCACAACATCTTACCAACTTCCCCCTTTGTTTCTCATTCCTCTGATGGATGGAATAATAGAAATCTCCCAGCAATGTAGGTACTGGGTTCTTCAGGAGAAACAAATGGATGGCATTCCTGCTGACAAATTTTGGCTCATCTGCAAACAGTATAGCCCCAGATATGCTGAGGGCTAACAGTGCACAGACTGCCCTCCACTCTCCCAATGAAGCCTTCAGGATGGCCTGAGAAATCAAGAAGTCCAAATGCAAACCAGTAATTCCAGCTTTTGTTGTCATACTTTGCTCAATAAGGGCAGGCTCCAAGTACAGTGCCCTTGCTATTTCTTCATTTCTGGGAGCAGTCATCTCTGGGTTGAAGGGGATTCCACCTCTGATAGGTACTCCAAGCAATGAGGAAAACTCCTCCAGTAGAGGCCCTAGCTGAAAGTCTGGAAAGGTGAAACATCTCAGAGGTGGATCATAAAACTGCAAGCATGTGTGGATCATGCTCCTCTGAGAGGGGTCAAGGTCCATAACCATATCCAGGATACCTCCATAGTGTTCTCTAAACAATGGGATGTAGTCAGGTGTGATGAGTGATTGGACCTGCCTGATACCAGTCAATACAGGCTCAAAGAAGTGATAAGATATGTTGCTCTTCCTGGGAGTAGCCATAAGTGCTGCTGAAGAAGCTGAAGATAAGTGTTGATGATGATCACAGACTAAGCTGGAAATAAATCTCTGACAGACTGATGCTGGTGAGGATGGAGATAACTGAAGCAGATAATTGATGGAGACAGCTGAAGCAGAGGTCTATGCTGAAGAAGGGGTCAAAACCAAAACCAAGATACAATGAAATGGATACCCTGAAAAGCAAATAAACAAATGTTAAATGATGCAATGATGATATGCAAATGATATGCAAGGGTTTGTGATCAAGCTGGATCTGATTATCTATCCTGACATATAAGGCCCATGTATGTTCAAGAAGTCCAGATGGAGGTTTGAGAATCCAGTAACCAGGGTGGGGGACTCAAATAAAGAGTCACATGTCCAGGGTTAATCACAAGAACTGTCCAAAATGGAGTACTCTTAAACAAAACAATAACAGGGTATGATGTGGCCAAGGGTTCCTGCAAACCTGTAAATAGCCCAACCCCCTCACAGGTAGTGTTCTAGAACAAGGTTCCTCATACTTGGATCAGTTATGAGAAGTGTAAACACTTCTAACCCGGAGGTACAGTGTTTACAATAATCATAAAAGTTCCTCCTCTAATTCACCTCAGCTTCTGAAGGTCATAATAAAGGTCATCCAGACTTAGCAGGCTTCCCAGATAGCCCTAGCACTACAGGAAATCTGTAGCACAGAGTTCTCAAGAAGAAACCCACATCTGAATCGTGTTTCATATTCCCGCACCAGACCGAAATGGAATGGGAAAGAACATGAACCACTCTAGCCTAGGTGTCACTCAGGTCCCAGGTATATGACCTTAAACTCTCAATGGAACCCCACCCACCAAAACAACAATCCAGATCCAGCAATGACAATATGATGCATATAAAAACTGTACAGAAAGCAGTAAATAAAGTTGTACATAAAGCAATAAATAAAATAAATACATAAACACATATAGCACATAACACCCCAGTAAACACAAATCAAACAAGCGCTAGGAGGAACCCACAAAAAGAACCAGAAGCCCTGGTTACAGTATAAGGGTCCCCAGCAGAGTCGCCAAGTTGTCGCTCCCACCAAATGACACCGGGTCAGAAGGGGTACAGACGCGAACGATCGGTGAAGAGGAGAAAAGAAAAGAGTCGCCAGCTAGGCATTTTTATCCCGAAGGAAAGGTAATGCTGCATAAACCTAAGAAAGGATGGATAAGATGGTCGCGAACCAGAGAAACTGAGAAAGGGGGTTGGTTACAACCTGGGAAGGTATTAGCACCCAGATTGTCCGTCGTACTCGACGGGATCCACGCTTGAAAGTTTGTGTTTAAAGGGGTAGTGTTAGTGCTATTTTATGTGCAAAAGCTGGAAAAGAATGCAAGTGTTAGTGTAAAAGAAATGTGAAGTGTATAAGAGAAGTGTCAGTGCGAGGAAAGAGTATGAAGCTCAAGACTATGCAGCTTAAAGAATAATGCTGGAAGAGGGGGGAATTTACAGAGACTTTTGTTCGATAACAGTTAAGTTATGCCTACGTATCCTCTCGTGCAATGAGGATGTCAGAACACCGTAGTTCGACTCAAAGAGACTGAAAGATAAATTGACTTGTGAACTGCTTACTTATCTATGCTCAAGTGTATGGCCTGTCTGGCTCAGGTGCAAACTGTCTTGCATTATACGGAAGAAGCAAGTTCTCGTTTGTGAGTGAATAAGGTGAGGAAAGAATCCCGGAGGAGACGATTATTGTTTGTTTTTGTGTTTTCAGTCTTTTATTGCCTTTTGGAGTTTGTCATAAGAGAATGATCTTAATTCTAAACCAAGGGTTAGTAAACTCATCACATCTTCCCTCTGATTAGGGGTAATGAGAATACCTTAAGTATGGAGTAAACACCTCACACTTAATCACCATGATGTAGGATTAAGATCATTAACCTACTTGTAATTACTTAGATGTTTTTGGAGTTTTTGTTTAGTGTTAAGTAATGAGTTTAAGCCATAATCAGGGATTTAATGGACCCATTACACCATCCTAATAGAAGGATAATAAATGAGAACATTTAAGCTGAGGAAGGCTCCTCAACTTAATCTATGATTAGGGATTAACCTCATGACAAAACAAAGCCCTCATTAAATGGATTTTAGTTAATGGTAAGATTAAGAAATGGATTTTATGGTTTGTAAGACAACTTGAGGGGGACTTGTCCATTAACACTAGGGTTAGTCCTTCTTAACCATTTAAGGAAGAATTAGAACCCTAATGCAAGGCCCAAGTTACAAGCTTGATGTCTTAGTGATTATTAAATGGATTGATTAAAGGATTTAAACACATTAAGGGTTTAACACTTAGGATCAAATTTATACACTCCATCCTAATAGAAGGATACAAGCATAACCCTAATCACAAAGCCTTAAAACCTTTAAGGTTTAGTCCCTGATTAAGAGGTGAGAAGAGAAGACTCAAAAGATGACACAAAGGTAAAACTAATGGGGGGACTAATCAAAACCCTAATTGTGATCATGCTTAGGTATTTCTAGGGTTCATGAGGCTTGCAAGAAGATCTTCAGAGAAGCCACCAATGGAAGAAGCAGATGAAAGAGAAGCAGAAGAAGCAAGCCAACTTACTTCACTTAAGAAGATAAGTTGCTTGAAGAAAGAAAGTAAGGAGAGAACATGAATGAGCAAGCTCACTCTAATACAAAAGTAAAATGCAGCAATGATGCATAAGAGAGATGAAAAAAAATTATGAGAAGTGAAGGCAAATTCACTTCTCAAAAACTTACCACCTGCAAAGTTAGCAACAAGCAATGAAAAGAAATGAAAATGGGATGAAATGCAAAGATGCAAACCAAAACCAGAAGCATATTCATGATGCAAATGATGCTATGAGATGGTATGAAAGCATGTCATGAGGTGTGAATGATCATACAAGTCATGAAGATGCAAATGAAACTTAAAGAAGCATGGAAGATCATGAATGCCTATGACATGAAATGAAAGCAAAAGCATGGCAAATGGATGATGCAATGATCAAGCATGATTCTAATATGTCCTAAGATGTCTTATATGTCATGTGGATGCACAAAATGTTATGGTAGGCTCATGTATGCAAGCATATGAAGGATGAATGCAAATGAAGATGCAAATTAGGGTTTATGCACAAGATACAAAGCAAAATTCAAAATCAGAAGCAAATGACAAGATAAAAAATTGAAAATGGGATCAAAGGTACCCTAAACCTATACAAGTTCACTGCCCAAAGGAGGAGACCTAAATCTTAACCTAATGGAAGTTGTGATTTTCTCAAGTTTGCTAAGGTTTTAAGGCACTTCTGTAACACGGTGGGAGAACTGACTTTAGTTATGTTGCGGATAGCAAGAGTCGCCACCGACTTTTATTTTATTCAAAGGAAAGGCATAAAAGAACAGGAAAGACCTTTTTTAAAAGATTTTTGGGTCCGGGGGGTAGGTTATGTAAAGGGAAGGTGTTAGCACCCTTTACATCCATGGTTATCCATGGGCTCTTAGTTACTTAACTCACTTTGAATTGTTTTTGAAAAGTGTAGTGTGTGAATAATAATTTCCATAAGAGTTTAATAATGATCCATGTAAGGATGCGTAAAAAACTTGTATTTTGAAAATTGTTTGAAATTGTGAAATGTTTGAAAAGTTTTTGAATGAAGTGAGTAAGCAGCTATGAGGAACCTACCCTAAAATTTTTAAGTCTTTTTGTTCTTTTTCCTTTAAATGGTAAGACTATCCCTATTATTAAGGAATAGGTAGTCATTACCTTGGATGTGAGGGATATATGAGGGACATCTATTTTATGAAGGCAACTGTGGGGTGTATTAAGCATTTAGGAGGGACTGTCATCTTTATTTGAAAGGGACTTGATCTTTATGAAAGGCAACCATTAAGGGACTTGATGACTTTTCTTTTAAGGGACTTGCTTTATACACCTCACTTGACCTTTTTGAATAGGCAACAATAAGAGGCAACCCTAGAAAGTGAGATGGCGATTAAAAATCGACTTACGTGTGTGAGTGTTTAATTTAATTTATCTTTGAATTAAAATGATCTAAATTCAATTTTAAAATATAATACATGTTTACACTCCCTAAATTACTAACCATAGCATAAAAATTAAATAAATTACATATTTACAAAAATTTACACCAAGGAGCAATTACAATAATAAGCAATTAAAAATAAATAGCAAAAAATAAATATAGAAGCAAAATATAAATAATAAGCAAAATAAATAAATAAGCAATAAATAAATATAATAGGGGTTAGTAATAATAATAATTAAAATAAAATAAGGTTAGTGAAATAATAATAATAAGCATAATAATAAAATAAATGGATTAGTAATAATATGGTTAGTAATAATAATAAACAAAATAAAATAATAAGTAAGAATTAGAAATTATTAAGAAAATATGAACAATTTAATTATAAAATTTAAAACTATATGCAACTTATTAATTCTAGACATAAAAATTTATAATTATAATATTAGCATAAATTTAATTATTTTTAAACATAGATATATAATAAAAGAATAAAATTTGGATTATGAACAAATTAAAAAAAAAATTTGGTTATAAGATTCAATTATATTAAATGTTATATTTGCAAAAATTATATTAAATAAATATGTATATAATAATTATATTAAAAATTAGAAAATAAAAATTAGTTTTTTTAATAATTATTTAGAAAAGATAAACTAGGGTTTCTAAAATTAAGGTTTTGTTTAGAACCATCAAAAGCCTTTACCACAATATTACTGGGCTTCAGCACAGCATCTTCAGGACTCAGCTTGTTCAGAACTTCCTTAGGCAACACATTCAAAGAGGAACCATTGTCTATCAGTACATGTGACAGGGTAGTGCCCCTGCATTCAATTGAGATATGCAAGGCCCTGTTATGATCCCTCTTGGCAGGGGTCAAATCAGCATCAGAAAACCCTAACCCATTGTCATAGGTCAGGTGGGCAACACAGTTCTCAAATTGGTCAACAAAAATTGCACTGGGTACATGAGCAGTCTTCAGAAACTTGATCAAGGACTTGGCATGAGCCTCAGAACATAACAACAAGGACAGCATAGAAATCTTTGAGGGAGTATGCCCTAGTTGATCAACAATGTCATAATCACTCTTGCGAATGATTTTCAATACTTCTTCCATCTGCTTAGAGAGGTCATCAGCAGCTGGCACATCAGTAGATACAGGCTCAATAACAGGACCTTTGCCCCGAGCATCAGTGGTGGAAGTAGCAGCAGGAGTAACTACATTCTTAGAAGCAACTGGAGGAGAGAAGACTCTTCCACTACGAGTGATCTTGCTAGATCCAGCAATATTATCAATGTCAACAGGCACATCAGCTAAAGGCTCCTGCTTAACACCATGGATGTAAACATCAGACCCATAGTGCCAAGGCACAGCTTTGTCAGACGTATATGGGATAGGACCAGGAGTAGTAATGACCACAGGAGCTACTCTAGCTTCAGCAACAACTTTTACGGGACCTTCAGCAGTAATTTTGATTGGACCCTGATGAGTGATTTTAATGGGGCCCTTTGAAGTGATTCTTATTGGTACTTTGTCAACCATGTCAACCTCTTCAATCTTCTTACCTCTGGTAATATGCTCCACCATACTCTCCACAGAAGACGGTCTCCTTTCAAATACTATAGTATACTTATCCATGAGACGCTGAATTCCATCTTTCAATCTGAAGCACTTCTCTGGATTATACTCACAATAAACACAATCTTCACGACAACCCGGAAAGAACCCAGCTTGTACCAACTTCTTTCTGATGACAGACAATGGTGTGGTCAATTCATCAACTGAACGGATATGCAGATCTTCCTCAATGGCATTGACAGTCTTCTCGTGATTTGGCATTGGAGCAGTAATCACATTGGGAGTACCCGGAGGATCAAACTCAATTTCTCCAGCATCAATCATATCTTGAATTTTATTCTTCAAGATCCAGCAGTTATTAGTATCATGTCCCTGACAGTTTGAATGGTATGCACATCGTGCATTGGGGTTGTACCTGGGAGAGGTAACATTAGGATTCTGAGGAGCCTCTTTCAAAGTAATAAGTTCAGCCTTCAACAAGTGTTGCAATGCCTGAGCCATTGACATGTTGATCTTCGTGAACTGCCTTCTAGCCCTCTGTTGGTTGCCCTGTGGCTGCTCTGTTGTTGCAGGAGTTGGATTTGAAATATGAACTGCACTAACAGACTGATGCCTTCTGTTACGATCAGGTTGACCATAAACAGCATTGGATTCTTTCTTCCCAGTGGGAGGCTTCTTTGCAGCACCTGATGAAGAAGTACCCACTTGGATCTTACCATTCTTTATACCATTTTCTACTCGCTCTCCTGTCATGATCAACTCAGTGAAGCCAGATGATGAGCTTCCAATGAGATGACTGTAGAACGGACCATTCAGCGTACACATGAACATATCAACCAATTCCCTGTCAGTCAAATGGGGTTGAACTCTTCCAGCTAAATCTCTCCACTTCTGAGCATACTCTTTAAAACTTTCTTTGGCACCCATAGACATGCTCTGAAGCTGCATGCGAGTGGGGGCTAAGTCAGCATTGTATTGATACTGCTTATAGAAAGCTTCAGCCAGATCATTCCAGTCTCTGATGTTGGCACTCTCCAACTGATAATACCACTCCAACTGAGCTCCAGATAAGCTCTCTTGAAAAAAGTGGATCCACAACTTCTTGTCAACAGTGTGAGGTTGAATTCTTCTGACATAGGACCTCAGATGCAACTTGGGACAAGAGACCCCATCATAAACAACAAATGTAGGAACCTTGAAACCAATGGGTATGACTACCCCAGATATCAAACTCAAATCCTCAAAATCCAGCCCAGATGACTTCTGCAACTCCATGGCATCCATCCTATCCACCAGCATCTTGAATTTGTCTTCATTAGGCTCATGGTAGTAGTTAGCCTCAGAGTCAGAGTCTCCCATAGTGTTGTGGAGACTGCCTCCCTCTTTCTCAGATTCCTCAGATTCATAGTCTTCAGCTGGTTCTTTGGTCTTGGCAAGACCTTTGAACCTTCTTCCCATGTTGATCAAACCAGCAGACCTTCTAGTCTTCTTAGTCTTCTTGGCCAGCAGTGCCTTCAATTCATCTTGCCCCTTGGACAGGTTCAAGATCAGCTCTTGGAACTGTGCATTTTGTGCCTGGAGATCCTTAACTGATTGTTCAAGAGCCATTGCTGAAATAAACAGCGAGAAGATGAGAAACCTGTGCACAATTATAAACCTGTGATGCAATGAAATGATATGTGAATGCATATGCAATGTTTTCAAGGACCGCAGGATTTAAATTTGCTTAGACAAACACGAAAGTAAACTTTTATTAGTAATAACTTTGTTTTGCCTTTTAGGCTTACAAAAAATGAAATGAAATAAGTACAAAAGATGGGGTTTTAAGTCTCCCATGGACGTTTCCTCTTTGTGTTGAGGTATGAGTTGAGGTTTCGTTCCTCATGAAGTTGCTTCGTTAGTTCCAGGATTCTTTCTTGGCTTGCTTTATAATGAGCCTCGAAAGTATCCCTTTGCTCCTTCAGTTGGATCCATGATCTCTGCAAGTCTTCCATATCAGTAGGCATGTCTGGGTGAAGGATGGTATAAGTTGTGTCTCCTTCAGCAACAGGTTCCATGGTAACTGGTAGGACGGCAGGATATGGCATCATGAGAGTCTGAGCACGAGACCGTACCCATCTGAGATAAGCTTCCATAGGAATAGTGTACTTAGGCTCCAGTGTCTTGCTGTCAACCCTGTTTACTTTTCCCCATGCTCGTATGAATCTCTGACGGTAACCCTGAAGATCGTTGTCGTAATCAAACACAATGCCCTGAATCAACATATCATGTGGACCATCACTTAGGGCGTAACCAAACTGTCGTAAAGCTAGAGAGGGGTTGTAGGTGATGCCTCCTCTTATGCCTAGAAGTGGCACATTAGGAAACTCCCCACAACGGTCAATGATGGTGACATTCTCCATAGATCTGGAGCACCAATGGATATCTGAGTGAGAAAGTGACATGATCCTCTTGGACCATCTGAACCCTTGCTCATTCTTCATCACTGAGCGAGGAAGGTGAGAAATAAACCACCTAGAAAGCAAAGGTACGCAGCACATCAAAGTTCCTCTTGCCCTTGTAGTACGGGTGTGAAGAGAATGCAGGATGTCTCCAAGCAATGTAGGCACTAGATTGTGACTCAGGAAAATGTTGATGGCATGAACATCTATGAACTGATCTGGATTGGGGAACAATACTAAGCCATATATCAGCAAGGCTAAGACCTCCTCAAAAGCATCATAGCTCATGGCCTTCAAGAACACCTGAGCTTTCTCTATCAACACCTTGGCAAGAATACCTTTGACTCCGCTTCTCGTTTCTAGAACAATATCAGACTTCTTCAGATGTAGAGCTGCAGCAATGACCTCTGGTTTAAGCTCCTTCTCCAAGCCTGTGAAGGGTCTTTGATCAAGAACAGGTATACCCAGAAGTTTAGAGAACTCCTCCATGGTTGGAACCAGCTGGTAATCAGGGAATGTAAAGCAATGGTGCTTAGGGTCAAAGAACTGAAACAGAACACTCATCATGTCTTCATTGAACCCTGAAGTGACTAGATCCAATAGGTGGCCATGTCTCTTGATGAACTGGGAATGATCAGACACTTGAGAAACCAACTCTTTAAGCTTGGGAGGTATCCCCACAAAGTTGATCCTGATGGTGTTTCTACGAGCAGAAGCCATGACCTGCAACAAAGAACAAAGATAAATCCTTTGGTCCTTGAAATGGTTAGTGAAAATGCTATGCTTATGATGCATGATGATGCTATGATGTTATGCTCAATCACAAACATGTGGCACACACAAACAAGTCACACAATAGCCCTAGGTTTGAAGGCCTGCATGAGGTTCAAAGGTAAGTACCCTCCCCTGAAGTTTAGTTGGTTCATCCTGTCCTACAAAAGTAACCAGGTTCTAAGGGATCTCAATATCATTGATCCTTCACAAGGGTGGTTGTTCAGAAGGCAACTTACTTGCCAACCAAAACCCTCCAAGTTTAAGATCTCAATGAGCGTAGTATCGAGTGTCAACCAACTTCAGTCTGCACCAAAGCCGGTTACCTCACTACTTTCTAAAGGCCAAGATGAGTTAACTAGGGTTCTAAAAGTTAGTTAGTGCATTGACAACATATGGCAGCCTCATATTATCCTCAACTTGACTTAAGGAACATAAGCACCAACCAAGAAGTCGGACTAACTATGGCCACCAGATCAACCGTATCGATATACGTCGTACAGTTTCCTTGGTCTATTGCCATTTACCTAAGGTACACTAGATCCGGGTTAGGACCTTTCACACATAAGAGCACCCCAACAATATAATAATAAAGCAAACAAATCAAACAATATTAAAGTGATCTTAATTCCTAAGGGTACCCCTCTTAAACTACAAATCCCCAGCAGAGTCGCCAGTTCTGTAACACGGTGGGAGAACTGACTTTAAGTTAAATGTTGCGGATAGCAAGAGTCGCCACCGACTTTTATTTTATCCAAAAGGAAAGGGTATAAAAGAACAGGAAAGACCTTAAGAGATATTTTTGGGTCCGGGGGGTAGGTTATGTAAAGGGAAGGTGTTAGCACCCTTTACATCCATGGTTATCCATGGGCTCTTAGTTACTTAGCTCACTTTTGAATTGTTTTTGAAAAGGTGTAGTGTGTGAATAAAAAATTTTCATATGAGTTAATAATGATCCATGTACGGATGCGTAAAACTTGTGTTTGAAAATTTGTTTGAAATTTGTTAAGTGTTTGAAAAATTTTGAATGGAGTGAGCAAGCAACTAGGAGGTACCTACCCTAAAGTTTTAAGTCTTTTCTGTTCTTTATCCTTTAGGTGGTAAGACTATCCCTATTATTAAGGAATAGGTAGTCATTACCTTGGATGTAAGGGACATGTGAGGGACATCTGTTGAGTGAAGGCAACTGTGGGGTGTATTAAGCATTTAAGAGGGACTATCATCATTATTCGAAAAGGGACTTGATCTTTAAAGGCAACCATTAGGGACTTGATGATTTTTCTTTTAAGGGACTTGCTTTATACACCCCACTTGACCTTATGATTTAGGCAACTTGAGAGGCAACCCTAGAAAGTGAGATGGCGATTAAAAATCGACTTACGTGTGTGAGTGTTCAATTTTATTTATCTTATAATTAAAGTGATCTAAATTTAATTTTAAATAGAATACATGTTTTTGCACTCCCTATATTACTAACCATAGCATAAAAATTGAATAAATTACATATTTACAAAATTTACACCAAGGAGCAATTACATAATTATTATAATAAACAATTAAAAATAAATAGCAAAAATAAATATAGAAGCAAAATATAAATAATAAGCCAAAAATAATAAATAAGCAATAAGTAAATAAAATAGGGGTTAGTAATAATAATAATTAAAAATAGGGTTAGTAAAATAATAGTGAAAAATTAAATAATGTTAGTGAAATAATAATAAGCAAAATAAATATTAATAATAATATGGTTAGTAACAATAATTAAAATAAATAAAATTAGCAAAAATATTATAATAACATGATGAAAATAATAAACATTTTTAATATAGACACTTATTTAAAAATATGAACAATTAAAGGATTATGGTAATATTTTATTTTATGTACAAAATTACTAAATTATTTATAATTACAAAATTAAATTATTATAGGTACATATTAAAAATTATTTACATATAATTTAGGTTATAAACAAATTAGAAAAAATATTTACATATTATATAAGAAAATAGATTATAATTATATTTAAAGATTACATTTACAAAAAACTAATCATATTTACAAGATTTTAGATTAAGTATTATATTTACAAAAAATTAATTTTATTAATCATTATATTATATTAAATAAATATATACATAAGAATTATACTAAGAATTAGAAAATAAAAATTATTTAGAAAATAAAATTAGGTTTTACAAAATTAGGATTCATTTAGAAAATGTTTTTAGGGTTATAATATAATATACAAAAATTATTTAAATTAATTACATACATATTATAATTTAATTACATAAAAGAAATAATAATTTTTTTTATGATTTTTGAATATTTGAACCTATTTGAATATATACTTATAAAATAATTTAATTACATGTATATTTATTAATAAAATATAAATCAATTAACAAAAGTAAGAAAAACAAATAAATAAAGAAAATAGCAAAACATACCTGGCTGGGTTTTGAACCCAGGCCACCAGGTTTACCAGCAGTCAAGGCATACCACTAGGCCAGCCCACACGTAGGCAGCAAGGCAGTGAGTCCCATAGGTTTTGTTCTTTGTCATGAAAAACATGGAAAAATGAAAGAAACAAAAGGCCTGGGGTGGTGTTGAACCCAGGACCTCTTGTATACAAGCAGCGCGCATGACCACCTGGCTGGGAGAGCCTATCTGGTTATAAATCAACAACAATGCATAATATAATACAATTGCCAATTATATTGAAAAACAAGAAAAAAGAATGATGCAGCCAGGTCTCGAACACAGGCCCTCAGGTTACACGCACAAGCCTCCCACCACTGGACCAACATAACTGTTGCGATAAACAAACAGGATGTTAAAATAATATTTTAAATCAAAAATTTAAACATGAAATCCGCGCCAATACAGTCGTCTTCTTCCTCATGCCCTTCGAATTTTCCTGCGATTTCACATACAAACTTACCTGCGATTTTTAAATTGCAGCAAAACCTACAAAATTCAAACATTGACAAAACAGCATGATTTTATGAAATTGATTATGCCATTAAGTTTCTAACAAGCTTTCCAATCATTCCACGTCCTTATAATCCATTTATATTGGCTGGATTACAAAACCCTAATTGAAGCCGTAAACCCTAAGTATGGTGAATCACGATTCAGGCTATGGAACTTCACCAAATTGTACAGAATCATTCTAGGCATCAAGACAAACACATATCAGTCATCAAAAACAATTTATAATGCATATATTAATGGGTTCGAAAATTTGAATTTCAAGAGAAAGATGAATTCGGGTTGAGCAATATAGCAAGGCATTGATGCGTATGAGTGATGATAATGCTTCAGTGAGGTCCAAGGAACATGTCTATGTTCTTATTTTACCTTCTAATGCCCTGTAAATGCAAAACCGAATGTGAGCTTTTGAAGGAATTTTTGATCAATGGAACTTACCCTTTGGCTGCTGGAATTCGTGTCTTGAGGATTGCATTATGTTTAGTACTTATAGGTGAATGAATTTAGGTCATAACATTGATTGATCATGTGGAAATTTTGATTCAAAAAGATTCATATTGATCATGTCTTAAAAGTTCAATATTCTTGCATAAAGGCTTACTATTTTAAGACAAATCTCATGATTTCTTTCCTCTTCAACTTAAATCAATAATTAAGACTTTCTAGAAGCTTAATCTCCATTAAATATCATATTTTCATATTTTATATTTATTTAAAATGATTTTTTATGAATTAAATAAAAATAAATAAAAATAAAATAATAAAAATTCTGATTTTTAATCACTTGGGTCGTGCATGATGATAGTGTATGGATTGGATCATAATTTGGCAAGCCCATTTGGCAAGAATTGGTTTTAGACCTCCATTTTCATCATAAACCATCACAAAATTTCCCAACTTTGCAAGGGCACATATCCTTCAATTTTAATGCTATGAGGGTGTTCTTGGACATTTTGGAAATCTTAAAGAGTCCTCTAAACAACCCCATTGGTTTCATGTCCATATCATTTACCAATCTCAAGTTATGCCCTTTTGAAGTTGTTGACTTTTTGTTGACTTTCAAAAACACCTATAATGTCTTAGCTCATACCTTCCAAATGAAGCATTTTTGGGCTTGGCTTGTGAGACAAAAAGTTGTAGATAATTCAATTTCCTTCAAAATGAGCTTTGAGTGGAGACTTGGTGATGAAGTATGTGAAAGTTATGGCTGGTCAAAGTTCAGTTGACTTTTACTAAGGAAACCCTAATTTAGAAACTCCTGATTCTTGATGATCTGGAATCTCCTTGATGAATCATGATCAACCCTTGATCAAATGATTAATTTTACTTCATATACTTGATGTTGGCAAAAAATCATGAAGTTTGACTTTGGTTTGACCACAGTTGACCTCAGTTTGACTTTTTAACTGCTTTGACTGATTTTGACTTATCTGATCATCTGACTGAGCAAACTTTTGAGAAAAGTCTTGAAACTTGTCATGGGGGTTCTTACACACATATAAGATGTTATGAAGCTCACTTGGAGTATTGGAAGTTCATTTAGCCTGATTAAAGCCAAAACCCTAGTTTTGGATGCACTGCTTAGGAGGTGCATTGTCTGAGGGAATTGTCAACTTTTCTAACCAATTGTGAACTTTGTGAACCTTGTGAACCATCATAAGATGTCTTGTGAACCTCATGGGAGGTATTGTGGAGCTTGTGAACCTTGTGAACCTCATAAAGTGACTTGTAGACTTCATGAACCTCAGGAAAGCTTTGTAATCATTGTGAATCTTGTGAACCTTGTGAACCTTCAAGAAGTAACTTGTAGACTTCATGAACCTCATGAAAGGTCTTGTAAATGTTGAGAAACTTGTGAACCTTGTGAACCTTCAAGAAGTAACTTGTAGACTTCATGAACCTCATGAAAGGTTATATAAGCATTGAGAAACTTGTGAACCTTGTGAACCTTCTTAGCACACAAAGTCTTGTATTGTGAGGGAAAATTTTGGGGTGCAACAGGGTTGAACAATATGTCATGGTATTGATGCATATGAGTGATGATTCATGATCAGGGAAGTCCAAGGAGTCTTGCTATGTTCTTGTTTTACCTTCAAATGCCCTGGAAATCAAAAACCGAATGTGAGTTTTGTGAAGGATTTTCAATTTATGAAACTTACTTTTGGAGGCAGACAATTCGTCCCTTTGTGATTGGGTTGTGTTTAGTACTTATAGGTGATTGATTTTAGGTCAAAAAACTGATTGGTTGTGTGAAGATTTTGATATGAAAAGATCCAAATTGATCATGCCTTAAAAATCAAATATTCATGTGTGAATGCTTGCTATTTTTGGCCAAATCTCATGATTTCTTTCCTCTTCAATTCAAATCAATATTTAAGACTTTCTAGAAACTTAATCTCCATCAAATCTTACATTTTCATATTTTATTTTTATTTAAAATGATTTTTAATGAATTAAATCAAAATAAATAAAAATAAAATAATAAAAATTCTGATTTTTAATGGTTTGGGTCGTGCATGAAGTCATTGTATGGGTTGGGTCATCATTTGGCAAGCCCATTTGGAAGAAATTGGTTTTAGACCTCCATTTTCATCATAAACCAACTCAAAATTTCCCAACTTTGCAAGGGCACATATCCTTCAATTTTAATGTTATGAGGGTGTTCTTGGACATTTTGGAAAGCATGAAGAGTCCTCTAAACAACCCCACTGGTTTCATGATCATATCATTTACCAATCTCAAGTTATGCCCTTTTGAAGTTGTTGACTTTTTGTTGACTTTTGAAATGACCTATAATGTCTTAGCTCATACCTTCCAAATGAAGCATTTTTGGGCTTGGCTTGTGAGACACAAAGTTGTAGAGAATTCAATTTCCTTTAAAATGAGCTTTGAGTGGAGACTTGGTGATGAAGCATGTGAAAGTTATGGCTGGTCAAAGTTCAGTTGACTTTTACTAAGGAAACCCTAATTTAGAAACTCCTGATTCTTGATGATCTGGAATCTCCTTGATGAATCATGATCAACCCTTGATCAAATGATGAATTTTACTTTATATACTTGATGTTGGCAAAAAATCATGAAGTTTGACTTTGGTTTGACCACAGTTGACCTCAGTTTGACTTTTTAACTGCATTGACTGATTTTGACTTATCTGATCATCTGACTGAGTAAACTTCTGAGAAAAGTCTTGAAACTTGTCATGGGGGTTCTTACACACATATAAGATATTATGAAGCTCACTTGAAGTATTGGAAGTCCATTTAGCCTGATTAAAGTCAAAACCCTAGTTTTGGATGCACTGCTTAGGAGATGCATTGTCTGAGGGAATTGTCAACTCTTCTGACCAATTGTGAACTTTGTGATCCTTATGAACCATCATAAAATGTCTTGTGAACCTCATGGGAGGTATTGTGAACCTTGTGAACCTTGTGAACCTCATAAAGTGACTTGTGGACTTCATGAACCTCATGGAAGGTCTTGAAAGCATTGTGAATCTTGTGAACCTTCATGAAGTGACTTGTAGACTTCATGAACCTCATGAAAGGTCTTGGAAGCATTGGGAAACTTGTGAACCTTGTGAACCTTCATAAAGTGACTTGTAGACTTCATGAACCTCATGAAAGGTCTTGGAAGCATTGGGAAACTTGTGAACCTTGTGAACCTTCATAAAGTGACTTGTAGACTTCATGAACCTCATGAAAGGTCTTGTAAGTATTGAGAAGCTTGTGAACCTTGTGAACCTTCTTAGAACACAAAGTCTTGTATTGTGAGGGCAAATTTTGGGGTGCAACAACTTCAAAAGGAAAAATGCAAAACAAAATGAAAATGAAAGATAAATTCATGCACAATTTATCCTAGAAACTACATGGTATAAGGAATGCAATGCAAAAAGAACCAACATCAAACTCTTCATGGTTAGGCAGAAAGGATTTTTCTAAGTTAGGGCAAAAATATTGACTCTTAAGAACCCTAAATCCAAAGAAAAATGTCAAAATAGGTCAAGAACCAAAAAGAAATTTGTGTGAATGGTTTAATAATGTTTCTAAATGTATCAAGATGCAATGTGATTTTTTTGTGATTTTTAGAAACTTAAATGCTATTTTAATTAATTAATTCTCATTAATTAATTAAAATAAACATTTAAATATTTAGAAATACGAAATTTATGCAAAAAATAAAATAAAAATTATTTTCAGAATGAGAAAAATATTTGAAAGGGAAATGCAAAAAATGAAATTTTTTGAATGAGCTTTGCTATTTTAAAATAAATACACAAGAAAACTGAATTAAAATGCAATAAAAATGAATTAAAAAGAAAGTATGTAGATCTAATGGCCTAGATTTGAACTGGAGAAGGGGAGGTTGACTGCGCGCGCCTTTTAAAGGCTGAGATTCATTTCAGTTTAATTAAACTAATTACATTTAATTAAATTAATAAAACTGAATTAGGGTTAAGTAACTTGATCTGGACCACTCACCTCACGCGGGAAGGATAAATCCAAGGGTCATTATTCAAATTTCATTAATTATGCAGATTAGGGCTAAACACTTTCAGGTGACCGGAACAGTGTTCCGGTCATCTTCTCCGGTGGACTCAAACCCTAGCTTCTTCCCTAAGCCTCTAATCCTCAAATTTCTTGCCTAGAAATGATCCCCCAACAATCCTAAACCTAAACCCTCAATCAAAAAACATTTATTTCGCATCATGAGCAAGAATCGAACCAAAACGTGAAACGGACAGAAATTTCAGAGCTTGCATACATGGTGGTTTCTCAACCATTTTCAATAATAATCATATCCCCATGACCAGGGGAACTCAAGGAATCATAAAAGAACTTAAAAATAAACTTCTGAGAAAAAAGTTCATAAATTGTACCTGAGATGGAACCTCCTGATGCTGGGCTTTTTGGGTCCCTCTTTGATGCAAATCCTCTCCTATGACCCTCCTGATGATGAAATGAAGCTTAGAACAAGCTTGTATGGCCTAGTTTGATGGTTTTGTTTCTGGTGTAGCAGATTTGGAGGGTTGTGTATGTGGTGCTTTAGGCTGTTTCAGTGCTTGATTCTTAATCCATAGATGGTATATGACTTGTTGGTGAAGAGAAGTTTTAGGTTTGAGGGTTGTGGGCAGAGTTTCGAAGAAATGAAGAAATTTGCAGTTTTTCTCAATCCTGGCTTATGGGAGGATGCTGGCTTGTGTGTGTGTATGTTTCCAGTCCATGAGGTCCACATATTAAGTTTTGATTGGGCAGAGGGTTGGTAATGTCACAGTTTGATTGGTATGGGCAAAGATGCAAAAAGTCATGATTTTGTGTACCATAGGTATGGCTCGGGTCAGAGGAAGATTAGGGGCATGGCTGGGCTCAGCATGGATCAAGGAAAGCCTTTGGATTGTTTTTGTGCAGCTGTAAAGGCTGAGGCAAGTGGTAGCATGGCTCTTGCAACTTTTCCCTCTTTGGAATTCTTTGTGAACCAAGGCAATGAATCCTATGAACTCTTGGGCAATTTGCAACAAAATGGATCACATGAAGTTGTTATTATGCTTTGAGATCTCTTAGCAACTAATCCAATCACTAGAAGTTCCTTTTGCAAAAATTCCATTCTTGAAGATTCATGAAAAATGCCTTATGGCGACTTGTAAATCAAGGCATGAAAATGAGAAATTCCTTGGGAAATTCTGAATTTTATGTCATGTATGATGCTTGTGTAATGGTTAGAAGTCAAATTAAGGTCAGAAAATGTTTTGGCAAGTGTTTTTGCAAGTTTCCCTCTTTGGTGCATACGTGAAATTTAGTGATTTTTCCCAACTTTGCAAGGCCATAACTTGAGTTCTATGATGAATTAGATCAAGTTCTTGTACTTTTTGAAAAGGGAATGATCCAATCTACAACTTTCATGACCAAGAATTTTTCTTTTGAAGCATTTTTGAATCAAAAAGAGGAGGTTGAAAAACTTTCCCAAAATGGCAAGTTTACATTACAAGTCACTTTCCCAAAATGGCAACTTTGCAAATGGCTTGAAATTCCTCAATTTTGTGAACTTCTAACTTCTTCTAAGATCAAATAAAGATCATATACACTCAAAATGATGGAGAAGACCCTTTGTTTGGATGATTGGGGGCCTCAAATGCCCTGATTTTGCACTGACTTGCTCAAGAAGTCATTTATTGATCAGATGCCTTCCCCATTGAATTTCTTCATGAAAATTGGTGTGCATGATCCTCATATCATATAGAGACCAATAGAAACAAGAATGACCAAAAAATTTGGAGTTATGGCCTCTGAAACCAAAACCCTAGTTTCAGGTCATCTATGCAGTTAAGCCTAGCTCTACTTCCACACCTTCCTCAGTTCTTGTGATTTTCTGACTTTCTTGATCTTGGGAGGATATAATATGATGCTTGAACATACATAGACCTTCTTGAGATGATTGAGGACCTTTGGAGTGTCTCAAATAGCTCAGGGATTGCTCAGATCACAAACCCTAGATGCAGATGACTTTGAAACCATGCAGTGGAGCAAAAATGCAATGTGAGATGCTATGATTGAACTTATGCAAATGAAAAGATCACAAACCATGGTGAAATGAGTGAGGGAAAATTTGGGGTGTTTACACCATAATCGTGACAAAATTTCCGCCTTAGCTAAACTAGCAGACCTTCTAGCACTAGAGTGATTACAAAGTCCCTGTGGGTTCGACATCTTTTTATTACTATTGCGATAGGCTGTGCGCTTGCAGTTCAGATACCGCTAGACATATCACGTTTTCGCACCATCAAGTTTTTGGCGCCGTTGCCGAGGACCTTGATTTAGTCACTAGTGCACTATTAGAGTAGCACTGTCTAGACTAAGGTAACAATTTATTTTCCCTAATCTAATTTACTGAGTGTATGCCAAGTACTCGCTCTCAAGGCGAAGACTTGCAACCTCCAGTCCTGGAATTAGAATGCTTCTTACATTTAAGAAGACGAATATTCGAATACCAACGAAAATACAACATTCCAGATCTTCAAGTTGATCTGCCTAAACCAGTTGGAACATCGAAGGACGCAGAAATGGCTGAAGAACCAAATCATCCACTAAAGTATTACGCTAGTCCTTCACAAGCTGAGCCGCATTCCAGCATTGCTGCGTCGGCTATCAACCGAAACGATTTCGAATTGAAACCTTCGCTGATATCAGTCGTGCAACAAAACCAATTCGCCAGAAATCCTACCGAGGATCCGAACCTTCATCTTTCGATATTTGTGCAGTACGCAGATACTGTAAAAGCTAATGGAGTTACCCAAGAAGCAATTAGATTACGCCTTTTTCCTTTCTCACTTCGAGACAGAGCGAGAGCCTGGCTTCAATCTCTACCCACGAATTCAGTAACTACGTGGGAGGAACTAAAGAGAGTCTTTTTGACAAGATATTTCCCACCTAGTAAGACAGTTATGCTAAGAGCTCAAATCAACGGATTTAAGCAAAAGGAAAACAAGTCACTTTTCGAAGCTTGGGAACGCTACAAAGATATGTTGAGACATTGTCCACATCACGGATTAGTAGAATGGATGGTCATCCATACCTTTTACAATGGAATCTTTTACAACACAAGAATGACGATTGACGCTGCCGCAGGCGGCACATTAATGGACAAAGAATATAATGATGCTTATGCACTTATCGAGAGTATGGCTCAGAATCATTACCAATGGGGAAGCGAGAGAGTCGCAACTGAGAAACCAACAAAAGGAGGTATGTATGAAGTGAGTAGTATGGACCAAGTCAATGCAAAGTTTGACCAACTTAACCAAAAGCTCGACAACTTGGCCAAAACACCAACAGCCACCGTGGCTGCGGTAACACCTAACTGTGAGTTATGTGGAGTTCCAGGACATGTTATCCCTGATTGTCAATTATTAGCTGGACTTCCCACAGATCAAGTGAATTATGCTCAAGGAAACCCATACTCGAACACATACAACCCAGGTTGGAAGAATCATCTGAACTTCTCGTATAAGAATAACAAAGCTTTATACGCACCAGGACAAGAACCAGCTACACCACCAGGATATCAAAAGACTGCTCCTAATGTTCCTAGAAAATCAAACCTTGAGTTAATGATGGAGAACTTCATAGCTACCCAATCTCAAACAAATAAGGAATTCTTAAACCAAAACATACACACTAGCGAGCAGATTAAGCAATTAGTGAGCAAGGTAGATGCGTTAGCTACACATAACAAAATGCTTGAAACTCAGATTTCACAAGTAGCTCAACAACAAGCACCTACCGCTTCCCCAACTGGAGTATTTCCTGGACAACCCCAACCTAATCCAAAAGGACAGGCCAATGTTGTGATACTAAGAAGTGGCAAAGAACTTGACGGACCTGTCGATCCAAGACTTGACAATCCAGCCATGTGCCAAAAGCAAGATAAGCCGACTGAAAAGGAGAATGAACAAGAAGAAAAGGAAGATAATAATCAAGAGGCAGTGGAGAAAGAGAAGCCTTATGTGCCTCCACCACCTTATAAACCACCAAATCCGTACCCTCAGAGATTAACAAATTCCAAGACGATGGGCCAGTTTAAGAAATTTGTTGAACTTCTGAAACAATTGAATATTACTATTCCGTTTACAGAAGCTATCACTCAAATGCCCTTGTATGCTAAATTTCTAAAGGAAATCTTATCCAATAAAAAGAAGATAGAGGATAACGGAACCGTTACACTTACTGCTGAGTGTAGCGCAATAATTCAAAACAATATGCCTCCTAAGTTAAAAGATCCAGGTAGTTTCTCTATACCCTGTGTAATTGGAAAATTCGTCATTGACAAAGCTCTATGCGATTTAGGAGCCAGTATCAGTGTTATGCCCTTAACAATTTGCAAAAGGCTAGACATGGGAGACCTAAGACCAACTAAAATGTATGTTCAACTAGCCGACCGCTCTATTAAATATCCTGTAGGCATACTAGAAAATGTCCCAGTACGTATAGGTCAATTCTACATTCCTACTGATTTTATAACCATGGACATCACTGAGGACTCCACTACACCTATCATACTAGGAAGACCATTCTTAGCTACCGCCGGAGCTATTATAGACGTAAAGAAAGGAAAGCTAACCTTTGAAGTAGGTGAAGAGAAAGTTGAATTTATTTTAACACAATTCTTACAATCACCAGCTATAGAGGACACATGCTATTTATTGGATGTCATTGACGAGTGTGTAAGAGAGATGGAAATGAAAGAAACTACTTATTCTGAAATTATGAAAATTCAAATCCCTCCGATTTTCGAAGATGACAATTGGCGTGAACCGTATCAGTATGATAGTCTAAGCGAAAGTTTAGCACTTACACCGGATCCCATGCCAAGTAAGAAGAAACCTACATTAGAGTTAAAAACCTTACCTAAGAACCTAAGATACGAATTCCTAGACACTGAATGTACGCGACCAGTTATAATCAATTCCAGTTTAGGAACGATCGAAACGAAGAAACTTTTAGATGTCTTAAAGAAATACCCAACTGCATTAGGATATAACATATCTGATCTCAAAGGAATATGTCCTTCAATCTGTATGCATCGTATTATGCTAGAAGAAGATTGCAAAACCTCTAGAGAATCTCAAAGAAGAATTAACCCAATCCTTAGCACTGTAGTAAAAGAAGAAGTTAAGAAACTACTAGACGCTGGAATAATATATCCAATCTCTGACAGTCAATGGGTTAGTCCAGTACATGTAGTACCAAAGAAAGGAGGTATCACTGTTGTGAAAAATGCTAAAGGCGAATCGATATCACAAAGAGTAGTGACCGGACATAAAGTGTGCATCGATTATCAAAAACTAAACAAAGCAACTCGAAAAGATCATTTCCCACTACCTTTTATAGATCAAATGTTAGAACGATTAGCCAAACACTCGTATTTTTGTTATCTCGATGGTTACTCAGGATTTTTCCAAATCCCGATCCACCCAGATGATCAAGAGAAGACTACATTCACATGCCCTTATGGAACGTTCGCTTATAGACGGATTCCCTTTGGATTATGTAACGCTCCTGCAACCTTTCAAAGATGTATGATGTCAATCTTCGCGGATTTCATAGATAACATCATGGAAGTGTTCATGGACGACTTTTCTGTATGCGGGCAAAGTTTTGAAGGATGTTTGTCAAATTTAGAAATGGTGTTAGAAAGATGTGTGAAAGTAAACCTCGTACTTAACTGGGAAAAATGCCATTTTATGGTCAGAGAAGGAATCATACTAGGACACGTTATATCTAATAAGGGAATTGAAGTTGATAAAGCTAATATAGAAGTCATAAAAGATCTTCAACCCCCTAAGACCGTTCGAGAAATACGAAGCTTTTTAGGACACGTCGGTTTCTACTGACGATTCATCAAAGATTTCTCGAAAATCACTAAACCTCTTACCGGTTTATTAATGAAAGACGCTGAGTTCATATTCGATAAAGATTGTCTTAAAGCATTCGAAACTCTAAAAACAGCCATCATCACCGCACCAATCATGCAACCACCTGATTGGAGATTACCTTTCAAAATCATGTGCGATGCGAGTGACTATGCTATAGGCGCAGTTCTTGGACAAAGGAAGGACAAGAAACTTCACGCAATTCACTATGCCAGTAGAACTTTAGATTCTGCTCAGATGAACTACGCCACTACTGAAAAAGAATTGTTAGCAGTTGTCTTTGCGCTTGACAAATTCCGTTCCTACCTAGTAGGAGCAAAAATAATCATCTACACAGACCACGCTGCTATCAGATATCTATTAACCAAGAAAGATGCTAAACCAAGACTCTTGAGATGGATCTTACTCTTACAAGAGTTTGATCTCGAAATCAAAGATAATAAAGGTACTGAAAACGTCGTAACGGACCATTTATCTAGAATAGAAGGTATTAAACCCGAACAAGTGCCAATTAACGACGATTTTCCGTATGAACAGCTGATAGCACAAATAGGAAGCGACACAGCTCAATTAGACATAGATGAACCAAAAACCGTGGAAACAATCCAAACAACCGTAGGACTGCCATGGTACGCTAACATTGTCAACTACTTAGCTGCAAGAGCACTTCCACCGGACTTAACCTATCAGCAGAAAAAGAAATTCTTCCAAAATCTCAAGTATTACTATTGGGACGAACCATTATTGTTTAAAAGAGGACCTAACGGAATCTTCCGTCGGTGTATTCCCGAAGAAGAAATAGAAGATGTCATTGCTCATTGTCATTCATCTCCTTATGGTGGACATGCAAGCACTTCCAAGACTTGTGCAAAAATCTTACAAGCCGACCTATTTTGGCCTAATCTATGGAAAGATGTCCACATCGCTGTTATAAATTGCGATCGGTGTCAACGCACCGGTAACATTTCAAGAAGAGATGAAATGCCTCAAAGAGGAATATTAGAAGTAGAAGTCTTTGACGTCTGGGGAATAGATTTCATGGGACCATTCCCATCATCTTTCGGTAATAAGTACATACTCGTAGCTGTCGATTATGTTTCTAAATGGATCGAGGCTATAGCTTCTCCTACAAATGACACACGAGTAGTAATTAAGCTTTTCAAGAATATAATCTTTCCAAGATTTGGTGTGCCTAGACTTGTCATTAGTGACGGTGGCTCGCATTTCATTTCGAAAATATTTGACAAATTACTATCTAAGTATGGAGTCAGACATCGTGTAGCAACACCGTATCATCCACAAACAAGCGGACAGGTCGAAGTCTCGAACAGAGAAATAAAACAAATTCTAGAAAAGACTGTCGCCATATCTAGGAAAGATTGGTCATCTAAACTTAATGAAGCTTTATGGGCTTATAGGACAGCCTACAAGACACCCATAGGAACTACACCCTTCAAACTAGTGTATGGGAAGGCTTGTCATCTCCCGGTAGAACTAGAACACAAAGTATATTGGGCGATTAAAACACTCAATATAAACTACAATGCCGCTGGAGAAAAGCGAATCCTCGACATTAATGAATTAGAAGAATTAAGGTTAGACGCATATGAGAATGCTAAGATATATAAATAAAGAACCAAGCGATGGCACGATAAGCGCCTATCTAGGAAAGAATTTAGTGTGGGAGACGTTGTGCTCCTCTTCAATTCAAGACTTAGGCTCTTTCCTGGAAAACTAAAATCTAGATGGTCAGGACCCTTTGAAATAACTAGAGTGTTCCCAAGCGGAGCAATAGAAATTAAGGGTAGGAATAGTGAACCGTTCACAGTAAACGGACAACGATTAAAACATTACCATAATATTGAAAACAGAGATTATGCGAATAGTTTAAAACTTTTAGAGTTGTCCACTAACTCCCCTGATTAATCTACCCCTAAGCACTACGTCAGGCTTATGACGATAAAAACAACGCTTAGTGGGAGGCAACCCATTTTATTATTTTATTTCATTTTTATTATTATTGACTTTATTTATGTATTTATTTCTTTATTTACTTTATTTTAATTTTCATTTTCTAAATCACTTTTAAATTTACTTTGCTACAGATTTTCTAAAAGTCTTTTCTACCTTCCTCTTTCTCCCCTGATTTGTTTCCTCCACTTTAACACTAATTATGGCTAACCAACCAAGAAACTTTATGGAAACCATATTTAGAGGTAGAAACCAAAGAAGGAAATTTGAGGAATTATCACAGAGACAAATGGATTTGACTCTGTGCTATGATGAACAGACTATGGAAACTTTAGGTATAAATGATAGCATCCTATACCTGTTTAACCAGCTTGGATGGGAGAACGCTCTCATAAAACATAAGTTTGTAACTTACCGCGAGCTCACCCTTGAGTTTTTAAGCTCCTTAGTTTACCTACCTGAGCGCGGATTTGGATTAAGGAAAGGATTTATTAGTTTCCGACTATTCGGTATCGAATATGTCTATAACCATAAGGAACTAGCTGACCTACTAGGATTTCCTAGCGGACCTTTTGCCTTTACTACCACCCAGGTAGAATTAATGGATATTGAGCTAGATTTCTTTTGGGGAACTTTAACCGGAAACTACCACCCTGAGCCGGATAACATGGACAATAATGAAATACACAACCCAGCTATCCGCTATTTTCATAAAATCCTTGCCCACACCTTCTTTGGAAAGGAAGAGAACCTCACTGGAGTATCTAAAGACGAGATATTCATAATATCCTGTTTGACCGATGGAAAACCCGTAAATGTTGTACCCTTCATGATGCAAATCTTTACCCGTATCCAAGAGGAACCTAATCTACCAATATTGGTAGGAGGCCTGGTCACCATGATTGCTAATGCCCTCGAACTTAGATACCAGTTACACAAGTGCAACCGTTTAGGTACCATTCGCCCTATGAATTTGAACTTCTGCTTTAACTGCCAAATTATAAGAAACATAGGACAACCACCATACGAGTACCTAATTAGAAATGAAATCGTAACCCTGTTCACATTACCGAACCATGCTAAAGTCAGTGTTCACAATAGAGATAATTGGCTTTATGAGCTTACCCCTCTTGACTATCCAACAACACCTGAAACACCACAATCCTACTAAATTAGGGATGACATGATGACTGATGTAGAAAGTGACCCTGAGACCCCTCCTGGTTACCATGACATCAACCACACTGATGAAGTTATTGAGACCCCTGAAATCAACCAAGTAGGATATGCTGACAGCTTAAAGAAAATTTTGACAACTCTGGAAATATACCAAGCTGACATTAATGTTGTTAAGGATGAAGTTAAAAGCATGATATTGGACATTATAGGCTTAACTGACATAACATGTGAACAGTTCTATCATATAAACTCCGCACTTGAAGACTTGAAGAAGCAACTTTGATAATGCTGTAGTAATTTGATTTATCTTACTTTTTGCTTTTTGTTTCTAGTTAGTTTTGATATTTTGCAACATTTCATAGTTTATTTTTATCACTGTAATTTCTTTCTATTATGTCAAAAACAAAATATTTCCATTTATGCAATTTTCCATTCAATCTATTTACATGTTTTCATTATTTACTGATACTTTTAATTGCTGGATATTTGTGAATTTTCGTGTGATGAAATCCAATGCTATTATATATTGATCCATTGCTATGTGATATGTTGGAATTAAATATTGAAAGTGATAAGAATTATAATTGGATTGAACTGAGGTAACCATTCTGTGAAATTCCATATTTTGTGAACATCACGGTCGTCACCATCCCCTCACGATCGTAACGAGCAATTTAGCGCGTCACGATCGTAACCACCCCCTCACGACCGTGACAATCCTAATTCACGACCTCTAAGTTACAGAGGCCGTTCTTCTTCGCAAACCCCACTTCTATTTTCACAAAATCTTCTAACCTCCCATTACCTCTTCTTCTCCCGTAACCACCCATTAATCCCCCAATCAATCCCATTACTCCGTTCCACCTTCTCATTTAACCCCAACTCCACATATTCCTTTCACTTCATTATAAACCAATCAATTTCTTCACATTTTCACCACAAAACCTCAGACACCTATCTCACGATAAACCTCATTTGCATGCAATGGCAAACATTCAGTTTAGAGAGGGAGAACAAGGAGAAGCACAGAGAGAGAAGTTTGAAAGGTTTCATACCAGAGGCATCCAACCTACTCGGTACGTCGAACTCGACTGCCTGAGGGAGTTAGGATTTTTCGACGGAGTGAAGCTACTGCTTGAACAAGTTGGCTTGTGGGACTTATGCAGTCAACCGCAACCTACATTTGCAAACCTCACTTTGGAGTTCCTAAGTTCTTTTCTATACATCACACCTTCAGGATCAACGAACCAACTCACCGGCATCGCAAAATTCCGAATGCTTGGAAGAGATTTCAAACTCACTCAAACCAGAGTCGCTGAACTGTTAGGCTTCAGTCACGGTGACGGTGCTCACCTTCGCGTGCCCGACAACTTTAATGAAGCAGATTTCACCTTGTGGCACAACATCACAAACAACCGTGCTTCCGCCTACCAAAGTCTCAATGCCACTCTGTTGCACCCCAAAATTTGCCCTCTATTTTAACTCTAACCGACTTTTTGTTTCGCATTCGTTTGCATCATCTTCATAGCATAGCATGTATTTTGTCTTAATTTTAGCCAAAATAATTTCTCGTAATTTACAGACAGACTGGTCAAATTAATTTTCAATTGTGCCTAAAACCAGTAAATGAAAAACTGTCGCATTTAAATTTGCAAATGTCAGTAATATTAATCTGCGGTTCATGTAGATTAACCTGACATGCTAAAATATTTTTACGACTATTTTTGGTCATATGTTGATCAGTCTGAGCAGTTTAAACGGTCATAATTTTTATTTCAAAATCTGACCAAACGATGTATTTTTCCGAGTCATTTATTTCGCGCTGATTATTTTGATGTGTTCATTTTATTTTTTCGAGCACTTTGGCGCCCGACTTTTTTTTTTTTGAGTTTATTTTTTTTTTATAGGGTCTAGAATAAATAAATAGGATTATTAGTTATTATTTTTATTTAAACTATTTTAATTATTAAATTTTATTTAATTTTAAATTAACATTTTATTGGGTCTAGAATAAATAAATAAAATTGTTAGTTTTAATTTTAATTTTAACTATTTTAATTATCAAATTTTATTTAATTTTAAATTAATATTTTATTGGGTCTCAAAATAAACACTTAGGCTCATTATAGTAATCCTAATTGGTCCCCTATAAATATTAACTATGTGTGTTGATGCTAAAAAAAGAATTAAAATAAAAAGGACAGAAAAGTAGCGGCGGTAGGCATGTGCGGTTCGTAATCAATCATATGTACAATTTTTTTTCTCTTATACATGTATATGTGTTGTAATATTTATATGATAATGTTGATGTTGAATGAAAAATGGCAGGTACATACATAAGGTTTTGTCTATATATTTCTATGTTATTGCTAATCCAATTTTTTTTCACTATGTGCCATATATTTGAATAAGTCTTGACGTCAGTATGATACACAATAGCAATTGCGTGTGAAATCATTGTCGCGTTAGTGCTTTACCGGTCCGTGTTTTCATTTGGTACTACACAAGTGGTGTTGTGATTAAGCTCCAGGTGAGTTTGGTTTCCTAAATTATACACACAAATGGTTTTTTAATATTTATATTATTCTATTTTGTTAAATACTTTTTTTATTTTATAAACTTGATCATGTCATTTGGATCGGATTGTGTCGATACGCCATTTTCGCATCTGTGTGTAAGAGGCGTGACACTTATGTTGATCTGATCCAGTTGCGATGACCGCAATTTTGCGTTAGCAACGTCTTTGTTCTTTCTTAATTTATTTTTTTTATGTTATATATTTAGATCTGTACAGATAACTAACTACCTTGATTTTTTCCTAAACCTTGACAATTCCGCCACAAACTCTAAATTTCAAACCTAAAACTTTAACCGTGTTTAACCGTATTATTTCCTTTAAACCATAAACATTTTCACAAACCTTAACAACCCTGTTATTATTTCTTATTTTTGCTCATGTTTATGTTATTCATACATTGTAATTGCTTCGCCCTTGTAATATTTTAAGTTTTAACTTGTAATATTTTCAGTTTTACTTTTCGTCATATAATTATGTAACTGCCTCAGCCATGTAATAGTGTAGGAATTTTTATTTTCTGCCTTTAAATTTCTGTCTTTATTTATTTTTATTATTCCCTGCGTGGTTAGTAATTTAGGGCGTGCCAAGAACTGAAAATCAATATGGACTTAGATCATTAATTTAAAAAAAAAGACTAATTAATCAATAAACTTTTTCTTATAATAATAATAGTATTTTGTATATAATTTTTATCATAATTATATTTTGTAAGTAAATAATCAAATAATCAAATTTGCTAATTCTTCTTTTAACTTCTAAAATTTTTGTCATTCTTTTATACAATTGTAAATAAAATCTAATTGACTCTTTTTTTTATAATTAAATAATTATGATTCTAAAATATTGTATATAATTTATAAATAACCTACTAACTTAATAATAATAGTTTTCTATGATATTTATTTAATTTGTAAATATTATTTTAATTTCAATAATTCTTTTACTTTATGTTTTGTATATTAATAATATTATTTTCTTAATTGTACTATAATAGTAATAATCATATAATATAAATAATTAAAAGTTTTCTTAATAATCTTTAATTGTTTTTCTCTAAACTTAATTTTTTTTTTACTAATTCTAATAACTTCTAAAAAATCTAACTTGTCTAACTTAAACTTTTTCTTTTTAATTAAATGTTTAATTGTTATTTCTTTAATTTATTTTAACTTTATTATTATTATAATTACTTTATTATTATTATTATTATTATTATTATTGCTTTATTGTTAATATTGCTTTATTATTTTTGCTTCATTATTATTATTATTGCTTTATTGTTAATATTGCTTTATTATTTTTGCTTCATTATTATTATTATTGCTTATTTATTATTTTATTATATCTATTATTCTTGCTTTATAATTTATTCTTATCCGACTATTATGTATCTGCCAAAGCCTTGTAATAATTTGTAGATTTATTTTTCCGTCTTTATTTTCTTTGTAAATATTTAACTATATGGTTAGTAACCTTAGGGTGTGTATAACTTATATGTAATTAAATTGAACTTAGATAATTAAAATAAGATAAATACCTGAATATAAACACTCACACACGTAAGTCGATCTTTGATCGCCATCTTGCACTTCCTAAGTTACCCCTCTCAGTTGCCTTAAACATGGTCAAGTCCCTCGAATATAGGGATGTCTTAAGCAAAGTCCCTTCAAATATAAATCATCATAGTCCCTACGGTTTAAAAGATCAAGTCTCTTCGAGGTTGCCTACGGAATAATGATCTTGTCCCTTCGAATAAATGATGATAGTCCCTACGAATTGCTAAAGACATCCTTTAAGTTGCCTTCATTGACCATACGATGACCCTACGTTTGTCCCTTAACACATCCAAGGTAATGACTACCTATTCCTTAATAATAGGGATAGTTTTACCATTGAAAGAACATTCAAGAACAGTAAAGATTTAACTTAGGGTAGGTTCCTCTTAAGTACTTGCTCACTTTTTTCATCAAATTACTTCATTACACTTTACATTTTAAACAATTTTCAAAACAAAGTCTTTATATATATCCGTACAAGGATCATTATAAAGTACTTAAGAAAATTTTTAATCACACACTACACTTCTCAAAACAATTTAAAGTGAGCTAAGTAACTAAGAGCCCATGGATAACCATGGATGTAAAGGGTGCTAACACCTTCCCTTTACATAACCTACCCCCGAACCCAAAAATCTTTTAAGGTCTTTCCTGTTCTTTTATGCCCTTTCCTTTTGGATAAAATAAAAGTCGGTGGCGACTCTTGTTATCCGCAACATTTAACTAAAGTCAGTTCTCCCACCGTGTTACTCACTCATATCCATAATCCAGCAATACTGTATTTTCATCGTATCATCTGCAACACAATCTTTGCAAGAGAGAGCAACCATAAGCTCAATTACAAAGAGCTCTTATTATTGAATTGTGCCTTGAATGAAGAACGCATCAATGCCGCTCCGTTCCTTCTGGCCCACATTCAGTCTGTAGTGCAAAGAGGCGCCACTCCCTTCTACATTGGCGGGATTGTCATTTCCCTTGATATACAGCTGACTCTTGGTGACCACCTCTCTCATTTGCCTCATAGAGCACCGGAGCTGCTTACCATGAACTACTGCAAGTCCGCTCACATGATCTCGCAGCGTGAGGATGGCAGGTTCAACCCTGTGATACAAGGCACCATCTATCATCATATCGTTTTGCCTTGCAGGAACCGCATTGATCCATCAAACAGAGCCAATTGGCTATTTGATTTGCCGGCTGCCACAGGTCATGTTCCGATTATTGACGACCTACCTGATGCACCTGTGGACGAGATGCAGGATGCGATGGATGTTGTTGAGCCAGTTCAGGACATACCTGAGTCTTCCACCAGGCAGCCACCTTCAGCTGACATCACCCTTGAAGAAATCCTTCGTGCCATTCATCAGCAAAATCAGATGAATGCCGCACTTGAGCGTAGGCAGAAAGAGCAGTACGATGCACTCCTTGCAACTGTTGTCAGTAACCAGAAAGCAATAGATGAAAATCTAGGAGAGATCTTCAGCGAGTTGGAAGCTTTGCGGATAGACATCACCGCTCTCACCGTCACTGGTTCTGATGAGGAAGCCACTCCTACCAGACTCTCCCGCACCAGAAGCCGAGGTCGTGGTCGTCAGCAGCATTAGATTATCTTTTT
Source organism: Lathyrus aphaca (assembly GCA_963966055.1). NCBI lineage: Eukaryota > Viridiplantae > Streptophyta > Magnoliopsida > Fabales > Fabaceae > Lathyrus > Lathyrus aphaca. The sequence goes on from OZ014519.1 coordinate 48,239,302, forward strand.
GTTTTTGCATTCTGTTTATGTAACGTATTTCCCCGCTATTATATCACAACATTGAGGACAATGTCTGATATAGTGTGGGAGAGGTACCTTTCTCGTTTTCCATTTCATTGTATTTTCCTTTCCGCATTTTCAATTGAACAAGTAATATTTATGCTATTTCTTAAATTTCAATTCTTCCCCGCTTTATTTAGCCATACCGAATTTTTTTTTACTTTATCTTCGCATTACTCGACTTACCTATGAAATTGTAGTTAGGAAGCTGAGAAAGATCCAACAAGATCAATACAGTCTTGACACCTTAGACTTCCTACTTAAGCATTCCATTTCGATAATTGTTACGACTACACCTTAAGTCTTAGTTCTAAAGTAACCCCTAGTAGTTTATACTAGCAGTCAGCACCGTCTGGGCACAAACCACGTGGGGAGCCGATGAACATAAGTGTTTGATGCCTAATCTATAAACGATCCTTCATATCTCGCTACCATTAAAAGAGAAATTGCACCAAAGTACATGGTCTCATATAAGAGATGAGTAATATAAGAAGGAGTCCATTGCTGGTTGGTTCAGAGGAACCTGGTTCTGAACTTGGTAGGGCGTGCTACGGCTCGATCCCCCACGACCTCCAATCTGGATAATATGTAAAGGGTTGCCACATTCGTGTACCAGACCCCGTGCTAATAAAGGATCAAAGTCACTAACCGGCTACTCCATTACGTGCGTGCTAAGACAAAGGGCTTAATGTGATTGCGCTAGAACGAAACCGGGTGAAATAAGACAAAGGGCTTAATGTGATTGCTCTCACGGTCGTCACAACTTCATCACGACCGTGACGCGCTAATTAAAGGTCTCACGACCGTTACTAAAATGTCACGACCGTGACGCGCTTAATTGAAGAAATCTGACTGTTACACCATGTCACGAACGTGACAAGAAAAAGTTATTAAATTTGTTTGAATTTAATTGAGAACGTGCAATGAGTCTTCAGAGACTCCTACTTTCCCTCAACTGCAGCAACACCCAGTACACCACTTCTCCTGGATTCTCTCAAAACAGAACGAAGCCCACGCTACTACTCATTCAACTGCCAAAATCCTCTTCTATAAATACCCAAGGATCAAATGAAAAAGTACAGAGTTTATTATTGAATTTTTATGCGGAAGCTCTGCCGTTTTTTCTTCAACCCTTTAATTTTCCAGCTTTTGTTCTTGCTGTATTTTTTTCCTTTTTATTTCCAACCCATTTAATAACAATTTCCAACATTAGGAAATTGTTATTTTCAATTAAATTTCTTTTAGCCTCAGAACTTGTTATTTTATTTCGATTTCGATTCCGACACTCCAAGCTTGCCGATTTGTGGAAGAAGGAGCCTAAGAATTAAATTGTTCAGGTTTTTGTTTTGCAATTTATATTGAATTTATTTATGTTAAGTTTCTATTATTATTATTATATAATGCATGCTTTAATATTTATTTATTTCATTTTGTATCTGTCTGTTGGTATAATAAAAATGAGTAGCTAAATTAATCGAGTCGGTATGTAATAAACCAAACCAAAATGGTTAAATCGAATTTAAGCTAAAAACAATTAAGAACTTATATTCTGGCTGTGGCTTTTTATAATTAAAATCAAGTTTCTTGTTACGAGAGTAAGAGAAGTGAAATAGGTTAGGTCGAGACCACGAGAGTGTGAGATTTTAACCGGATAGCTAAAGTTAGGCATTCGATTTAAATACAGCGAGAGCGCTTTAAAATGAATTAGACTTATTAAGTTTTCAAAAATTATTTTCTAAACACTTATGGGCTAGCGAGAGCAGACATAGGACTTTAGAAGTAAGATCTGAGATAAGACCACGAGAGTGTGAGCGAGGGTTTTTAAACTGGTAATCTCTACATAATTATTTAAGTGAAACACCTTTATAAGCTTAGGCTAGATTGACCCGCATAGGTTAATATAATTACATACCGACCGCCTTCTCATTATTTCCTTAACTAAGTTTAATTCCCGTTTTTAATCCTTAAAACCATAATCGTGACAAAATTTCCGCCTTAGCTAAACTAGCAGACCTTCTAGCACTAGAGTGATTACAAAGTCCCTGTGGGTTCGACATCTTTTTATTACTATTGCAATAGGCTGTGCGCTTGCAGTTCAGATACCGCTAGACATATCACGTCATCGCACCATCATACAACTCGGTTCTGAATACGCGAAAGCGACAGTTCCTGTTAAATTAGTTCTTTTCAAAGTGGAAAACATTGCCCATAAGTAGTTCCATTAACAAGTACCGGATTATCAATTGATTATGTGAATTACATTCGAGCCTGTCTTTATTAATTGTTTAAAATTACCATTTTATTTACCATTGCGCACTCCTTAAAACCCTTATATTCAGTTGCCTTAGATACACACCATAACAACAGGTACGATAGATTGACACTTGGTCTCTGTGGATTCGACAATCTTTTATATTACTCTGACGTGTTCGTACACTTGCGAAAAACATGCATCACTTTCATGTCCAAGAATTTTTCATTTGAAGCATTTTTGGTCATGAAAGAATAGGTGGAATATCTTTCCCAAAATAGAAAGTTTCCATTACAAGTCATTTCCAAAAATAGCAAGTTTGCATTTGGCTCAAAATTCTTCAACTTTGTGAACTTCTAACCACTTAAATGATCAAATAAAGATCATAGAGACTCAAAATGATAATGATGACCCTTTGGTACCCTTGAAGAAGGACTCAGATGCCCTGATTTTGACTTTACTTGCTCAAGAAGTTACCCAATGATCAGATGACTTTCATAGTGAATTTCTTCATCAAACTTGGTACACATGATCCTTATAACCTATTAAGACCATTAGAAATAAGAATGACCAAAAAATTTGGGATTAAGGCCTCTGAAACCAAAACCCTAATTTTAGGTCATCTGTGCAGGAAATCTTCAGTCTGCCTCTATGCCTTTGCCATGCTTTGTGATCCCTTGACATTTATAAACTTTGGGGAGCATATTATGATCATGGAACACTCATGGACCCTCTTGGCAAGCTTCAAGACCATTGGGATGGCTCAGATCACTTCTTGGATTCATCTGATCACAAAACCCTAATTGTGCAGTCATGCAATGATTTGATGAAGTTGTTTATGTAATGGGATATGATATGCTTATGCTAATGCAAAAATGAAAGATCAAAAGCCATGGTGTGAGAAAAAGTGAGGGCAAATTTAGTGTGTTTACAATTACCTATGAAGATTAATCACTCCATGTCGAAGCTAGCAGAGATGTATATTGATAAGATTGTGAAGTTGCATGGGATACCTTCGAGTATTGTGTCGGATAGAGATTCACGGTTTACATTGATATTTTGGAAGAGTTTACAAGATGCTTTAGGAACCAAGTTGAGGATGAGTCCTGCTTATCATCCGCAAACGGATGGTCTGACGGAACGGACTATCCAATCTTAAGAGGACTTGATGAGGGCTTGTGTGTTTGATCATGGAGGGCATGGGATAGTCATTTGTCATTGATTGAATTTATTTATAACAATAGTTTTCATGCGAGCATTGGTATGGCTCTGTATGAAGAATTGTATAGGAAGCGGTGTAGAACTCCATTGTGTTGGTATGGATTATGCGAGAGTGATGTGCTCGGACCTGAGATTGTCTGGTAGACGAATGAGAAGATTAAGATGATTCAAGAAAGAATGAAAACTTTACAAAGTCGTTAGAAGAGTTATCATGATAAGAGGAAGAAAGCACTTGAATTTCAAGAGGGAGATCATGTGTTCTTAAGGGTTAATCTAGTGACTGGTGTTGGGTGAGATTAAGTCCCACGGTGCAAACGCGAACGGTCGGTGAAAGAGAAAGGGTTGAATTGAATAGAGTCGCCAGCTAGGAATTTTTATCCTGAAGGAAAGGTAATGCTGCATAAACCTGGAAAGAGATGGATAAGACAGTTGTGAACCAGAGAAACTGAGAAAGGGGTTTGGTTATAACCTGGGAAGGTATTAGCACCCAGATTGTCCGTCGTACTCGACAGGATCCACGCTTACAAGATTATGTTTAAAAGGGGTAGGTGTATGTGATATCTGTGTGCAAAAGCTAGGAAAGTAAAATACATGTGTCAGTGCAAAATGTGTGAATTGCTCAGGAACTGAGGCTTAGAAATGGATGCTGAAAGAGGGGGAAGACAAAGAGACTTTTGTTCGATAACTGTTAGGTTATGCCTACGTATCCTCTCATGCAATGAGGAAGTCAGAACACCGTAGTTCGACTCAAAGAGACTGAAAAATTTGTTGTGAACTACTTACTTGTCTATGCTCAAGTGTGTGACTCGTCTAGCTCGAGTGCTAACTGTCTTGCATTAGACGGAAGAAGCGAGTTCTCAGTAATGTTGGAATGGATGTTGGACCCATAACCTTCCTATTTCATTATGTAATATCCATTCATGTTAAACATGACTAAAGAAGCTCATTCAAAAAGATGGTAATACATTAGAATGTTAATTTTTTACTCATTTGTCATTTAAAAACGGGTGTAATACGGGTGTACTCATTTGTCTTCCACCATTTTGTACTCATGTTTTTAAATATTAGGATATCACATTCATTCAAACATCCTTTCTAATTATTATTTTTGTTATCTGTCAAACATTGAAACTAATATGGACAATAATTAATCTTTCATATTTCAGGAGCTCAAATTTCCTAACCATTGTTCGATCTTCTTCAACCTTCTTCCATGAAAGAATAGTAAGATTTTGATTCTTCTTCTCAAACCATCAATCATAACAATACCTCCAATCATTCGTGCCATTTTCGCAATTTTTATTATCTTTGTTAAACAAATGACTTCAAACATAAGAAGAAAGATAAATTATGATTTTTTTAAATCATGATTAATTTAAAAAATATTTTTAAAAACAATTGATGTTAGTTCAATAGATAAATAAAGATAAAGCAGATGATAAAAAAGAATTAGAGAGGTGGGAAAAATTAAACAACAACAGGTAAAAAATAGGGATAGAGAGTTGCACCAAAATTTATACGGGTTCGCCCTAACCACTTAGCCTACTCATCTCCCAAAGAATTTTTTTAGAGATTTACACAAATAAAATGTCTTGAGCTTTTAAGCATATGCTCATGATCCTTCAATTGCACCACCAGCCAACATGTATATATAGCCTGAAGTGGACCTTTAACTATCTTTGCATCCAACAAAATTTTAGTCAAAGTATCCGATGATCACCAACTAGTCTGACCTCTTATATGTAAGAATATAATCTTTTATTACCTTGAAATACCTCATAATATTTTTGGCTACTGTTGCACCCCAAAATTTGCCCTCACCTAGACAAGACATTATGTACTAAGGTGTCCCAATAGGTTCACAAGGTATCTCAAGAGGTTCACAAGGTTTACAATTAGTCAGAAAGCTTGGAAGTTCCCTCAGACAAAACATCCTCCTAAGCAATGCACCCTAAACTAGGGTTTTGAGTTTCATCCGGCTAAATGGATTTACAAGGCCTCAAGTGAGCTTCATAACATCCTATATGTCTTCAAGAATCCCTATGTCAAGTTTCAAGGCTTTCCCAAAAGGTTTGCTCAGTCAGATGATCAGATAGGCTAAAATCAATCAAAGCAGTCAAAAAGTCAAACTGAGGTCAACTGTGGTCAAACCAAAGTCAAACTTCATGATTTTTTGCCAACATCAAGTATATGAAGTAAAATTCATCATTTGATCAAGGGTTGATCATGATTCATCAAGGAGATTTCAGATCATCAAGAATCAGGAGTTTCTAAATTAGGGTTTTCATAGGAAAAGTCAACTGAACTTTGACTAGCCATAACTTTCACATGCCTCATCAAAAATTTCCCATCCAAAGCTCATTTTGAAGGAAATTGAATTCTCTACAACTTTGTGCCTCACAAGCCAAGCCCAAAAATGCTTCATTTGGAAGGTATGAGCTAAGACATTATAGGTCATTTCAAAAGTCAACAAAAAGTCAACATCTTTCAAAGGGCATAACTTGAAAATGGTAAAGGATATGGACATGAGACCAAAGAGGTTGGTTAGAGGACTCTCTAAGCTTTCCAAAATGTCCAAGAACACCTTCGTAGCCTTAAAATTGAAGGATTTGTGCCTTTGCAAAGTTGGGAAATTTTTGGGAGGTTTGTGAAGAAAATGAAGTCTTAAAACCAATTTTTGCCAAATGGGCCTACCAAATTCCAATTCAATCTCAAGGATAAGGTCATACACGACCCATTGACTATTTTTCCATATTTTTATATTTTATATTTTTGATTTTTGATTTTATTTAATAAAATTCAATTTTAATGAAAATAAAATACAAAAAGTCAATCTAAAAATCTGATTTTGGTTCTAGAATGATTGAAATATCATTTAAAGTTTATTGAGAGGATCAAATTTCGTGTAAAGTCTCTAAGGCATGAAAATATTTGATTTTTCTCACTTTTGGAATCATATCTTTCTTCATGATCAAGATATCCAAGAAGCCCAAAGAATGGATTGGTTTTTGACCTAATTTGCTTCTATTATAAGTGTACAACACAAACCAATGCAGGGAGGACGAAAATCAGGATTCCAGCACCACTCTCAAACTCTCAAATTTTGACAAAAAAATCAAATTCGGTTTCAATCATTTAGCCATCCTCAACACAATTTGAAGGTGTAAGATTGTTCTTCAACATGTCCAGAAGCTATACCACTCATCATTAGCATGAAAACATCATTCTCCATGACAAACCGATTGTGTTTTATACCTCTTGATATTTTTTTTCGATTTATATGATTCACGTTATACAAGCTAATTTTAATTGCATATTCTTGTTTTTCTTGATGTTTAGATGCTATTTGGGCTGTTTGATTGAAGTTTTGTTACAGGATGTGAAAAACGCCATAGCTAGGGTTCTTCATCCTCGTTTGGGGGTTGCAAAATAAGCCAAAAAAATGACTGTTGAGACCATATTCGTACTCCTTGGACCTTGGGCAATTGATTGGTCTAGTTATTGAGACGAAATTTTACAGTTAATGATGAGTTTGATATATATAGGAACACCCGCGAAAATAAATTCGCAGGAAAAATTGCAATTGAATTCGTATGTATTTTCGCAGGTATCCTGGAGAAGATGAAGTTTGAATGGCGCCAAATTGAAATTCAAAAACTTGTTTTAATTTATAATGTTTTATTACTGATTATATGTCGAACGCGCCCCATGTGGCTCAGCTGGTTTAAGTGTTTGTGTGTGATTGTAATGGTCCTGGGTTCGAATCCCCCCAGGTCATTTTGTTTTTTTGCATTTTATTTGATTTTTACAGGTTTATAGTAAAAGGATTACTACTCACATCATGAACGCCAAGACACGCATGGCCTGCTGGTATTGTTGCTGGACTAGAGGATGGGAAGCCTAGGGCCTGGGTTCGAATCCCAGCCCCAGGTATGTTTTTTTCTTCAAATTTTTTGTGTTTTTTTTTATATTTACTTAATTCATTTAATTTCTAAAAAATAATTTCTAAACAAATGTTTATAATATTTTCTTCTACAAAAAATTCATATTTTAAAAATTCAAAATTTATTTTCTTAAAATCAAATTGTTTATATTTATTTTATAATGTATTTATATTAATTATTATTATTGTATATATTTTTAAATAAATTAATTAGGTTTAGATTAATAATCAAAACCCTAATTTAGCAAAACCCTAATTTAGCTAACCCTAATGTTTCTTAACTTTAATATTTAACCTAATTTTTTATAAACTATAATTAATCATTAATCATTTTTTTTAAATATGTGAATAATGTATTATTTGTTTATTATTATTAAAACCTATTTTTTTAATTAAATCTAAAAATCTTTTCTAATATTAATTTGTCTTGCTAATTTCTTATTTCTTGTAATTTTATTTTCTCTAACCTTTATTCTTATTTTTTATTTACTACTAATATTTAAAATATTGCTTATTTATTATATTTATTATTTTTATTATTATTTCTCGATTATATTGTATTTGTCCCGAAGCTTTGTAATAGTTTAGGTTTATATTTTTTTGCTATGAACATATTTACTGTGTGGTTAGTAATTCTAGGGTGTGATAACATGTTTGTAATTAAAATCAACTTAGAATAATTAACTTAAACAAGATAAATATTTGAATATGAACACTCACACACGTAAGTCGATCTTTGATCGCCATCTTGCACTTCTTAGGGTTGCCTCTCAGTTGCCTATTTCAAAAGGTCAAGTAAGGTGTCTTAAGCAAAGTCCCTCCATAAATATCATCAAGTCCCTTCAGTTTAAAAGATCAAGTCCCTTCGAGGTTGCCTACGATAAATGATCTTGTCCCTTCGAATAAAAGATGATAAGTCCCTACGAATTGCTAAGGACACCTTACAGTTGCCTATATTCAAATGACCTTACATGTGTCCCTTATTACATCCAAGGTAATGACTATCTATTCCTTAATAATATGGATAGTCTTAATATTGAAAGAACATAAGAACAGTAAAGATTTAATATAGGGTAGATTCCTCTTAATTACTTGCTCACACCTTTCAAAATGCTCTTCACACCACACTTTTCAAACAAATTTTCAAAAAAACAAGTCTTTGTATACATCCATACAAGGATCATTACAAAGTACTTAGAAAGTTTCTAATCACACACTACACCTTTTTCAAAACAATTCAAAGTGAGTTAAGTAACTAAGAGCCCATGGATAACCATGGATATAAAGGGTGCTAACACCTTCCCTTTATATAACCTACCCCCCGAACTCAAAATCTTTTAAGGTCTTTCATGTTCTTTTATGTCCTTTCCTTTTGGATATAATAAAAGTCGGTGGCGACTCTTGTTATCCGCACATGTTTTTGTCAAACAAAAACACCCAAGTCAGTTCTCCCACCGTGTTACAGAACTGGCGACTCTGTTGGGGAGTTACTAAGTAAAAGAGGGGTACCCTTAGGAATTAGATCACTTTAAATTGTTTGCTTTGTTTGCTTTATATTACTTGTTGGGCCTTATGTGTGAAAGATCCTAACCCGGATCTAGTGTACCTTAGGTAAATGGCAATAGACCAAGGAAACTGTACGGCGTATACCGATATGGTTGATCTGGTGGCCATAGTTAGTGTGACTTCTTGGTTGGTGCTTATGTTCCTCAAGCAAGTTGAGGATAATATGAGGCTGCCATATGTTGTCAATACACTAACTAACTTTTAGAACCCTAGTCATCCCATCTTGGCCTTTAGAAAGTAGTGAGATAACCGGCTTTGGTGAAGACTGAAGTTGGTTGATACTCGATGCTACACTCATTGAGATCCTAAACTTGGAGGGTTTTGGTTGGCAAGTAAGTTGCCTACTGAACAACCACCCTTGTGAAGGATCAATGATATTGAGATCCCTTAGAACCTGGTTACTTTTGTAGGACAGGATGAACCAACTAAACTTCAGGGGAGGGTACTTACCTTTAAACCTCATGCAAGCCTCCAAACCTAGGGCCATTGTGTGACTTGTTTGTGTGTGCCACATGTTTGTGATTGAACATAACATCATAACATCATCATGCATCATAAGCATAGCATTTTCACTAACCATTTCAAGGACCAAAGGATTTATCTTTGTTCTTTGTTGCAGGTCATGGCTTCTGCTCGTAGGAATACTATCCGGATCAACTTTGTAGGGATACCTCCTAAGCTTAAGGAATTGGTCTCTCAAGTTTCTGAAAACTCCCAGTTCATCAAGAAGCATGGTCACCTACTTGACTTGGTTACCTCAGGATTTGATGAAGACATGATGACTGTCCTATTTCAGTTCTTTGATCCTAAACATCATTGCTTCACATTCCCCGACTATCAGCTGGTTCCTACAATAGAAGAGTTCTCAAAATTACTGGGTATACCTATCCTTGATCAGAGACCCTTCACAGGCTTAGAGAAGGAGCCCAAACCTGAAGTCATTGTTGCAGCCTTACATTTGAAGAAATCAGACATTGCCCTAGAAACAAAGAGTGGAGTTAAGGGTATTCTTGCTAAGGTATTAATGGAAAAAGCTCAAGTGTTCTTGAAGGCTATGAGCTATGATGCTTTTGAGGAGATCCTAGCCCTATTGATCTATGGCTTAGTATTGTTCCTGTCGTACCTCGAAAAATACGATCCTAAACAAAACAACAGAGCCGCCACCTAATTCTATTTATTCTACGAGAGAAAAGGGAGATATAGATACAACCTAAAGGAAGGATAAGAAATGGCTTACGAAACCAAATTCTAAGTTCGGGAGTCGGTTACGCAAAGGGAAGGTATTAGCACCCCTCACGTCCGTTGTACTCAACGGGAACCTCTTAGCTAATTATGCGATTAAATGTTTGATCTTAAGTCTTTGTCTTCTAAATGATTGTTAATATGTTTGTTAAAGTTTTAAATTATTATTATGACGGAGAAAGGATTAAAGTTTTTTTTGTGTTGTGATTTAAATAGAGAAATGGTTAAATTTTTTATTAGGGTGCTCGCGAAGGATAAAAATCCCCGTGCCTACGTATTCCCTTGTGCAATGGGAAAGTCAGAGCTTCGTAGTTCGTGCTACTACGGTTTGTGATTTTTATCGAACGATTATTTTAAAACGCATTCTACTGATAAGCGTTGGCTTATACTCGCGGTGGAGGCTGAAGCGCTAGCTTGTTCGAGAGATAGAATGATTTAAACAGTATTCGTTTGAGAAAAGATATACGAATGGTGATTGGACACATCGCGTGGGGCTAGCCCAGTTGCGGTCCAATCCAGAACGTGCGGAATGCTAGACTCCGGAGTTCTGTTTTCGTAATTTAATTTATAAAAAATGATTTGAATATTTTGGTATACGAATGATGATTGAACCATCGCGTCGGGCTAGCCCAGTTGCGTTCCAATCCAGAACGTGCGGAATGCTAGACTCCAAAATTCTGTTTTCGTACGTTATTTTGATAAATTGAATAATTGATATACGAATAGTGATTGAACACATCGCGTGGGGCTAGCCCAATTGCGGTCCAATCCAGAACGTGAGGAATGCTAGACTCCGGAGTTCTGTTTTCGTAATTTAATTTATAAAAAATGATTTGAATATTTTGGTATACGAATGATGATTGAACCATCGCGTGGGGCTAGCCCAGTTGCGGTCCAATCCAGAACATGCGGAATGCTAGACTCCAGAATTCTGTTTTCATACGTTATTTAATTAAATAAATTGGATAATTGTTTTTTTTAGATGTTGTTAGAAAATTTATAAGGAAATCAATAAGGAAATTTATTAAAACATCGACTAGATTTAAATTTAACTTGAAACAATAAAAGACAACAAAAATTACAACCAAAATCAATTAGTCAAGCTCGAATAAGAATCAAACATAAAATTCAATTAAAAAGAAATCTAACCTACTCTAATCACATGATTAACAAAGTCTAAATAAATAAATAAAACATTAAAGAAAACTTTAAGCAACAATTAGCTGAAATCTTAAACAAATATTTATTCAACAAATACTAACCAAGATAAATAGTAAACAAAATAAATGGAATAAAGAATAAAAGAATTAAATCAAATAAAAGAAAATGAAATTGAAGGAGTTAGTTGGTGGGTGTAGTAGCAGTGCATCCATGGGCCTGAAATGGTTGTATGCAAAATCTGGTATGCATTGAAAAATAACACGGGCTTAATGACCCAATATCCATAATAAGCTCATCATTTTTAGATAAAATTATTATTAAAATAAAAGAAATAGAAAATAAAAGGATTATTTTGTGTTTTTTCAAAAAAAGAGAATGTAAAGGGCATCTTGTTTTACGTATCAGTAACATAAAAACAACCAAAAATAAAAAAAGAATGAACGGCTTTAAAGAAACAGAAAAGCCATCACTTTCTTCCTCACCCATTCAAAACTGTTCCGCGAAAAGGAAAAGAGAGATCCCCCTATGTTGCGATTCAGGCGACGATACTTCTCACTCTCACGGAGGATCTCCCTACTCGGTTCTCTTCCTCGGATTCTCGCGGCGGAAGATTCTGTTCGTCTCAATCTCGCTTTCGCTTCTCACTGTTCTTTCGGATTTCGCGGCTCCATCGTTCACGGCTGTCACTCTCGATCTCGTCTATCTCTGCGTTTCTCCGTTTCTCTCACCGTCTCAAACACGTTCTCGGATCTAGCGGTGGCTCGCGGTCCGTAATCTGCCTCTGTTTTCGATTTGGGTTTGTTTTGGACGGCGGTGGTAAGGTCTTCGTCGTCGGATATGTGTTTCTCGGTGGGTTTGTTGTGTTTTTGCGATGAAGGTTTCAGTTGTTCTGTGATGTTGGTTTCAGCTTCGGTTTTAGTAGAAAATGGACGGTGGTTTCGGCGGAAAACAGGAGCGTTTGAGGGTTGAAGGTGATGATTGAGGGGTGTTCGTTTGAGGTGGTGAGAGGTTGAAGAAAAGGGTCAGTTTGATGGGTTGTGGTGGTGGGTTATTGAGGCTTTGTGTTGTTGATGATGTTTTTTTTTTGGGTTGTTGTTCAGTTGCCGTTGATGGTGAGGGAGAAAGGCAGCTCCGATTTCCAGGTGGTGATTGTTTGAGTTTAGGCGGTTTGAAGAGGTCTTGGAAGTTTTGGTGTTTCGCGGTTCCACAGTTGTGGTTAATCAAAGAAAAAAGGTTTTTTCTTTGAAGGCCTGTTGATCGTTTTCTTTGAGATGGTATTGCTGAGGTGTTTTTTTTTTGTTGTGGTTTTCGGAACAGTTCCAGGTAATGATATTGTTGTTTTTGTGTGTGGCTGTGTTGAACAAAGGTTGAAGAATGAGTGATTATGTGGTGTTCGTCCCCAGGGAGATTGATGAGGGAGTTCTGGTTAATGGATGAAGAGTGGTTTTATTATTGATGAATGATTTCAAAACAAAGGGTCGCCGGATCTTCTGTTTTTTGTTCTGTTTGATGTGTCCCCCTTTGTGTTGTCACTGTTGTCGTCCTTTAAGGTGTTTTTTTTGGTTTGTAGCTTCAACCTTTTTCTGGTAGGTTTTGGTTTTGATATCTTTTTATGAAAGTCTAAAAGCTGCGTATTAGCAAACTAATACACACTTGGGGTGTTGCTTGCAAGGTTGTCTTTGATAGCAGAAAAAGGTTCTATTTTTATGCACATTTGGGTCAAAGAGTCTAAGGTGAGGTAGCAGAAAAAGAGTGGGCAGGTTGTCCTTTGACTTGGACCAAGAGTGTATACCTTACAACAAACTAAAATACTTCCAACCCAACTAAATAGAAAATCAGACCTAGTTAAAATAAACTAATAAATAAATAAAATAATCATAAAATAAAATTGACATAAACAGATAAAATAAAATAATTAAAAAAATAAAATAACAAAATAAAATAAAATGAAATTGATATAGATTTAAAATTAAACTAAATATTTAAATAATTTTAAGAAGAAAACAAACTTAATTTCGAAAGTTAAAAAAAATTAAAAGAAACTTAAACCAACGATTGGAATTAAACTATATACTAAATATATCAGACTAGAAATAGATCCTAATTAATTTAGACGGACTAAAAGAAATCTAACTAACTAAATGAAATGCAACAAAATTAAATTAGTAAAATAAACCAAATAATTCTTAAATAGTCCAATTACGTAATAAAATAAACATTAGAACTAGACTATAAAGAGAGACAAAAATCTAAAAAAAGAAACAAAACCTAAGATAACAAATTTAAATGGGAAAATGCATAATTTATGGTTAATGGACTAAAAAAATGCGAAAATGACCGACTGTCAAATAAATCGATAAAAATTCGGCAGATAAATGAAAATTTGAAAATTACTCGGTCAAAATTTAGGGTGTGACAGTTGCCCCTATTTAATCATTTTGAACCTGAATGTACGAATAAACAAAGTTTTCAGACATGCGAGGTAGAAGATGATTAAATATTAAAATACCTAAAATTTTGACCGATTGCAGATGAAATGCAATGTTATGCAATACTATGAATTCATGATGGACTCTTTTATTTTGCTGTGGATATGACATGCGATACGCAATAAACCCTAACATGCTGACTTTTAATGATGAATATGCTGCAAATGGTATGATGAGGACAAATGCAATGATGATCCATGCAAATGAGGGTGAAGACTCATTGGGGATAACAATATGCTGGGGATGACAAGACGAAAACGGGATGTATTCAAAGCAATAAATCAGCAGGTTCGAGTGTAACTGCTGGCACTAAGAATGACAGAAGACAAAAAACAAAACGTAAGATTTAAGACAGACTATCTGAAGTGATGAGTTAGCAAGTTCAAGGTGGTTGCTGGGGATCTCAATACAACGATTCGGTGATTGAGAAAGATAGAAATAATCTCGACTCGGCCGCCAGGAGAACCAAATAGCAGACACTGACACAGCAGTCAGGAATAAACAAACACGGACATGGTGATCGGGAAATAAAAATGACAGACATCGACACAGTGGTCAGGAATAAAAGACAAAAATCGACACGGTGGTTTGGAAATAAAATAACAGGCGTTGACACGGTGATCTGGAAATAAAACTCAGCATGGCGGTTGAAGAAATAAATAACTGTCATAAATCCAAAATAGTAAATCAACAGGTTCAAGTGTAACTGTTGGAACCAAGGATTGGAAAATGAAAAAAGTATTCAGGCAGTGGCTTTGTGCATACACACTGATACTGGGAGTAGCATGCGAAGATTTTAAAGATAAATCAAACGGCTCTAAGCGACCGACTGGCAATAAAATGTTGGAGTTTTAAACAAGATAAACGTCCAAACTCTGGAAATTCCCTAAATGAAGAAACTTGAAGGATTTGTGCCAATGACGATTGGACTTAAGAGAAATATTGACGGTAAAATGGTGGATATTAATAACAAGGAGGACCTCTGCAGGGGATATTAGTGTTACTGGGAAAACACTTTGATAAACCAAACTAAAGAGCGTCAACAACAAATGGATTTTCAGATAAAGCTGCTAGTGACGAATGATCTTTCTTTGACATGCCAGACGGGAACGAGTTTGTAAAAAAATTGACTACCAGACAGGACTAGGTTGAAAAGAAAATGACTACCAGACAGGACTGGGTTGAAAATAAAATGGCTACCAGACAGGACTGGGTTGAAAATAAATGACTACCAGACAGGACTGGGTTGAAAAGAAAATGACTACCAGACAGGACTGGGTTGAAAATAAAATGACTACCAGACAGGACTGGGTTGAAAAGAAAATGACTAACAGACAGGACTGGGTTGAAAATAAATGACTACCAGACAGGACTGGGTTGAAAATAAATGACTACCAGACAGGACTGGGTTGAAAAATAAAATGACTACCAGACAGGACTGGGTTGAAAATAAATGACTACCAGACAGGACTGGGTTGAAAAATAAAAATGACTACCAGACAGGACTGGGTTGAAAAGAAATGACTATGAAATAAATTTCAAAAGAAAATACCATACGGGAATTGGTTTACCTGGGTTTTGACCCGGACATATGCTAGATAAGTGAGACGATATGCAAGGTTTAACGCTAAGAGCGGAGCGACATGACTAAAGCATGAGAGTGATTATGCACTGAATCAGTGATTTTCCAAAATATGCCCCTGCGTGGGTAAGAATGGAATAAATCTTGGAAGACGACTCTTTAAAAGGAGGCAAGGATGACAACATGATTCCCGACACCCGTCTTGAACTCAAAATTTGTTGTTGTATAAGGCCTGCTTGAACAAACTTGTAAGCATGGAGAGGAATTGCCCCTCTGTGATTCATCTTGCCCTTAATCAAAGGTTTCTTGAACATATCCTTTTCAAAAGGTTTGGAAACAACCTGTCGTGGCATGGACTTTGAAATGGCTGCCCCGGTGCTTGAACATCGGAGATTTGCCCCTGGTTAACTGATCCCTGGGATAGGAAACTCCTGACTTGACTGGTTATCTGATCCCATTGAGCTCTTGAATTGCTTGTGATAGCTCACTCAAGTATGAGTCCTGAGGAGATCTCAACCTCTGAATTGTTGACTCCTGAATGGATTGATTCAGATTGACTAGTTCTTGAAGTGATTGCCCCTGGTTGGGCTTCTCTTACTCAGTCGAATTCCCTAATGGCTGCATTCATCAGGATTCTATTGATGCTAAATTGACTTGCAAACAAACATTATTTATTTAAGAATTTGCAATTTTAATGCAACGTTTATGCAAGTTTTGAAATCACAATTTATTAGTATGATAATGATACAGTGGAGTTGATTTAAAATAAAAGGTGGATCTAGCCATTTTATGGAATGGCAGATCAAGTGATCAGTACAAATGATTAGCAAAGATCGTTAGGAGTCAGGTTAACACAACCTTGTTGTAGTATGCTCTCGAAATAAACCCTGCCTCAATTAGGACTTTTAAGGGTTGTAACGTGGCTTGGTTCACGGTTTATGAAACAAAAGATAAAAGGCTCAAAATTTATTTGTACCCATCCCATCTTCGCGATAAACTCCAATCCTATGTTCAGTTAAATTGATTTACGCATTCAAAAGTCTTTTGACGGTGCGTGATAAGGATCAGGATTTGAAAGTGATGGCAGCCACCTTGCTTTTTTCTGCTTTGCTGGATTTGATGACACCATTAATTTTCGCCTAAGTCGTATTTTTCTATTTTTGACTTGGCGGACTTTTTCTTTGTATTTCTTTTCCTTACGTCATTCTTTTGTTGAACGGTTATGACTGCCATCTTATTGGATGACAGCGAATACGTACTACAAACTTTTGGCTCTTCACGACTTCTTCGACAGTGAATGAAAGTACGTTGCTAATCCTTCTTGAATAATGGATTGAAACTCTTGAAGATTGAATGCAAACAGATTAACTGAACCTACTACCCTGCCCCAGGTTTGAAATTAAGGGTTTTTGCATTTTCGAAAAATAAAACTCCTACTTCTAGGCTCGAAGGGGTTAGCGAGGGATTATCTTCCTTATTTCACCAGTGTTTGGGAATTTGAAACAATGTCTGTACATCATTGGCAGGGTTTTAATTGAGAGCATACAAATGGAGAATTCCGGCATCTGGTTTTCATCATCCTCCCTCCAATCTTTGCTAAAACAAAAGTTTGATAAACAAAAGATAGAAATATATTTTTGCTTTTTTTGTAACAATGAAAGAAAACGAGTGAATACTAATGGATTGATTCAAAATATGCATAAACATTTCATTAATTTGCCAATTCAAAAACAACAATGCTAATAAGAAAATACAAAATCAACATGCAAAGAAAATACAACAGCGCTGAAACAAATAGGGGAATGCCAGCTTTAGGGAATTGAAAATGCCTTGATTCACTGTCTTCAAGAGATTCCCCGAAGAGTCTTTGTATTCACTCAGGCGAGAGGTTGACATGCACCAACAAGTTTCCTTCTGGAAAGGATATGTACTTCTTATCAATCAAATGTTGCACCTTGGCTTGAAAAGCTCTGCAGTCTTCAGTTGAATGCCCCATTGATCCAGCATGATATCCACATTGCTCATGTGGATTATACTCAGGAGGGCATGGCTCTGGCAATGGCTTGAGAGACTTGGGAACCACTAATGAGCTTTGAATCAAAGGTTGCAGAAGTTGAGTGTATGACAAAGGTACTGGGTGGAGAGGAGCATTCCTTCTTTCTAAATTGTTGCGAGGCTTATGTGGACTCTGATGCTGATTCAGATATCCTTGGCTTTTGGCTCGCTGACTTTGATGAGGAGAAATCCAAGGTTGCTGGTAAGGTACCCTGAACACTTTGGGTTGCCTACAAGGATGATGAAGCATATGGAATGGTGATTGCCGAAAATATGGAGGGTCATTGGGTCTTGCTGATGCACCACAAGAATACTTGACGTCTGCCATGACTGCATTGATTACGTCCTCTTCCTCCTCTTGGGAACTGCTGAGGGATTCATTCTTACTAGCCTGGTCGCTTGAGGCGCCTTGGATCTTTCTGCTTTTGAGACTAATCTCAATACGTTCTCCCGTTTTTACCAGGTCAGAGAAACTTGTTGAGGCGGTGCCTACCATTTTCTCAAAATATGGGCTCTGCAGAGTGTCCATAAACAGGTTGACCAACTCCTTCTCTGATATAGGTGGTTGAACATGATCAGCAAACTCTCTCCACCTCTGGACATACTTTTTGAACGGCTCATCATTCCCTTGAGATATGTCCTTCAAGTGAAAGCGGCTGGGAGCTTCTCCCAGATTGTAATGGTATTTTTTCACAAAAGCATTGGCTAGGTCCAACCATGACTGAATATGACTTCTTTCCAAACCCATGTACCAATTCAACGGTGCCCCACTCAAACTATCTTGGAAGCAATGAATCATCAGCTTATCATCAAAAGCATATGCAGTCATTTTTCGACAAAACATCACCAAATGGTGCTTTGGACAGCCATCCCCTTTGTACTTCTGAAAAGCAGGTGCTTCAAACTTCGGAGGTATAACCAAACCAGGTACTAAGCACATGTTTAAAGCATCCAGGTCAAAAGCATTTTTCCCCTCTAGAGCTTTGAGTCTTCCGTTCAGCATTCGACATTTCTCATTCATCTCAGCAACATCTGGTCCCTTGGTCCTTCTCACTGGGATTGCCTCTTGGGAAATTGGCTCAGAGAACCCAAAGCTTTGGTACTCGACGACATCTTGAGATAAGGAGTTTCCATCCCGAATAATGGTATGCTCTTGAATAATGGATGCCCCAACTGGGGTCCTGGCAGACTGAGGTTGAACAAAACTGTTCCTTTGAGGTGGGGAGGCATCTCCAGTTACAGCAGCCTGTTGAGCATTATCCCCTCTTCTGATCAAAGTTGTCACAACATCCATGAGTAGGTTTAACTGGTCCTTTGTCAAATCAAAGTCTCCCCTTGACGCAATCTGCTTTTGTCCTTCAGGGTCCATGATCAATCAGGAACTACTTCAAGTCCAATGTAGATGTCGGGAAATCAACTGCGGGTTGGACACAGGACGATGATGAGCTTTCTCCGAGGAAGGAAAAAATGATATGCAATGCAAATGCAATGGTATGCAAACGGATGCAGTGCAAGGATGCTTAAGATCACAAGCACAAACAGACACAGAAGCTGGAAAAGCTCAAACTTCCTAAATGGTAGGCTGTGAGAGATTGGTTCTACGTCTTACTACCCATAAGTCCCACTCACAGGATGGTTTCTACGGTGATGGTTTAAGGAAACTCGAGGTCACAGACGTTTACCGTACTAACGCCCCGCCGCAGGCTAGCTGCATTGTGACGGTAATAACGATAAGGTCTACCTTGAGTGGAGTTCTCATGCTAGGCGTGCAATGAGCGAGTCCTCGGAGCCTAACATTACGCAACTACCAAAATTGAAACAGGCCCTAGGGGGTCCCAGAATCACAGCCCTTTCGTGAATCAGGTCACGCGACAGGCTAGCTGCGTTGCGACAAGATCTACGAAAAGTCTAACTATCTGGGGGAGCTTTCATGCTAGGCGTGCAAGGAGCGAGTCCTTGGAGACTAACACTAATAACATCCAATTCTAAACTTAGGTGTTCCCTCTGCTTTTTCCACTACTCAAATTTGCTTGTAACGTGGCCCCGAGAACCCACAGACAAATATAATGAGCAATTAAAGTAAAGCGGTAAAAGAACAGATAAACAAACATAAATAATAAACATAGAGGAGACAAGAAAAGACAAGATCAAAAAAATAAACACATAAAGCTAAGTTAGGCTCGACTCTCTCTAGCATGGAGCTAGTCCCCAGCAGAGTCGCCAACTGTCGTACCTCGAAAAATACGATCCTAAACAAAACAACAGAGCCGCCACCTAATTCTATTTATTCTACGAGAGAAAAGGGAGATATAGATACAACCTAAAGGAAGGATAAGAAATGGCTTACGAAACCAAATTCTAAGTTCGGGAGTCGGTTACGCAAGGGGAAGGTATTAGCACCCCTCACGTCCGTTGTACTCAACGGGAACCTCTTAGCTAATTATGCGATTAAATGTTTGATCTTAAGTCTTTGTCTTCTAAATGATTGTTAATATGTTTGTTAAAGTTTTAAATTATTATTATGACGGAGAAAGGATTAAAGTTTTTTTTGTGTTGTGATTTAAATAGAGAAATGATTAAATTTTTTATTAGGGTGCTCGCGAAGGATAAAAATCCCCGTGCCTACGTATTCCCTTGTGCAATGGGAAAGTCAGAGCTTCGTAGTTCGTGCTACTACGGTTTGTGATTTTTATCGAACGATTGTCTTAAAACGCATTCTACTGATAAGCGTTGGCTTATACTCGCGGTGGAGGCTGAAGCGCTAGCTTGTTCGAGAGATAGAATGATTTAAACAGTATTCGTTTGAGAAAAGATATACAAATGGTGATTGGACACATCGCGTGGGTCTAGCCCAGTTGCGGTCCAATCCAGAACGTGCGGAATGCTAGACTTCGGAGTTCTGTTTTCGTAATTTAATTTATAAAAAATGATTTGAATATTTTGGTATACGAATGATGATTGAACCATCGCGTGGGGCTAGCCCAGTTGCGGTCCAATCCAGAACGTGCGGAATGCTAGACTCCAGAATTCTGTTTTCGTACGTTATTTTGATAAATTGAATAATTGATATACGAATAGTGATTGAACACATCGCGTGGGGCTAGCCCAATTGCGGTCCAATCCAGAACGTGAGGAATGCTAGACTCCAGAGTTCTGTTTTCGTAATTTAATTTATAAAAAATGATTTGAATATTTTGGTATACGAATGATGATTGAACCATCGCGTGGGGCTAGCCCTGTTGCGGTCCAATCCAGAACGTGCGGAATGCTAGACTCCGGAATTCTGTTTTCGTACGTTATTTAATTAAATAAATTGGATAATTGTTTTTTTTAGATGTTGTTAGAAAATTTATAAGGAAATCAATAAGGAAATTTATTAAAACATCGACTAGATTTAAATTTAACTTGAAACAATAAAAGACAATAAAAATTACAACCAAAATCAATTAGTCAAGCTCGAATAAGAATCAAACATAAAATTCAATTAAAAAGAAATCTAACCTACTCTAATCACATGATTAACAAAGTCTAAATAAATAAATAAATAAAACATTAAAGACAACTTTAAGCAACAATTAGCTGAAATCTTAAACAAATTTTTATTCAACAAATACTAACCAAGATAAATAGTAAACAAAATAAATGGAATAAAGAATAAAAGAATTAAATCAAATAAAAGAAAATGAAATTGAAGGAGTTAGTTGGTGGGTGTAGTAGCAGTGCATCCATGGGCCTAAAATGGTTGTATGCAAAATCTGGTATGCATTGAAAAATAACACGGGCTTAATGGCCCAATATCCATAATAAGCTCATCATTTTTAGATAAAATTATTTGTAAAATAAAAGAAATAGAAAATAAAAGGATTATTTTGTGTTTTTTCAAAAAAAGAGAATGTAAAGGGCATCTTGTTTTACGTATCAGTAACATAAAAACAACCAAAAATAAAAAAAGAATGAACGGCTTTAAAGAAACAGAAAAGCCATCACTTTCTTCCTCGCCCATTCAAAATTGTTCCGCGAAAAGGAAAAGAGAGACCCCCCTATGTTGCGATTCAGGCGGCGATACTTCTCACTCTCACGGAGGATCTCCCTACTCGGTTCTCTTCCTCGGATTCTCGCGGCGGAAGATTCTGTTCGTCTCAATCTCGCTTTCGCTTCTCACTGTTCTTTCGGATTTCGCGGCTCCATCGTTCACGGCCGTCACTCTCGATCTCGTCTCTCTCTGCGTTTCTCTGTTTCTCTCACCGTCTCAAACACGTTCTCGGATCTAGCGGTGGCTCGCGGTCCGTAATCTGCCTCTGTTTTCGATTTGGGTTTGTTTTGGATGGCGGTGGTAAGGTCTTCGTCGTCGGATATGTGTTTCTCGGTGGGTTTGTTGTGTTTTTGCGATGAAGGTTTCGGTTGTTCTGTGATGTTGGTTTCAGCTTCGGTTTTGGTAGAAAATGGAAGGTGGTTTCGGCGGAAAACAAGAGCGTTTGAGGGTTGAAGGTGATAATTGAGGGGTGTTCGTTTGAGGGCGGTGAGAGGTTGAAGAAAAGGGTCAGTTTGATAGGTTGTGGTGGTGGGTTATTGAGGCTTTGTGTTGTTGATGATGTTTTTTTTGGGGTTGTTGTTCAGTTGCCGTTGATGGTGAGGGAGAAAGGCAGCTCCGATTTCCAGGTGGTGATTGTTTGAGTTTAGGCGGTTTGAAGAGGTCTTGGAAGTTTTGGTGTTACGCGGTTCCACAGTTGCGGTTAATCGAAGAAAAAAGGTTTTTTCTTTGAAGGCCTGTTGATCGTTTTCTTTGAGATGGTATTGCTGAGGTGTTTTTTGTTGTTGTGGTTTTCGGAACAGTTCCAGGTAATGATATTGTTGTTTTTGTGTGTGGCTGTGTTGAACAAAGGTTGAAGAATGAGTGATTATGTGGTGTTCGTCCCCAGGGAGATTGATGAGGGAGTTCTGGTTAATGGATGAAGAGTGGTTTTATTATTGATGAATGATTTCGGAAAAAAAGGGTCGTCGGGTCTTCTGTTTTTTGTTCTGTTTGATGTGTCCCCCTTTGTGTTGTCACTGTTGTCATCCTTTATGGTGTTTTTTTTTGTTTGTAGCTTCAACCTTTTTCTGGTAGGTTTTGGTTTTGATATCTTTTTATGAAAGTCTAAAAGCTGCGTATTAGCAAACTAATACACACTTGGGGTGTTGCTTGCAAGGTTGTCTTTGATAGCAAAAAAAGGTTCTATTTTTATGCACATTTGGGTCAAAGAGTCTAAGGTGAGGTAGCAGAAAAAGAGTGGGCAGTTTGTCCTTTGACTTGGACCAAGAGTGTATACCTTACAACAAACTAAAATACTTCCAACCCAACTAAATAGAAAATCAGACCTAGTTAAAATAAACTAATAAATAAATAAAATAATCATAAAATAAAATTGACATAAACTGATAAAATAAAATAAATAACAAAATAAAATAACAAAATAAAATAAAATGAAATTGATATAGATTTAAAATTAAACTAAATATTTAAATAATTTTAAGAAGAAAACAAACTTAATTTCGAAAGTTAAAAAAAATTAAAAGAAACTTAAACCAACGATTGGAATTAAACTATATACTAAATATATCAGACTAGAAATAGATCCTAATTAATTTAGACGGACTAAAAGAAATCTAACTAACTAAATGAAATGCAACAAAATTAAATTAGTAAAATAAACCAAATAATTCTTAAATAGTCTAATTACGTAATAAAATAAACATTAGAACTAGACTATAAAGAGAGACAAAAATCTAAAAAAAGAAACAAAACCTAAGATAACAAATTTAAATGGGAAAATGCATAATTTATGGTTAATGGACTAAAAAAATGCGAAAATGACCGACTGTCAAATAAATCGATAAAAATTCGGCAGATAAATGAAAATTTGAAAATTACTCGGTCAAAATGTAGGGTGTGACAGTTCCCTAATCCAGACCAGTTCATAGACGTACACGCCATCAACATATTTCTGACTCATAATCCAATGCCTACATTACTTGGAGACATCTTACATTCTCTCCATACCCGTACTACGAAGGCACGAGGAACTCTGATGTGCTGCATACCTCTATTGTCTAGGTGGTTTATTTCTCACCTTCCTCGATCAGTGATGAAGAATGAACAAGGGTTCAGGTGGTCTAAGAGGATTATGTCACTTTCTCATTCAAATATTTATTGGTGCTCTCGATCTATGGAGAATGTTGCTATCATTGGTCATTGTGGGGAGTTCCCTAATGTGCCACTCCTTGGCATAAGAGGGGGCATTACTTACAACCCTTCTTTAGCTCTATGTCAATTTGGTTATGCTCGGAGTGAGGGTCCCCATGACATGCTTATTCAAGGTATTATATTCGACTACGACAATGATATGCAAGGTTACCGTCAAAGGTTCATACGAGCTTGGGGTAAAGTGAACAAGGTTGACAGCAAGACTCTGGAACCAAAGTACACCATTCCTATGGAACCTTATCTCAGATGGGTACGAGCACGTGCTCAGCCTCTTATGATGCCATATCCAGCTATCCTGCCAGTTACCATGGAGCCTGTTACTGAAGGAGATACTCCTTATATCATCCTTCATCCAGACATGCCCACTGACATGGAAGAGTTACAGAGGTCCTGGATCCAATTGAAGGAGCAAAGGGATACATTCGAGACTCATTTCAAAGCTAGTCAAGAAAGAATCCTGGAGCTGACAAGACAACTTCACGAAGAGCGGAATCTCAACTCATACCTCAACACAAAGAGGAAGCGTCCATGAGAGACTTAAAACCCCATCTTTGTATTCATTTCATTTTTTTTGTAAGCCCAAGGGGCAAACAAGTTTATTGACTACTAATAAAAGTTTACTTTCTAGTTGTTTAAACAAATTTAAATCCTGCGGTCCTTGAAAACATTGCATATGCATTTACATATCATATCATCGCATCACAGGTTTTCTTATGAACAGGTATCTTATCTTCTCGCTGTTTATTTCAGCAGAAATGGCTCTTGAACAGACTGTCAAGGATCTCCGGGCTCAGAATGCACAATTCCAAGAGCTGATCCTGAACTTGTCCAAGGGACAAGATGAGTTGAAGACACTGCTAGCTAAGAAGAAGAAGAAGACTAGAAAATCAGGAGGCCTTATCAATCTGGGAAGAAGATTCAAAGGTCCTATCAAGACAAAGGAACAAATTGAGGATTCTGAGTCTGAGAATTCTGAGAAAGAGGGAGGTAGTCTCCATGATACTGTGGGAGATTCTGATTTTGAGGCAAATTATTATCATGATCCTGCTAGTGAGGAAAAGTACAAGATGTTGGTAGACAGAATGAACGCTATGGAATTACAAAAATCTTATGGGCTTGATTTTGAAGATCTGAGTTTAGTTTCTGGAGTGGTTATACCTATTGGTTTCAAGGTTCCTGTTTTTGCGGTGTATGATGGTGTCTCATGTCAAAAGCTGCATCTAAGGTCCTATGTCCGGAGGATTCAGCCACATACGGCTGACAAGAAGCTGTGGATTCATTTCTTCCAAGAGAGCTTATCTGGGGCTCAATTGGAATGGTACTATCAACTGGAAAGTGTTAATATTCATGATTGGAATGATCTTGCTGAGGCCTTTTATAGGCAATACCAATATAATGTTGATTTAGCACCAACTCACATGCAGCTCAAAAGCATGTCTATGGGTGCTAATGAGAGTTTCAAAGAGTATGCCCAAAAATGGAGAGACCTGGCTGGCAGAGTTCAACCTCCTCTGACTGACAGGGAGCTGGTGGATATGTTTATGAGTACGCTGAATGGTCCTTTCTATAGTCACCTCATTGGAAGCTCATCATCTAGTTTCACTGAGCTGATAATGACTGGAGAACGTGTGGAAAGTGGTATAAGAAGTGGTAAGATACAGGTGGGTGCCTCATCATAAAGCACTGCTAAGAAGCCCCCTAGTGGAAAGAAGGAGTCTAATGCTGTGTATGGTCAACATAGTCGTAACAGGAGTCACCAATCTATGGGAGCAGTTCACATCTCCAATCCCACTCCTGCAGCACCAGAGCCACAACAAAACAATCAACAGAAGCCTAGAAGACAGTTCACCAAGATCAACATGTCACTGGCCCAAGCTTTGCAACACATGTTGAAAGGGGAACTCATTACTTTGAGGGATCCTCCTCAGAATCCTAATACATCTTCTCCTCGATACAATCCTAATGCAAGATGTGCTTATCATTATAATAGTCCGGGACATGACACCAACAACTACTGGGTGTTGAAAAACAAGATTCAAGACATGATTGAAGCTGGGAAGATTGAATTTGACCCTCCCGGGACCCCAAATGTGATCACTGCTCCTATGCCCAACCATGAGAAGATTGTTAATGTTGTTGATGAGGTTACCTATGTTTCCTCAATTGCAGATGTGACTACTCCTCTATCCATTATCAAGAAGAAGCTGGTGCAGGCTGGATTCTTTCCAAGTTGCAATGAAGATTGTTTTTACTGTACCTATAAACCTGATAGTTGCTGGAAGTTGAAGGATGGTATCCAACGCCTCATGGACAATTGCATTATATTGTTTGAGAAGACTCCTTCTGTGGAAAGTATGTGTGAACATCTGACTCGAAGTACGAAGCTTGAAGATGTAGCTATGGTTGATAAAGTGCTAGTGAAGATTACCTCCATAGGCCCTGTCAAGATCACTTCTAAAGGTCCTGTCAGGATTACTGCTGAAGGCCCTGTGAAGACTGTTGCTGAAGTTAGAATGGCTCCCATGATCATTACCACTCCTGGCCCTGTTCCTTATACTTCTGATAAAGCTATACCCTGGAATTATGGTTCTGATGTTTATATCCATGGTGTTAAACAAGATCTTGTGACCGATACACCTATTACTGATGTTAATCTTGACGTTGATAACATTGTTGGATCTAGTAAGATTACTAGAAGTGGAAGAGTTTTCTCCCCTCAGAATACTTCCAGAAGTGCAGCTACTCCAACTACTACCTCCACTGTTGGGCCAAGTACTGATGCCCGGGGCAAGGGTCCTGTGATTGAACTTGTGCAAACTGAGGCTCCGACTGTTGAAAGTCTTTCTAAACAGATGGAAGAAGTATTGAATATTATTCGCAAGAGTGATTATGATATTGTTGACCAATTGGGGCATACTCCCTCCAAAATCTCCATGTTATCTTTGCTGTTGTGTTCTGAGGCTCATGCTAAAGCCTTAATCAAGTTCTTGAAGACTGCTCATGTACCAAATGAGATTTCCGTGGATCAGTTTGAGAATTGTGTTGCACATCTGACTAGTGATAATGGTTTGGGTTTTTCTGATGCTGATCTGACTCCTGCCAAGAGAAACCATAACAGAGCTCTGCATATCTCCATTGAATGTAGAGGCACTACCTTGTCTCATGTGCTAGTGGACAATGGTTCTTCATTAAATGTGCTCCCTAAAGAGGTTCTGGACAAGCTCGGTCCTGAAGATGTTGTGTTAAGGCCAAGTAATGTGGTGGTAAGGGCCTTTGATGGTTCAAGAAGAGTGGTACACGGAGAAGTAAACCTTCCAATCAAAGTAGGCTTGCAAGTCTTCAACTCTACTTTCTATGTAATGGATATCCGTCCTGCGTATTCTTGTTTTCTTGGACGCCCCTGGATCCATGGGGCAGGTGTTGTGACTTCCACCTTGCATCAGAAGTTGAAATATCCAGTGAAGAACAAAATTATCACTGTCTATGGTGAAGAAGAGTACATGGTTAGCCATGTGAAAACTTTCAAATATGTGGAATGGAGGGTGAGATGGTTGAAACTCCGTGTAAAACATTTGAAGTTGTTCCTTGCTCTGATCCTGTTCCTCAGTTTGTCCCTGCTTCTGAAAGAGTTCATGTGGTTACTAATACATCTCCTGCAATGGCCTCCCTCAAAGATGTTAAGGTTGTGGTTGCAAAAGGTGGTTCTGTTATTTGGGGTCAGCTTCCCAACATCCCTTACAAATCTGACAAGTTTGGTTTGGGTTTCACTGCAGAATCTCAGAAGACTGTTCGTCGTGCTCGTGCTGTTCGTATCACCAATCAAGGGGTCATAAGAGATCAAATCAATGTTGTGGGTGACTGTAATGAAGACTACAACCTGGATGATTGGATCTTTCCTACCGTGGGTGATGGACTCAACAATTGGAAGACTGAAGACGTTATTCCTATCTCCTTTAGTCAGGAGTAAATACTATTACTATATTTTTATTTTAAGTTTGTAATTTCGAACAATAAAACTTTTAAGCCTTGTGTCTTACCCGGGGCACAATGGTATGCTTGTTTCGGGATGTCATTTCATTTGCATACTTCATTCAATAAAATCAATGGACGTTTCGTTTTCGTAAATATTGTGCTCCTTGTCTTTCTTTTATTATTATTTCTGTTTTATCAGCTATGTGTTCTTACACACACCCACATCACTAAAATGCAGATCCTCATCCACTCTGGATCCTGTTGATAACAGTTCTACTATTGTCAATTATAATTTCGAGAATTTGATCTATCAAGCTGAAGATGGAAAGGAGGAAGATTGTGAAGTACCTGTAGAGCATGCTAGGTTATTACAACAAAAAGAGAAAGCTATACATCCAGATGAAGAGCCAATCGAAGTTGTGAATCTGGGAACTGAAGAAAACAGGAGGGAGGTCAAGATAGGGGCTGAATTAGAGGATGGTGTTAAGAGCAGATTGATCCAGATGTTACGTGATTATGTGGAGATCTTTGCTTGGTCTTATGAAGATATGCCAGGGTTGGACACAGATATTGTGGTTCACCGTTTACCGGTAAAAGAAAACTGTCGTCCGAAGAAGCAGAAGGTTCGTCGCATGCATCCCGAAATGTCAGAAAAGATTAAAGCGGAGGTGATGAAACAGTTTGATGCAGGGTTCTTAGCTGTGACTTCTTATCCTCAATGGGTTGCAAATGTGGTACCAGTACCTAAGAAGGATGGTAAGGTACGAATGTGTGTAGACTACAGAGATCTGAATAAGGTCAGCCCTAAAGATGACTTTCCACTTCCTCATATTGATGTTCTGGTAGACAACACTGCTCAGCATAAAGTATTCTCTTTCATGGATGGTTTCTCTGGTTACAATCAGATCAAGATGGCCCCTGAAGATATGGAGAAGACTACATTTGTTACACAGTGGGGCACTTTTTGTTATAAGGTGATGCCATTTGGTCTGAAGAACGTCGGGGCAACATATTAGTGTGATATGGTAGTTTTTTTCACGATATGATTCATCATGAGATAGAGGTATATGTAGATGATATGATAGCCAGCTGTTGCACCCCAAAATTTGCCCTCACAATACAAGACTTTGTGTGCTAAGAAGGTTCACAAGGTTCACAAGCTTCTCAATACTTACAAGACCTTTCATGAGGTTCATGAAGTCTACAAGTCACTTCATGAAGGTTCACAAGGTTCACAAGTTTCTCAACACTTTCAAGACCTTCCCTGAGGTTCATGAAGTCTACAAGTCACTTCATGAAAGTTCACAAGGTTCACAAGATTCACAATGCTTTCAAGATCTTCCATGAGGTTCATGAAGTCTACAAGTCACTTTATGAGGTTCACAAGGTTCACAAGGTTCACAATACCTCCCATGAGGTTCACAAGACATTTTATGATGGTTCACAAGGTTCACAAAGTTCACAATTGGTCAAAAGAGTTGACAATTCCCTCAGACAGTGCACCTCCTAAGCAGTGCATCCAAAACTAGGGTTTTGACTTTAATCAGGCTAAATGGACTTTCAAGACTTCAAGTGAGCTTCATAACATCTTATATGTGTTTAAGAACCCCCATGACAAATTTCAAGACTTTTCTCAAAAGTTTGCTCAGTCAGATGATCAGATAAGTCAAAATCAGTCAATGCAGTTAAAAAGTCAAACTGAGGTCAACTGTGGTCAAACCAAAGTCAAACTTCATGATTTTTTGCCAACATCAAGTATATGAAGTAAAATTCATCATTTGATCAAGGGTTGATCATGATTCATCAAGGAGATTCCAGATCATCAAGAATCAGGAGTTTCTAAATTAGGGTTTCCTCAGTAAAAGTCAACTGAACTTTGACCAGCCATAACTTTCACATACTTCATCATCAAGTCTCCATCCAAAGCTCATTTTGAAGGAAAATGAATTCTCTACAACTTTGTGTATCACAAGCCAAGCCCAAAAATGCTTCATTTGGAAGGTATGAGCTAAGACATTATAGGTCATTTCAAAAGTCAACAAAAAGTCAACAACTTCAAAAGGGCATAACTTGAGATTGGTAAATGATATAAACATGAAACCAGTGGGGTTGTTTAGAGGACTCTTCAAGCTTTCCAAAATGTCCAAGAACACCCTAATACCATTAAAATTGAAGGATATGTGCCCTTGCAAAGTTGGGAAATTTTGGGTTGGTTTATGATGAAAATGGAGGTCTAAAACCAATTTCTTCCAAATGGGCTTGCCAAATGATGACCCAACCCATACAATGACTTCATGCACGACCCAAACCATTAAAAATCAGAATTTTTATTATTTTATTTTTATTTATTTTGATTTAATTCATTAAAAATCATTTTAAATAAAAATAAAATATGAAAATGTAAGATTTGATGGAGATTAAGCTTCTAGAAAGTCTTAAATATTGATTTGAATTGAAGAGGAAAGAAATCATGAGATTTGGCCAAAAATAGCAAGCATTCACACATGAATATTTGATTTTTAAGGCATGATCAATTTGGATCTTTTCATATCAAAATCTTCACATGACCAATCAATTTGTTGACCTAAAATCAATCACCTATAAGTACTAAACACAACCCTATTACAAATTGACGAATTCAGCAGCCTCAAGAGTAAGTTCCATTGTTCAAAAATCCTTCACAAAACTCACATTCGGTTTTTGATTTCCAGGGCTCTAGAAGGTAAAACAAGAACATAGCAAGACTCCTTGGACTTCCTTGATCATGAATCATCACTCATATGCATCAATACCATGCTATATTGCTCAACCCGAGTTCACTTTGTTCTTGAAAATAATTTTTTCGATTTCAATAATTTGTTGCTTTTCCATGAATTTTGTTTGCAATAATCTTGTTTGTGATGTTGTGTAGAACGTTTCTGGATCATTAAACCAAAGCTTCACTGCCTAGAATGGATTCGGCCATGATTAGGGTTTGGACCTCCAAATTAGGGTTCTTCAATTCACTAAATTTAAATAAATTTGAAGAACATAGGGATGTTGTATGGACTGTGAGGATCGTAAAACACTAATTAATTGAAAGAAACCGTACTGCTTTGTGGGTGTTTGGTTTTCGCAGGTTTAAAACATTGAAGAACACGCAGCAAGATTCGCAGGTAAAATTGCATAAAGATTCGCAGGAAATTTGGAGAAGAAGAAGGCTGTTGGCGCGCGTTTCAGAAATTCAAATTGTGTTGTAAATATTTTATGTTTTAATGTTGAGTTATTATCACAAGCGCATGGCTTGTCCCAGTGGTTGGCTGCTTGGTCTTGGGTATTCAAAGCAAAGGGCAGGGGTTCGAACCCTGGCTTTGGTTCCTTTTTATTTCTTTTTCCAGGAATTAAGTTGTTATAATATATTATGTATTATTCTCACACCATTAGCAGAATTGCTCACCTAGCTGGATGGTCATGCGTGCGTTTGTGTGTTAAGAGGTCCTGGGTTCAATCCTCCCCCAGGCCTTTTGCTTCCATTTATTTTTCTGATTTTTCCAGGCATTGCATAAAACCAATTGAAACCATTCCATTATCACCAATACATGGCTGGCCTGGTGGTACGTTTTGTTGCTTGCAGGCAGAGGGTCATGGGTTCAAACCCAGCCAGGTAAGTTCTTTTTTTTACCATTTTTCTGTTTTAATTTATTTAATTAATTTGCTTAATTATTTTCTTATTATTAATTAAAAAATAAATTGTGCATGTATAGATATTTAATAAATATCTAAAACAACACTTATATTTTCTAAAATTCTAAACTTTTTTCTCAATTTACATTTTTTTATTATGTAATTAAATTATAATATATGTATGTTTATTTAAATAATTTTGTATATTAAATTAAACCTTAAAAAATATTTTCTAAACAAACCCTAATTTTGTAAAACCTAATTTATTTTCTAAATAACAAAAAACTAATTTTATTTTATGATTTAAATTTCTAATTTTTTTTGTAAATATAATATTTAGTATAATTAAATTTTAATATAATTGTTATGTACATATTTATTAAATATAATTAAAACTTATTTTCTTCATATAATATGTAAATATTTTTTAAAAATTTGTTTGTAATCTAAGTTATATATATAAATAATTTTTAAATATGTGCATAAAAATAATTAAACCTATAATAATTTTATTTTGTAATTATAATATGTTTAAAAATAATTTAATAATTTGTACATAAATTAAAATATTATAATAATTATTTAATTGTTCATATTTCCTCTTATTTTTTTTAAATAATTGTCTATATTAAAAAACTAATCTTTTGTTTATTATTTTAATTATGTTCTTATAATATTTTGCTAATTCCATTTATTTATTGTTATTATTACTAACCATATTATTACTAATACATTTATTTTTTAATTATGCTTATTATTATTGTTTCACTAACCTTATTTATTTTTTATTTTAATTATCATTCTTACTAACCCCTATTATATTTATTATTGCCTATTTATTTATTTTTGCTTATTATTTATATTTATTTATTTGCTATTTATTTTAATTGTTTATTATAATTATTGTAATTGCTCCTTGGTGTAATTTTTGTAAATATTTAATTTTTATGCCATGGTTAGTAAAATAGGGAGTGTAAACATGTATTCTATTTAAAAATTGAATTTAGATCACTTTAATTATAAAATAAATAAAATTAAACACTCACACACGTAAGTCGGTTTTTAATCGCCATCTCACTTTCTAGGGCTATCCCTCAATGTTGCCTATCCAAAAAGGTCAAGTGGGGTGTATAAAGCAAGTCCCTTAAAAGAAAAGTCATCAAGTCCCTAATGGTTGCCTTTCATAAAGATCAAGTCCCTTTCGAATAATGATGACAGTCCCTCCTAAAATGCTTAATACACCCCACAGTTGCCTTCATTAAACAGATGTCCCTCATATGTCTCTCACATCCAAGGTAATGACTACCTATTCCTTAATAATAGGGATAGTCTTACCATTTAAAGGAAAAAGAACAGAAAGACTTAAACTTTAGGGTAGGTTCCTCATAGTTGCTTACTCACTTCATTTAAAAACTTTTCAAACACTTCACAATTTCAAACAATTTTCAAAATACAATTTTTTTACGCATCCGTACATGGATCATTATTAAACTCTTATGAAAATTTTTATTCACACACTACACTTTTCAAAAAAACAATTCAAAGTGAGTTAAGTAACTAAGAGCCCATGGATAACCATGGATGTAAAGGGTGCTAACACCTTCCCTTTACATAACCTACCCCCCGGACCCAAAAATCTTTCAAAAGGTCTTTCCTGTTCTTTTATGCCTTTCCTTTGGATAAAATAAAAGTCGGTGGCGACTCTTGCTATCCGCAACATAACTAAAGTCAGTTCTCCCACCGTGTTACAGAACTGGCGACTCTGCTGGGGATTTAAATTTAAGAGGGGTACCCTTAGGAATAAAGATCACTTTAAATTGTTTGCCTTGTTTGCTTTATATTATCTTGCTGGGGTGATCTTATGTGAGAAAGATCCTAACCCGGATCTAGTGTACCTTAGGTAAATGGCAATAGACCAAGGAAATTGTACGACGTATATCGATATGGTTGATCTGGTGGCCATAGTTAGTGCGACTTCTTGGTTGGTGCTTATGTTCCTTAAGTCAAGTTGAGGATAATATGAGGCTGCCATATGTTGTCAATGCACTAACTAACTTTTAGAACCCTAGTTATCCCATCTTGGCCTTTAGAAAGTAGTGAGGTAACCGGCTTTGGTGCAGACTGAAGTTGGTTGACACTCGATACTACGCTCATTGAGATTCTAAACTTGGAGGGTTTTGGTTGGCAAGTAAGTTGCCTACTGAACAACCACCCTTGTGAAGGATCAATGATATTGAGATCCCTTAGAACCTGGTTACTTTTGTAGGACAGGATGAACCATCTAACTTCAGGGGAGGGTATTGACCTTTAAACCTCATGCAAGCCTTTAAACCTAGGGTTATGGTGTGACTTGTTTGTGTGTGCCACATGTTTGTGATTGAGCATAACATCATGACATCATCATGCATCATAAGCATAGCATTTTCACTAACCATTTCAAGGACCAAAGGATTTATCTGTTCTTTGTTGCAGGTCATGGCTTCTGCTCGTAGAAACACCATCAGGATCAACTTTGTGGGCATACCTGCTAAGCTTAAAGAGTTGGTTTCTCAAGTGTCTGATCACTCCCAGTTCATCAAGAGACATGGTCACCTATTGGATCTAGTCACTTCAGGGTTCAATGAAGACATGATGAGTGTTCTGTTTCAGTTCTTTGACCCTAAGCACCATTGCTTTACATTCCCCGACTACCAGTTGGTTCCAACCATGGAAGAGTTCTCTAAGCTTCTGGGTATACATGTTCTTGATCAAAGACCCTTCACAGGCTTGGAGAAGGAGCTTAAACCAGAGGTTATTGCTGCAGCTCTACATCTGAAGAAGTCTGACATTGTTCTAGAAACAAGAAGCGGAGTCAAGGGTATTCTTGCTAAAGTATTAATGGATAAAGCTCAAATGTTCTTGAAGGCCATGAGCTATGATGCTTTTGAGGAGATCTTAGCCTTGCTGATATATGGCTTAGTATTGTTCCCCAATCCAGATCAGTTCATAGACGTTCATGCCATCAACATATTCCTGAGTCACAATCCAGTGCCTACATTGCTTGGAGACATCCTGCATTCTCTTCACACCCGTACTACAAGGGCAAGAGGAACTTTGATGTGCTGCATACCTTTGCTTTCTAGGTGGTTTATTTCTCACCTTCCTCGCTCCGTAATGAAGAATGAGCAAGGGTTCAGATGGTCCAAGAGGATCATGTCACTTTCTCACTCAGATATCCATTGGTGTTCCAGATCTATGGAGAATGTCACCATCATTGACCGTTGTGGGGAGTTTCCTAATGTGCCACTTCTAGGCATAAGAGGAGGCATCACCTACCACCCCTCTCTAGCTTTACGACAGTTTGGTTACGCCCGGAGTGATGGTCCACATGACATGTTGATTCAGGGCATTGTGTTTGATTACGACAACGATCTTCAAGGTTACCGTCAGAGATTCATACGAGCATGGGGAAAAGTAAACAGGGTTGACAGCAAGACACTGGAGCCTAAGTACACTATTCCTATGGAAGCTTATCTCAGATGGGTATGATCTCGTGCTCAGACTCTCATGATGCCATATCCTGCCGTCCTACCAGTTACCATGGAACCTGTTGCTGAAGGAGACACAGCTTATACCATCCTTCACCCAGACATGCCTACTGATATGGAAGACTTGCAGAGATCATGGATCCAACTGAAGGAGCAAAGGGATACTTTCGAGGATCATTACAAAGCAAGCCAAGAAAGAATCCTAGAACTAACAAAGCAACTTCACGAGGAACGGAACCTCAACTCATACCTCAACACAAAGAGGAAGCGTCCATGGGAGACTTAAAACCCCATCTTTTGTACTTATTTCATTTCATTTTTTGTAAGCCTAAAAGGCAAAACAAAGTTATCACTAATAAAAGTTTACCTTCTTGTTTGTTTAAGCAAATTTAAATCCTGCGGTCCTTGAAAACGTTGCATATGCATTCACATATCATTTCATTGCATCACAGGTTTATAATTGTGCACAGGTTTCTCATCTTCTCGCTGTTTATTTCAGCAATGGCTCTTGAACAATCAGTTAAGGATCTCCATGCACAAAATGCACAGTTCCAAGAGCTGATCTTGAACCTGTCCAAGGGGCAGGATGAATTGAAGGCACTGCTGGCCAAGAAGACCAAGAAGACTAGAAGGTCAGCTGGTTTGATCAACATGGGAAGAAGGTTCAAAGGTCTTGCCAAGACTAAAGAACCAGCTGAAGACTATGAATCTGAGGAATCTGAAAAAGAGGGAGGCAGTCTCCACAACACTATGGGGAACTCTGATTCTGAGGCTAATTACTACCATGAGCCTAACGAAGACAAATTCAAGATGCTGGTGGATAGGATGGATGCCATGGAGTTGCAGAAATCATCTGGGCTGGATTTTGAAGATTTGAGTCTGATATCTGGGGTAGTCATACCCATTGGTTTCAAGGTTCCTACCTTTGTTGTTTATGATGGGGTCTCTTGTCCCAAGCTGCATCTGAGGTCATATGTCAGAAGAATTCAACCTCACACTGCTGATAAAAAGTTGTGGATCCATTTCTTTCAAGAGAGCTTATCTGGAGCTCAGCTGGAGTGGTATTATTAGTTGGAGAGTGCCAACATCAGATACTGGAATGATCTTGCTGAAGCTTTTTATAAGCAGTACCAATACAATGCTGACTTAGCCCCCACTCGCATGCAGCTTCAGAGCATGTCCATGGGTGCCAAAGAAAGTTTCAAAGAGTATGCTCAGAAGTGGAGAGATTTAGCTGGAAGAGTTCAACCCCCATTGACTGATAGGGAATTGGTTGATATGTTCATGTGCATGCTGAATGGTCCGTTTTACAGTCATCTCATTGGAAGCTCATCATCTGGCTTCACTGAGTTGATAATGACAGGAGAGCGAGTAGAAAATGGTATAAAGAATGGTAAGATCCAGGTGGGTACTTCTTCATCAGGTGCTGCAAAGAAGCCTCCCACTGGGAAGAAAGAATCCAATGCTGTTTATGGTCAACCTGATCGTAACAGAAGGCATCAGTCTGTTAGTGCAGTTCATATTTCAAATCCAACTCCTGCAACAACAGAGCAGCCACAGGGCAACCAACAGAGGGCTAGAAGGCAGTTCACGAAGATCAACATGTCAATGGCTCAGGCATTGCAACACTTGTTGAAGGCTGAACTTATTACTTTGAAAGAGGCTCCTCGGAATCCTAATGTTACCTCTCCCAGGTACAACCCCAATGCACGGTGTGCATACCATTCAAATTGTCAAGGACATGATACTAATAACTGCTGGGTCTTGAAGAATAAAATTCAAGATATGATTGATGCTGGAGAAATTGAGTTTGATCCTCCAGGTACTCCAAACGTGATTACTGCTCCAATGCCAAATCACGAGAAGACTGTCAATGCCATTGAGGAAGATTTGCACATCCATTCAGTTGATGAGTTGACCACACCATTGTCTGTTATCAAGAGGAAGTTAGTACAAGCTGGGTTCTTCCCAGGTTGTCGTGAAGATTGTTTATACTGTACCTATAAGCCGGATAGTTGCTTCAGATTGAGAGATGGAATTCAACGTCTCATGGATAAGTATACTATAGTGTTTGAAAGGAGACCGTCTTCTGTGGAGAGTATGGTGGAACATATTACTAGAGGTAAGAAGATTGAGGAGGTTGATATGGTTGACAAAGTGCCGGTGAGAATCACTTCCAAGGGACCTATTAAAATCACCCATCAGGGTCCAATCAAAATTACTGCTGAAGGTCCTGTGAAAGTTGTTGCTGAAGCCAGAGTGGCTCCTGTGGTTATTACTACTCCAGGTCCTATCCCGTATACGTCTGATAAAGCTATGCCTTGGCATTATGGATCTGATGTCTACATCCATGGTGTTAAACAAGAGCCCTTAGCTGATGTGCCTGTTGATATTGACAATATTGCTGGATCCAGTAAGATCACACGTAGTGGAAGAGTCTTCTCTCCTCCAGTTGCTTCCAAGAATGCAGTTACTCCTGCTGCTACTTCCACCACTGATGCTAGGGGCAAAGGCCCTGTTATTGAACCTGTATCTACTGATGTGCCAGCTGCTGATGATCTCTCGAAGCAAATGGAAGAAGTATTGAAAATCATTCGCAAGAGTGATTATGACATTGTTGATCAGTTGGGACATACTCCCTCAAAGATTTCTATGTTGTCCTTGTTGTTATGTTCTGAGGCTCATGCCAAGTCCTTGATCAAGTTTCTGAAGACTGCTCATGTACCCAGTGCAATTTCTGTGGATCAGTTTGAGAACTGTGTTGCCCACCTGACCTATGACAATGGGTTAGGATTTTCTGATGCTGATTTGACCCCTGCCAAGAGGGATCATAACAGGGCCTTGCATATCTCAATTGAATGCAGAGGCACTACCCTGTCGCACGTACTGATAGACAATGGTTCCTCTCTGAATGTGTTGCCCAAGGAAGTCCTGAATAAGCTGAGCCCTGAAGATGCTGTGCTGAAGCCCAGTAACATTGTGGTGAAGGCTTTTGATGGTTCTAGAAGAGTAGTACATGGGGAAATTGATCTTCCAATCAAAGTTGGCTCCCAGGTTCTTACTGCTACATTTTATGTGATGGATATTCGTCCTTCATACTCTTGTCTGCTTGGTCGTCCCTGGATCCATGGGGCAGGTGCTGTAACCTCCACATTACACCAGAAGTTGAGATATCCGGTAGAAGGAAGGGTTGTTACTGTCTATGGAGAAGAAGAATACTTTGTCAGCCATGTGAATACTTTCAAGTATCTGGAAATGGAAGGTGAATACATTGAGACTCCGTGTCAGACGTTTGAAGTAGTTCCTTGGGTTGTTAATGATTATGTAGCTCCTCCTGTTGCAAAGAAAGTTCCTGTGGTCACCAGAAAACCTCCAACAATGGCAATGGCCTCCCTCAATGATGCTAGAGCTGTGGTGGATGAAGGTGGTTGTACTATTTGGGGTCAGCTTCCTGACATTCCATACAAGTCTGACAAGTTTGGTTTGGGTTTCACTGCAGAGTCCCAGAAGGTTGTTCGTCGTGCTCGTGCTGTTCGTATCACTAATCAAGGGGTTGTGAAGAACCAGATCAATGCTGTGGGAGATCAAGATGAAGACTACAACTTGGATGCTTGGATTTTTCCTACTGTGGGTGCCGGACTCAATAATTGGAAAGCGGAAGACGTTATCCCTATCTCCTTTAGTCAGGAGTAAATACTATTACTGTGTTGTTTTTTTAAGTTTGTAATTTCTGAACAATTAAAACTCTCAAGCCTTGTGCCTTACCCGAGGCACAATGGTGTGCTTGTTACGGGCTGTCATTTCATTTGCATACTTCATTCAATAAAATCAGTGGACGTTTCGTTTTCGTAAATATTGTGTTCTTTGTCTTTCTTTTCTTTTATTTTGTTTTATCAGCTATGTGTTCTTACACACACCCACATCACTAAAATGCAGATCCTCATCCACTCTGGATCCTGTTGATAACAGTTCTACTATTGCCAATTATAATTTCGAGAATCCGATCTATCAAACTGAAGACGGAAATGAGGACGATTGTGAAGTACCTGTAGAGCTTGCTAGGTTGTTACAACAAGAAGAGAAAGCTATACAGTCACATGAAGAGCCAGTCGAAGTTGTGAATCTGGGAACTGAAGAAAACAGGAAAGAGGTCAAGATAGGGGCTGATTTAGAGGACAGTGTCAAAAGCAGGCTGATTCAGATGTTACGTGACTATGTGGAGATATTTGCTTGGTCTTATGAAGATATGCCAGGGTTAGATACAAACATTGTGGTTCACCGTTTACCAGTAAAAGAAGATTGTCGTCCAAAGAAGCATAAGGTTCGTCGTATGCGTCCTGAGATGTCATAAAAGATCAAAGCAGAGATAATGAAACAGTTTGATGCAGGGTTCTTAGCAGTAACTTCTTATCCTCAGTGGGTTGCAAATGTGGTACCAGTTCCTAAGAAAGATGGTAAGGTACGTATGTGCGTAGACTACAGAGATTTGAACAAGGCTAGCCCCAAAGATGACTTTCCGCTTCCTCATATTGATGTTCTGGTAGACAACACTGCTCAGCATAAGGTATTCTCTTTTATGGATGGTTTCTCCGGTTACAATCAGATCAAGATGGCTCCTGAAGATATGGAGAAGACAACATTTGTTACACAGTGGGGCACCTTTTGTTATAAGGTAATGCCATTTGGTTTGAAGAATGCAGGGGCAACATATCAGCGTGCTATGGTGGCTTTGTTTCATGATATGATTCATCATGAGATAGAAGTGTATGTAGATGATATGATAGCCAGGTCTCAGAATGAAGAACAACATCTTGATCATTTGCATAAATTGTTTGAGAGGTTGAAGAAATACAAGTTGAGATTAAACCCAAACAAGTGTACTTTTGGAGTTAGATCTGGAAAGCTCCTGGGTTTTATTGTCAGTGGAAAATGTATTGAAGTGGATCCTGCAAAAGTGAAAGCTATACGAGAGATGCCAGCTCCCCGTACTGAGAAGGAGGTCAGAGGTTTCTTGGGACGATTGAACTACATTGCAAGATTTATTTCCCAATTAACTGCCATCTATGAGCCAATCTTCAAGTTGTTGAAGAAAGATCAGGTGATGGAATGGAATGATGAATGCCAAACTGCCTTTGATGAAATCAAGAGAT
This sequence comes from Lathyrus aphaca, assembly GCA_963966055.1. Classification (NCBI taxonomy): domain Eukaryota; kingdom Viridiplantae; phylum Streptophyta; class Magnoliopsida; order Fabales; family Fabaceae; genus Lathyrus; species Lathyrus aphaca. The sequence continues at coordinate 48,279,419 of OZ014519.1, forward strand.
ATCTGCTAGAACCTCCAATTTTGATGCCACCAGTTGATGGAAGACCCTTGATTATGTACTTAACAGTGTTAGATAACTCAATGGGGTGTGTCTTGGGGCAACATGACGAGTCTGGTCGAAAAGAGCAGGCAATATACTACCTTAGCAAAAAGTTTACCGACTGTGAAACAAGATACTCACTGCTCGAGAAAACTTGCTGCGCTTTGGCATGGGCTGCTCGCCGACTAAGACAGTATATGTTGACCCATACTACCTTGTTGATTTCAAAGATGGATCCAATCAAGTACATATTTGAGAAACCTGCTCTCTCCGGAAGAATTGCAAGATGGCAAATGATCTTGACAGAATATGACATACAGTATACTACTCAGAAGGCCATTAAGGGAAGTGTTGTAGCAGATCATTTGGCTCATCAAGCAGTGGATGACTACCAGTCAATGAGTTTTGAGTTCCCTGATGAAGACATTATGATTATTACCAAAGAACCTGGACAATATGACGGACCTGAACAAGGATCCCGATGGACTATGGTTTTTGATGGTGCCTCTAATGCACTTGGTAATGGTGTTGGTGTTGTGATTAGTTCCCCTGAAGGTTGTCATACCCCGATTACTGCCAGACTTTGTTTCTATTGTACCAATAACATGGCTGAGTATGAGGCATGTATCCTGGGTATTAAAGCTGCTATTGATATGAAGATTCAGTTCCTTGATGTGTATGGAGATTCAGCCCTGGTAGTTAGTCAGATCAAAGGAGATTGGGATACCAAACATGATAACCTCATTCCTTACAGAGAGCATGTGTTGTCTTTGATCCCACATTTTAAAGAGATTACCTTTGGACATATTCCACGAAGAGAGAATCAGTTGGCAGATGCTTTGGCCACCATGGCATCTATGTTTGAGATCAGCTGGGATGATGAAGCTCCTAAGATTACTATTGATAGATTTGAAAAGCATGCATACTGCAATGAAATTGACACAGAAGGGGCAGAAGAGAAGCCTTGGTTCTATGAAGTGAAAAGATATCTTGAAGCTCAGGAGTTCCCTGAAGGGACATCTGTCAAAGATAGGAAATTTCTGAGAAGGTTCTCTGCTAAGTTCTTTTTGAGTAATGGCATTTTGTACAAGCGCAATCATGATTCAACTTTGCTTCGTTGTGTGGATAAGAAAGAAGCAACCGAGATTATGGAAGATATGCATGATGGGATCTTTGGCACTCATTCTAGTGGTCATACTATGGCAAAGAAGATATTGAGAGCAGGTTACTATTGGTCTACCATGGAAGCTGATTGCTATCAACACTCCAGAACTTGTCACAAATGTCAAATCTATGATGATAAAGTCCATGTACCTCCATCACCATTGAATGTGTTGACTGCTCCTTGGCCCTTTGCCATGTGGGGCATTGATATGATTGGTGAGATCAAGCCTACTGCTTCTAATGGGCATCGTTTCATCCTGGTTGCTATTGATTATTTCACGAAGTGGGTAGAGGAAGCTTCATTTGCATATGTTACTAAGAATATTGTGGCTCGGTTCATTAAGAATAATCTCATATGTAGGTATGGCATCCCTGAAAGGATTATCACTGACAATGGCTCTAATCTGAACAACACCATGATTACTGATCTCTGCACGCAGTTCAAGATTAAGCATCATAACTCTTCTCCGTATCGTCCGAAGATGAATAGGGCAGTTGAAGCTGCTAATAAGAACATTAAGAAGATTGTACAGAAGATGACTGTTACTTACAAGGATTGGCATGAGATGTTACCGTTTGCTCTTCACGGTTATCGTACCACAATACGTACTTCAACAGGGGCAACCCCATTCTCCTTGGTCTATGGTATGGAAGCAGTTTTGCCCATTGAAGTTCAGATTCCCTCCTTAAGAATTATGAAGGATGCAGGCCTGGATGAAGATAAGTGGATTCAGACTCGACTTGACCAGATAAATTTGATTGATGAGAAGAGACTAGCAGCAGTTTGTCATGGCCAGATGTACCAGAAACGAATGATCAAAGCTTTTAACAAGAAGGTTAAGCCAAAGGTATATCAGGCTGGTGACTTGGTAATCAAGCGTATCATATTACCACAGGGTGATCCTAGGGGCAAGTGGACTCCTACATATGAAGGACCATTTGTAGTCAAGACAGTATTCTCAGGAGGTGCCATGATACTTACCACTATGGATGGTGAAGACTTCCCACAGCCTGTAAACGCAGACATAGTTAAAAAATACTACGCATAAAAAGAGACCCGCTAGGTTGACTGGCCTAGGCAAAAATAAGGGCATCCCGGCAAACCAAAAGGGTTTGGGCAAAAATTAGGGATATAGATAAAAAGATGTACACCCAGCAAGTCGAAAACCTGAAAAGGCGGCTTGGGCAAAAAAGGGTATCCCGGTGGATTGAAAACCTGAAAGGGCAATCCAGGCAAAAGTTAGGGATTAAAGCGTATGACTATGTCTCGTTTGGATCACCCATGAAACTGCAACCAGTTGTACTACTTACTCAAGCTCGAACAGATAAAGCTCGATCCAATCGTTTCCGTCTCAACAGCAGAAGATGAGATGCTTGAAGATAATGGCAATAGTAGAATTGAAACTCAATAGAATTATTTCCCACATAGCTGATTCTCCTTGTTTTATAAAAACTTTATGACAAAATCCTCTTACTAGGGTTTATGTCTCCTTGTACAAACTTACCCGTGTATGGGTCACTTTTTGATATAAATAAATTCCATCTTTTGAATCCAGATTTACTTTTACCCTATTTACATAAGCGAAACGTCCATTGGTTGTGTTTGAATGTATGTATGCTTTTGAATATGATTGATGTTTACAAGAAATGCATGTATGCTTAATATGATTGATGTTTACCAGAAATGCATGAAAATGCAGTAATAATATTTACTAAGGACGAACGAGGGAAGGATTTCAACGAAGCTTCGCCGGTTCATCTCTACAAAACAGCTACAAACCCTCAGTAGGACGAATCCATCTTCATAAAGTCTCATCTCCCCTGGAATTTATATCCATCTCTTTTATCCTTATACGGATATACGAGAATTTACTTTCCAATAAAGGTACGACGAACGAAGACGGAGGTTATATCTACCCTACTATCACACGAAGACGGGAGGTTATATATACCTTGCTATCCCCGGCAGACGGGAAGTTATATATACCTTGCTATCCCCAGCATACGGAAGGTTATGTATAATATATTATCAAGCAAGACGGAAACGAGTTCCTCATATTCTTCAACAACAAATCGGGATTTATTTTCCCTGGCCAGCAGTTGTTATACGAAGATATCCAGACGCTTCTGGCCGTGTCATATCATACATACATCATCTACATCACACCATACACATACATATACATAGATACATAGTACATCACCTAAGTTCATCATATCATACACGCATACATAATGCATAAACTAATATTATTATACAGAATGCTACCTTGTTTTCAGGTTAATTCTCCAGCAAACAGACTTGTGATTATCAGGACTGCTTTATCCTCCTGAAAAGTTATCATCTCTCAAGACTGCTTCATCCTCTTGAAAACATTATTATTACATCAGGACTGCTTCATCCTCCTGACAGCTTATTATTACCTCAGGGCTGCTTTATCCTCCTGACCGCTTATTATTACCTCAGGATTGCTTTATCCTCCTGACAGCTTCTTATACCTCAGGATTGCTTTATCCTCCTGAAATCACATTATTACCTCAGGGCTGCTTTATCCTCCTGACAGTTATCATCATTACCTCAGGATTGCTTCATCCTCCTGAAAGCATATTATCAACCTCTCAAGACTGCTTCATCCTCTTGAAAACATATCACTACATCAGGACTGCTTCATCCTCCTGAAAGTTCATTATCTCATCAGGACTGCTTTATCCTCCATCCTTCTTCTGACAGCTATCATCATTACTTCAGGACTGCTTTATCCTCCTGAAAGCTATCATTATACCTTCATACTTTGGACTGCTTTATCTTCCAAGAAATGTATCTAAGAACTTTTCTCCAAGTGGCATCTTTAAGCCCACTCAGTCATATTCAACTAAGTCATCTATATCACTCTATGCACTGGTGAGTGCAAATTTTTGGGCTTTTGTGTTCAATCCCCTTCAACCTTCCAGGTCACGACTGGCAAATATACCAATCTAACCCCTCAGGTTTCAGAAAATTGAACAGGGGCAGCTGTTGCACCCCAAAATTTGCCCTCACAATACAAGACTTTGTGTGCTAAGAAGGTTCACAAGGTTCACAAGCTTCTCAATACTTACAAGACCTTTCATGAGGTTCATGAAGTCTATAAGTCACTTCATGAAGGTTCACAAGGTTCACAAGTTTCTCAACACTTTCAAGACCTTCCCTGAGGTTCATGAAGTCTACAAGTCACTTCATGAAAGTTCACAAGGTTCACAAGATTCACAATGCTTTCAAGACCTTCCATAAGGTTCATGAAGTCTACAAGTCACTTTATGAGGTTCACAAGGTTCACAATACCTCCCATTATGTTCACAAGACATTTTATGATGGTTCACAAGGTTCACAAAGTTCACAATTGGTCAAAAGAGTTGACAATTCCCTCAGACAGTGCACCTCCTAAGCAGTGCATCCAAAACTAGGGTTTTGACTTTAATCAAGCTAAATGGACTTTCAAGACTTCAAGTGAGCTTCATAACATCTTATATGTGTGTAAGAACCCCCATGACAAGTTTCAAGACTTTTCTCAAAAGTTTGCTCAGTCAGATGATCAGATAAGTCAAAATCAGTCAATGCAGTTAAAAAGTCAAACTGAGGTCAACTGTGGTCAAACCAAAGTCAAACTTCATGATTTTTTGCCAACATCAAGTATATGAAGTAAAATTCATCATTTGATCAAGGGTTGATCATGATTCATCAAGGAGATTCCAGATCATCAAGAATCAGGAGTTTCTAAATTAGGGTTTCCTCAGTAAAAGTCAACTAAACTTTGACCAGCCATAACTTTCACATACTTCATCACCAAGTCTCCATCCAAAGCTCATTTTGAAGGAAATTGAATTCTCTACAACTTTGTGTCTCACAAGCCAAGCCCAAAAATGCTTCATTTGGAAGGTATGAGCTAAGACATTATAGGTCATTTCAAAAGTCAACAAAAAGTCAACAACTTCAAAAGGGCATAACTTGAGATTGGTAAATGATATAAACATGAAACCAGTGGGGTTGTTTAGAGGACTCTTCAAGCTTTCCAAAATGTCCAAGAACACCCTAATACCATTAAAATTGAAGGATATGTGCCCTTGCAAAGTTGGGAAATTTTGGGTTGGTTTATGATGAAAATGGAGGTCTAAAACCAATTTCTTCCAAATGGGCTTGCCAAATGATGACCCAACCCATACAATGACTTCATGCACGACCCAAACCATTAAAAATCAGAATTTTTATTATTTTATTTTTATTTATTTTGATTTAATTCATTAAAAATCATTTTAAATAAAAATAAAATATGAAAATGTAAGATTTGATGGAGATTAAGCTTCTAGAAAGTCTTAAATATTGATTTGAATTGAAGAGGAAAGAAATCATGAGATTTGGCCAAAAATAGCAAGCATTCACACATGAATATTTGATTTTTAAGGCATGATCAATTTGGATCTTTTCATATCAAAATCTTCACATGACCAATCAATTTGTTGACCTAAAATCAATCACCTATAAGTACTAAACACAACCCTATTACAAATTGACGAATTCAGCAGCCTCAAGAGTAAGTTCCATTGTTCAAAAATCCTTCACAAAACTCACATTCGGTTTTTGATTTCCAGGGCTCTAGAAGGTAAAACAAGAACATAGCAAGACTCCTTGGACTTCCTTGATCATGAATCATCACTCATATGCATCAATACCATGCTATATTGCTCAACCCGAGTTCACTTTGTTCTTGAAAATAATTTTTTCGATTTCAATAATTTGTTGCTTTTCCATGAATTTTGTTTGCAATAATCTTGTTTGTGATGTTGTGTAGAACGTTTCTGGATCATTAAACCAAAGTTTCACTGCCTAGAATGGATTCGGCCATGATTAGGGTTTGGACCTCCAAATTAGGGTTCTTCAATTCACTAAATTTAAATAAATTTGAAGAACATAGGGATGTTGTATGGACTGTGAGGATCGTAAAACACTAATTAATTGAAAGAAACCGTACTGCTTTGTGGGTGTTTGGTTTTCGCAGGTTTAAAACATTGAAGAACACGCAGCAAGATTCGCAGGTAAAATTGCATAAAGATTCGCAGGAAATTTGGAGAAGAAGAAGGCTGTTGGCGCGCGTTTCAGAAATTCAAATTGTGTTGTAAATATTTTATGTTTTAATGTTGAGTTATTATCACAAGCGCATGGCTTGTCCCAGTGGTTGGCTGCTTGGTCTTGGGTATTCAAAGCAAAGGGCAGGGGTTCGAACCCTGGCTTTGGTTCCTTTTTATTTCTTTTTCCAGGAATTAAGTTGTTATAATATATTATGTATTATTCTCACACCATTAGCAGAATTGCTCACCTAGCTGGATGGTCATGCGTGCGTTTGTGTGTTAAGAGGTCCTGGGTTCAATCCTCCCCCAGGCCTTTTGCTTCCATTTATTTTTCTGATTTTTCCAGGCATTGCATAAAACCAATTGAAACCATTCCATTATCACCAATACATGGCTGGCCTGGTGGTACGTTTTGTTGCTTGCAGGCAGAGGGTCATGGGTTCAAACCCAGCCAGGTAAGTTCTTTTTTTTTACCATTTTTCTGTTTTAATTTATTTAATTAATTTGCTTAATTATTTTCTTATTATTAATTAAAAAATAAATTGTGCATGTATAGATATTTAATAAATATCTAAAACAACACTTATATTTTCTAAAATTCTAAACTTTTTTCTCAATTTACATTTTTTTTATTATGTAATTAAATTATAATATATGTATGTTTATTTAAATAATTTTGTATATTAAATTAAACCTTAAAAAAATATTTTCTAAACAAACCCTAATTTTGTAAAACCTAATTTATTTTCTAAATAACAAAAAACTAATTTTATTTTATGATTTAAATTTCTAATTTTTTTTGTAAATATAATATTTAGTATAATTAAATTTTAATATAATTGTTATGTACATATTTATTAAATATAATTAAAACTTATTTTCTTCATATAATATGTAAATATTTTTTAAAAATTTGTTTGTAATCTAAGTTATATATATAAATAATTTTTAAATATGTGCATAAAAATAATTAAACCTATAATAATTTTATTTTGTAATTATAATATGTTTAAAAATAATTTAATAATTTGTACATAAATTAAAATATTATAATAATTATTTAATTGTTCATATTTCCTCTTTTTTTTTTAAATAATTGTCTATATTAAAAAACTAATCTTTTGTTTATTATTTTAATTATGTTCTTATAATATTTTGCTAATTCCATTTATTTATTGTTATTATTACTAACCATATTATTACTAATACATTTATTTTTTAATTATGCTTATTATTATTGTTTCACTAACCTTATTTATTTTTTATTTTAATTATCATTCTTACTAACCCCTATTATATTTATTATTGCCTATTTATTTATTTTTGCTTATTATTTATATTTATTTATTTGCTATTTATTTTAATTGTTTATTATAATTATTGTAATTGCTCCTTGGTGTAATTTTTGTAAATATTTAATTTTTATGCCATGGTTAGTAAAATAGGGAGTGTAAACATGTATTCTATTTAAAAATTGAATTTAGATCACTTTAATTATAAAATAAATAAAATTAAACACTCACACACGTAAGTCGGTTTTTAATCGCCATCTCACTTTCTAGGGCTATCCCTCAATGTTGCCTATCCAAAAAGTTCAAGTGGGGTGTATAAAGCAAGTCCCTTAAAAGAAAAGTCATCAAGTCCCTAATGGTTGCCTTTCATAAAGATCAAGTCCCTTTCGAATAATGATGACAGTCCCTCCTAAAATGCTTAATACACCCCACAGTTGCCTTCATTAAACAGATGTCCCTCATATGTCCCTCACATCCAAGGTAATGACTACCTATTCCTTAATAATAGGGATAGTCTTACCATTTAAAGGAAAAAGAACAGAAAGACTTAAACTTTAGGGTAGGTTCCTCATAGTTGCTTACTCACTTCATTTAAAAACTTTTCAAACACTTCACAATTTCAAACAATTTTCAAAATACAAGTTTTTTACGCATCCGTACATGGATCATTATTAAACTCTTATGAAAATTTTTATTCACACACTACACTTTTCAAAAAAACAATTCAAAGTGAGTTAAGTAACTAAGAGCCCATGGATAACCATGGATGTAAAGGGTGCTAACACCTTCCCTTTACATAACCTACCCCCCGGACCCAAAAATCTTTCAAAAGGTCTTTCCTGTTCTTTTATGCCTTTCCTTTGGATAAAATAAAAGTCGGTGGCGACTCTTGCTATCCGCAACATAACTAAAGTCAGTTCTCCCACCGTGTTACACCAGGTCCCAGAATGAGGAACAACACCTTGATCATCTTCATAAGCTGTTTGAGAGGTTGAAGAAATACAAGCTAAGATTGAATCCAAATAAGTGTACTTCTGGAGTTAGGTCTGGTAAACTCCTGGGTTTCATTGTCAGTGGAAAAGGTATTGAAGTGGATCCTGCAAAAGTGAAAGCTATACAAGAGATGCCAGCTCCCCGTACTGAAAAGGAAGTAAGAGGTTTCTTGGGACGACTGAATTACATTGCAATGTTTATTTCCCAGCTAACTGCTACATGTGAGACCATCTTCAAGTTGTTGAAGAAATATCAGGTAATGGAGTGGAATGATGAGTGCCAAATAGCCTTTGATGAAATCAAGAGATATCTTCTAGAACCTCCAATCTTGATGCCACCAGTTGATGGAAGACCCTTGATTATGTACTTAACAGTATTAGATAACTCAATGGGGTGTGTGTTGGGGCAACATGATGAGTATGGTCGAAAAGAGCAGGCAATATACTACCTTAGCAAAAAGTTTACCGACTGTGAAACAAAATACTCACTGCTCGAGAAAACTTGTTGCACTCTGGCATGGGCTGCTCGCCGACTAAGACAATATATGTGGACTCATACTACCTTGTTGATTTCAAAGATGGATCCAATCAAGTACATATTCGAGAAACCTGCTCTCTCCGGACGAATAGTGAGATGGCAAATGATCTTAACAAAATATGATATACAGTACACTACTCAGAAGGCCATTAAGGGTAGTGTGGTCAATGAGTTTTGAGTTCCCTGATGAAGACATTATGATTATTACCAAAGAACCTGGACAATATGACGGACCTGATCAAGGATCCCGATGGACTATGGTTTTTGATGGAGCTTCTAATGCGCTTGGTAATGGTGTTAGTGTTGTGATCATTTCCCCTGAAGGTTGTCATACCCCAATTACTTCAAGACTTTTTTCTATTGTACCAATAACATGGCTGAGTATGAGGCATGTATCATGGGTATCAAAGCTGCCATTGAGATGAAGATTCAGTTCCTGGATGTATATGGAGATTCATCCCTGGTAGTTAGTCAGATTAAAGGAGATTGGGATACCAAGCATGAAAATCTCATTTCTTACAGAGAGAATGTGTTGTCTTTGATCCCATATTTTGAAGAGATTACATTTGGACATATTCCACGAGGAGAGAATCAGTTGGCAGATGCACTAGCCACCATGGCATCTATGTTTGAGATTAGTTGGGATGATGAAGCTCCCAAGATTACTATTGACAGATTTGAGAAGCCCGCATACTGCAATGAGATTGACACTGAAGAAGTAGAGGGAAAGCCTTGGTTCTATGAAGTGAAAAGATATCTTGAAACTCAGGAGTTCCCTAAAGGGGCATCTGTCAAAGATAAGAAGTTTCTTAGGAGGTTTTCTTCTAAGTTCTTCTTGAGTAATGGAATTTTGTACAAGCGCAATCATGATTCGACTTTGCTTCATTATGTGGATAAGAAAGAAGCAACAGCGATTATGGAAGACATGCATGATGGGATTTTTGGCACTCATTCTAGTGGTCATACCATGGCAAAGAAGATATTGAGAGCAGGTTACTATTGGTCTACCATGGAAGCTGACTGCTATCAACATTCTAAAACATGTCATAAATGTCAGATTTATGCTGATAAGGTGCATATACCTCCAGCTCCATTGAATGTGTTGACTGCTCCTTGGCCTTTTGCCATGTGGGGCATTGATATGATTGGTGAGATCAAGCCTACTGTTTATAATGGGCATCATTTCATCCTGGTTGCCATTGATTACTTTACAAAATGGGTGGAGGCAGCCTCATTTGCATTTGTTACTAAGAATGTTGTGGCTCGATTCATTAAGAATAATCTCATATGTAGGTATGGCATCCCTGAAAGGATTATCACAGATAATGACTCTAATCTGAATAACACCATGATTACTGATCTTTGCACGCAGTTCAAGATTAAGCATCACAACTCTTCTCCGTATCGTCCAAAGATGAATGGGGCAATAGAAGCTGCTAATAAGAACATTAAGAAGATTCTACAGAAGGTGACTGTTACGTACAAGGATTGGCATGAGATGTTACCATTTTCTCTTCATGGTTATCGTACTACCATACGTACTTCAACAGGGGCAACCCCATTCTCCTTAGTCTATGGTATGGAAGCAGTTCTACCCATTGAAGTTCAGATCCCCTCCTTAAGAATCATGAAGGATGCAGGCTTGGATGAACATGAATGGATTCAGACTCGACTTGACCAGATAAATTTGATTGAGGAGAAAAGGCTGGCAGTTGTTTGTCACGGTCAGATGTACCAGAAACGGGTGATCAAATCTTTTAATAAGAAGGTTAAGCAAAAGGTATATCAGGCTGGAGACTTGGTAATCAAGCGTACCATATTACCACAGGGTGATCCTAGGGGCAAGTGGACTCCTACATATGAAGGACCATTTGTAGTCAAGAGAGTATTCTAAGGAGGTGCCATGATGCTTACTACTATGGATGGTGAAGATTTTCCACAGCCCGTAAACGCAGACATAGTTAAAAAATACTACGCATAAAAAGAGACCTGCTAGGTTGACTGGCCTAGGCAAAAATAAGGGCATCCCGGCGAACCAAAAGGGTTCGGGCAAAAATTAGGGATATATATATATATATATATATATATATATATATATATATATATATATAAATGTACACCTGGCAAGTCGAAAACCTGAAAGGGCGGCTTGGGCAAAAAAGGGTATTCCGGTGGATTGAAAACCTGAAAAGGCAATCCAGGCAAAAGTTAGGGATTAAAGCGTATGACTATGTCTCGTTGGATCACTCATGTAACCCCAACCAGTTGTGTTACCTGACTCAAGTTCAAACAGATAAAGATCAATCCAATCATTTCCATCTCGACAGCAAAGGATGAGATACTTGAAGATAATGGCAATAGTGGAATTGAAACTCAATAGGATTATTTCTCACATAGCTGTTTTTTGTTTCTGTAAAACTTTTATGACGAATTCCTCTTACTAGGATTTCTGTCTCCTTGTACAAACTTGTCTGTGTATAGGTTACTTTCTAAAATAAATAAAATCTCGTCTTTGAATCCAGATTTACTTTTACCTTGTTTACCTCAACGAAAACGTCCATTGGTTGTGTTTGAATGTATGTATGCTGTTGAATATGATTGATGTTTACCAGAAATGCATAAAATGCAGTAATAGTGTTTACTAAGGACGAACGAAGGTAGGAATTCAACGAAGCTTCGCCGGTTCATCCCCACAGAGTAATCTTTTCAGATACTTCAAATAACATCTCCCCTCGGATTTATATCCATCTCTTTTATCCTCAGTCAGGATACTCAGGAAATTATTCCTTCAATAAAAGTATGATGAACGAAGACGGGAGGTTATAAGTACCATACTATCAAACAAGACGGGAACAAAGTCCTCATATTTCTCAGCAACAAATCGGGATTTATTTTCCATAGCCAGCAATTGTTATACAAAGATACCCAGATGCTTCAGGCCACATGATTCATACATACATCATTTATATCATATCATAGCATATCCATAATGCATAAAACATTTACTTAAGTATATCATGCCATACATGCATACATGTTGCATAAACTAACCTTTTTCTTTTCAGGATAGTTGCAAACAGATAAGTACTATCAAACAATTCAGAGATAATCACTACGAAGATTCATTTCTGAGGATCAATACAAGTTGTCCTTGAGATGGCACATAAATGGTCTATACGAAGACCTAGTGTTCAGTCTAGGATATTACCATAAGCAATTCAGGAGTAATCGCCACGAAGATTTAATCCTGATACTCAAGTTGTCCTTGGAAGAGTACGTAAATGATCTATACGAAGATCTAGTGCTTAATCCAAGATATTTCCAGAGGAGATAGTTGTTACGAAGATTTATTCCCGATGGTCAACTATCTTTGGGATAGTGTGTAAATGATCTATACGAAGATCTGGCACTTAATCCAAGAGATTCTTTCAGAAGAAGTTCAGAAGTAATCGTCACGAAGATTTAATCCTGATATTCTTTCTATCCTTGGGATGGTATATAAATGATCTATACGAAGATCTATTACCTAATCTAGGATATTTCCAGAAGAGATAATCGCTACGAAGATTTATTTCTAATGGTCTATTCAACAGTTTATCTTTGGATAGTACATAAATGATCGATACAAAGATCTTGTACTTAGCCCAGGATATCATCAAAAGTAATTCAGAAAAGATCGCCACGAAGATTTGATTCTGATGCTTAACTTAAAGTGTGTTCCTAAAGACGGTTCAGAGACGATCTATACGAAGATCTAAGAACTGACACTTAATGAAGGATATTCTTTTTCCCCAGAGATAATGCAGAGACAATCTATACGAAGATCTAGTACTGACATTCAACTCAAACAAAAATGATTCAGAGACGGCCTATACGAAGACCTAGTACTGATATCCAGTGACAACATAAAGATACTATCACCTTCTGATATTATGGATGACATCTATAAGCCCATCTCCAGTTCCTCTGAGTGGCATCTTTAAGCCCACTCCAACATATACAACCAATCAGCAGTGTTACTTTACGTACCGGTGAGTTCAAATTTTTTGGTTTTTGTGTTCAATCCCCTTCAACCTTCCAAGTCACGAATGGCACACAGGTCAATCTAACCCCTCAGGTTTCAGAAAATTGAACAGGGGCAGCTGTTGCACCCCAAAATTTGCCTTCACCAAGACAAGACATTATGTACTAAGGTGTCCCAAGAGGTTCACAAGGTTCACAAGGTATCTCAAGAGGTTCACAAGGTTTACAATTAGTCAGAAAGCTTGGAAGTTCCCTCAGACAAAACATCCTCCTAAGCAATGCACCCTAAACTAGGGTTTTGAGTTTCATCAGGCTAAATGGATTTCCAAGGCCTCAATTGAGCTTCATAACACCATATATGTCTTCAATAATCCCTATGTCAAGTTTCAAGGCTTTCCCAAAAGGTTTGCTCAGTTAGATGATCAGATAGGCTAAAATCAGTCAAAGCAGTCAAAAAGTCAAATTGAGGTCAACTGTGGTCAAACCAAAGTCAAACGTCATGATTTTTTGCCAACATCAAGTATATGAAGTAAAATTCATCATTTGATCAAGGGTTGATCATGATTCATCAAGGAGATTTCAGATCATCAAGAATCAGGAGTTTTTAAATTAGGGTTTTCATAGGAAAAGTCAACTGAACTTTGACCAGCCATAATTTTCACATGCCTCATCAAAAATTTCCCATCCAAAGCTCATTTTGAAGGAAATTGAATTCTCTACAACTTTGTGCCTCACAAGCCAAGCCCAAAAACGCTTCATTTGGAAGGTATGAGCTAAGACATTATAGGTCATTTCAAAAGTCAACAAAAAGTCAACATCTTCCAAAGGGCATAACTTGAAAATGGTAAAGGATATGGACATGAGACCAAATATTTTGGTTAGAGGACTCTCTAAGCTTTCCAAAATGTCCAAGAACACCTTCATAGCCTTAAAATTGAAGGATTTGTGCCTTTGCAAAGTTGGGAAATTTTTGGGAGGTTTGTGTAGCAAATGAAGTCTTAAAACCAATTTTTGCCAAATGGGCCTACCAAATTCCAATTCAATCTCAAGGATAAGGTCATACACGACCCATTGACTATTTTTTCATATTTTATATTTTATATTTTATTATTTTTGATTTTATTTAATAAAATTCAATTTTAATGAAAATAAAATACAAAAAGTCAATCTAAAAATCTGATTTTGGTTCTAGAATGATTGAAATATCATTTAAAGTTTATTGAGAGGATCAAATTTCGTGTAAAGTCTCTAAGGCATGAAAATATTTGATTTTTCTCACTTTTGGAATCATATCTTTCTTCATGATCAAGATATCCAAGAAGCCCAAAGAATGGATTGGTGTTTGACCTAATTTTCTTATATTATAAGTGTACAACACAAACCAATGCAGGGAGGACGAAAATCAGGATTCCAGCACCACTCTCAAACTCTCAAATTTTGACAAAAAAATCAAATTCGGTTTCAATCATTCAGCCATCCTCAACACAATTTGAAGGTGTAAGATTGTTCTTCAACATGTCCAGAAGCTATACCACTCATCATTAGCATGAAAACATCATTCTCCATGACAAACCGATTATGTTTTATACCTCTAGATATTTTTTTCCGATTTATATGATTCACGTGATACAAGCTAATTTTAATTGCATATTCTTGTTTGTCTTGATGTTTAGATGCTATCTGGGTTGTTTGATTGAAGTTTTGTTACAGGATGTGAAAAACGCCATAGTTAGGGTTCTTCATCCTCATTTGGGGGTTTGCAAAATAATCCAAAAAAATGACTGTTGAGAACATATTCGTACTCCTTGGACCTTGGGCAATTGATTGGTCTAGTTATTGAGACGAAATTTTACAGTTAATGATGAGTTTGATATATATAGGAACACCTGCGAAAATAAATTCGCAGGAAAAATTGCAATTGAATTCGTATGTATTTTCACAGGTATCCTGGAGAAGATGAAGTCTGAATGGCGCCAAATTGAAATTCAAAAACTTGTTTTAATTTATAATGTTTTATTACTGATTATATGTTGAACGCGCCCCATGTGGCTCAGCTGGTTTGAGTGTTTGTGTGTGATTGTAATGGTCCTAGGTTCGAATCCCCCCATGCCATTTTGTTTTTTTGCATTTTATTTGATTTTTATAGGTTTATAGTAAAAGGATTACTACTCACATCATGAACGCCAAGACATGCATGGCCTGGTTGTAGTGTTGCTGGACTAGAGGATGGGAAGCCTAGGGCCTGGGTTCGAATCCCAGCCCCAGGTATGTTTTTTTCTTCAAATGTTTTGTGTTTTTTTTTATATTTACTTAATTCATTTAATTTCTAAAAAATAATTTCTAAACAAATGTTTATAATATTTTCTTCTACAAAAAATTCATATTTTAAAAATTCAAAATTTATTTTCTTAAAATCAAATTGTTTATATTTATTTTATAATGTATTTATATTAATTATTATTATTTTATATATTTTTAAATAAATTAATTAGGTTTAGATTAATAATCAAAACCCTAATTTAGCAAAACCCTAATTTAGCTAACCCTAATGTTTCTTAACTTTAATATTTAACCTAATTTTTTATAAACTATAATTAATCATTAATCATTTTTTTTAAATATGTGAATAATGTATTATTTGTTTATTATTATTAAAACCTATTTTTTTAATTAAATCTAAAAATCTTTTCTAATATTAATTTGTCTTGCTAATTTCTTATTTCTTGTACTTTTATTTTCTCTAACCTTTATTTTATTTTTTATTTACTACTAATATTTAAAATATTGCTTATTTATTATATTTATTATTATTTCTCGATTATATTGTATTTGTCCCGAAGCTTTGTAATAGTTTAGGTTTATATTTTTTTGCTATGAACATATTTACTGTGTGATTAGTAATTCTAGGGTGTGATAACATGTTTGTAATTAAAATCAACTTAGAATAATTAACTTAAACAAGATAAATATTTGAATATGAACACTCACACACGTAAGTCGATCTTTGATCGTCATCTTGCACTTCTTAGGGTTGCCTCTCAGTTGCCTATTTCAAAAGGTCAAGTAAGGTGTCTTAAGCAAAGTCCATCCATAAATATCATCAAGTCCCTTCAGTTTAAAAGATCAAGTCCCTTCGAGGTTGCCTACGATAAATGATCTTGTCCCTTCGAATAAAAGATGATAAGTCCCTACGAATTGCTAAGGACACCTTACAGTTGCCTATATTCAAATGACCTTACACGTGTCCCTTATTACATCCAAGGTAATGACTACCTATTCCTTAATAATAGGGATAGTCTTACCATTGAAAGAACATAAGAACAGTAAAGATTTAATATAGGGTAGATTCCTCTTAATTACTTGCTCACACCTTTCAAAATGCTCTTCACACCACACTTTTCAAACAAATTTTCAAAAAAACAAGTCTTTGTATACATCCATACGAGGATCATTATAAAGTACTTAGAAAGTTTCTAATCACACACTACACCTTTTTCAAAACAATTCAAAGTGAGCTAAGTAACTAAGAGCCCATGGATAACCATGGATATAAAGGGTGCTAACACCTTCCCTTTATATAACCTACCCCCCCGAACTCAAAATCTTTTAAGGTCTTTCCTGTTCTTTTATGTCCTTTCCTTTTGGATAAAATAAAAGTCGGTGGCGACTCTTGCTATCCGCACATGTTTTTGTCAAACAAAAACACCCAAGTCAGTTCTCCCACCGTGTTACAGCTACTTTCCAATTATTCATTCTTGGATTGCTCAGATATTTATCTAACACCCTAATTATGAACGCAATATCCAAACGAATACAAATTTGGGCGTACATCATACTCCTTACAGCTGACGCGTAAAAAAGTATTTTACATTTCTTGAATTTCTAATTTTCCTTTTGGACACTGACTGAAAGTGAATTTATGTCTCATATCAATTGGATTATCCCCTGGTTTACACTTCTACATGTCAAACCTTTTAAGTACTTTTTTGATATAGCTCTTTTGTGATAATCCTATAATACTTTGAGATCAGTCTTGGTGTATCTGAATTTCTAACACAAAGGAGGCGTCACGATGATCTTTGATTTCAATTTTTCTTGATAGAAATTTCTTGGTTTCATGCATCACGCCTATATCATTAGAAGCAAGTAGTGTGTCATCGACTTACAAGACCAGGAAAATGTACTTGCTCCCACTGAATTTTTTATACACACAATCTTCAACAACATTCACCTCAAAACCAAATGAGAGAATTACTTCATGAAACTTCTACTACCACTGACGAAGCATCTATTTTAGTCCATAAATGGATTTTGTCAATTTTCAAACCATATTCTTTGAGTCTCCTAACACAAAGTTTTCTGGTTGCACCATATGGATTGTTTCATCACTGTTACTATTAAGAAATTTCGTTTTGACATCCATTTGATGAAGTTCCCAATCTTAATGTGCAAAAAGAGCCATGATTGTCCTAAAAGAGTCTTTCGATGAAACCAAAGAGAAAGTCTATTTAAACTCAATACCTTAATTTTGGGTATATCCATTAGCCACAAGATGAGCCTTGTACATCTCCACATTATCGTTAAAATCCTACTTGATCTTAAAAATACATTTGCAATAAATGGGTTTTACACCTTCTAGTAAAAAGTCAAGTTCCCAAACTTTATTGTCTTGCATAGACTTATAATCCTCTTTCATTACTTCTATACACTTTTTTTAGTTGGAATCATGCATGGCTTGGTGTAAGTAGATTGGATCATCTTCCGTCATACCACTATTTTCCTCATGTTCTTGGATAAAGACTATGTAATCACCCCGCAAAGTTATTGGTTTTTGTAATACTTGTTATTGAGGATTTTGAGTTTGTTCTTCATGAATTACCAAATCATCTTCAGTAGGAAGAAATTTAACAATGTCTTGTGGAGGTTCCATACTTGCTTGATCAAAAGCAATTGTATGAATCGGTTCTAGAATTGTTAATAATTCTTCCTCTAAAATAAAGTCTCTAACATTATTTTTCCCCAAAATTCAATATCCTCAAAGAATGTGTTTGTTCTCGTCTAAAAGATTGAGTTTAATTTGGGATCATAAAATTTATAGACCTTATATCTTTCGGAATAACCAATAAAGTAGTTACCCACTGTTCGGGAGTCCAATTTATTTTCATTTGGCCTATAAGGCCTTGCCTCAGTTAGACATCCCCAAACATGAAAATGTTTCATACTAGGATTTCGCCCAGTCCAAAGTTCATAAGGTGTTTTGGCAGTTTCCTTTATTGACACTCTATTTGGAATGTAAGTTGTAGTATTTAGTGTCTATCCTTATAGTGACTCTAGAAAGGTAGTATGACAAATCATACTCCTTACCATACCCTTAAGAGTTTGGTTTTGTATTTCTTCCACATAGTTCATGCTAGGTGACCCTAGCATGGTGTTCTGTGGGATAATTCCACATTCCTCTAGGTATTTGGCAAAAGGCCTCAAACTTTGTTCACCTGAACTATCATATTTGTTGTAATATTCATTGTCACAATTGTAATACCTCAAAATTTGCCCTCATATTTATTACCTCAACTGGCTTATCGTTTCGCATCCATCTGCATTTCCCATTAGGTCATGACATTCACAATCATGCATTTTCATTGGCTCCTAAGGCATGGGATCAGGTTTTTTTTTTTAGTAATTTGAATTGGCCTTATCCAGAGATGATTCATTTGGTTCATACCTCAATACAAGTGGTTCAATGGTTCTTATCGTTGGTATGATCTTGTTGATATTGTCAATCAATTGAAAATGGGGTTCAAGTTATCACATCAGGGGAACATTGGTTCATGGTACAAGATACCAGGTTGTGGGCTCGTATAGTGATTAGGGCACCGTGGTTCGTTGTTAGCGATACAAGCTAATAAGGTCGGAGTTTTTATTGACTGAAGTTTGAGGGTCATTGAGAATGCGAGTTTGATTTGGTTTAGAAGTTGGGTGTGGTTTAAGCATGTCTAGGCATGGATTCTCTAGAATTCATATTTGTTGTCAATCTACTAACCGTTCTATTCATTTCTGTTCCAATTTTTGGATTCATTCTCTGAATTCGTTCGAAGTCCAAACACATGTTTAAATTCATATCAGTGTCCATATTTGAGACTAGATCCAAGTTTCCTATTTCATTTAGTCCAAACCAATCCAAGTTAATAACCTATTCTTAAACCATTTCCGAAATTTATGTCTTAAATAAAACATTGTCCACCTTAGAATTATAAAACTTTTCTTCTATTTTCCCAAGCCCATTAGCAATTGATCTTGTTAAGCCCATTATGAGTCAAAGCCCAAAATCATATCCAATTTCAAATCTAATTCATGACTAGGCCCATTTTTCTATTATGTGGTTATATTTGTCCATTTTTATATACTAATAGAATCCAAAATAATGCAAAATTAATTCATTTTCCTCTTTAGACATGACACTCTCGCATAAGTTTCTCATAGGAAAATGAAATAAATAAATGAAATAAATGACAAAGTATCAGAAATATAAAGGAAAAACGAATTACACCAGAACAAGGATTAATCACCAAAATTGAACAACTGATAACAAAAAATCCGGTTACAAAAAAATCAGAGAAAAAAGGGAACATAATATCAGAAAATGAATTCACAGGAAACTCAAAAAAATATCCACTCTTCAAAATCATCATAACAGAGCCACTTGAATCTTCATAAATCTTTAAAAACTCCTCCGCAATTTCGGTACTTCACCATAACATATTTTCTAACAAACTCAGGAAAAAAAAGGATCATGAAAGCTTCATCCTTTTTCATCATTCTTGAGGATTCTCCAAGTCTTTATCTTCATTAGTCAGAGAGAAAACAAAAACCCCTCTTCTACAATCTCTCACGATCTTTCTCAGAATTCCTTCAACCTCCTTCATCATCATCTATAATCTTCTAAACTCTAACCAATCTTCAACAAAAAGGCTTCATCAATCTCTCTACAGCAAGAGCCATTCTTCAATCCTTCAACTATTTTTCTTGATTCCTCTCCGAACTCTTCTTCATCATCATCCATCCTTGATCATCACCACCAACTAGCTCCAGCTTCAACAGTCCAATAACCACGATTCGGCAAGAATGATCCCACAAGAACAACAACCTGCAATACAAGAATTCAGCGTAACAACCACTCAAGGATTCAGATTCAGGTCCTACGAATACATTGTATCCGCATATCAACAACGATTCAGCAAGATACAATACTCAAGAACACAACGATGACTCTGCAAACTCACACAAGAACTCCTCAGCAAAGCAGTTTCAACAATTCGAGACTTAATCGCACCTCATCAATGCGTCCTCATCTTCCTGGTTTGTTTCTCTACAACAACAAGGTTCCACATCAGTTTCAGAAAACGACACACATATCGCAATGGCTTGAGATTAATCACAAGAACAAATAGCAAACGGAAGAACGTTCCGGAGGGCGATTTGTACCTGAGCAACAAGAGATCCATCCTCACAGGTGGACCTTATCATACTTGTCTCGGTGTGCGATTCTCGATTTGAAAGGGAGCATATAGTTTCAAAGTCGACGATGATTCAAAGGGTAGAACAAGCGATGGTTGAGATCAAGCTAAGACCACAGAGCAATTCGTGTAAATCTTGTTGATGTAGTCCGAGTTGAAGGGAGGTGTTGATTTCAACCACAGTTCTGACAGGGATGTGTTGTTAAAGGCCGCGGGATAGGAAGAGAGAAAGATGAAAAAGCGATGGATCGGAGTAAATAAGAACGACAGTGATGTTGTTAAAACGACGGCGGGGTGTTCCTATGAAGATGGAGGATACGACGTTTAGGTCAGAAGAAAAAGAAGAAAAATAGTGTGTATTGTGGATAATCTCGTTACATTTTTAGGGTTGAAGATGCTAGTGATCTTGGGCCAGGCTTCGCAAAACTCTTTCAACCATGAAACTTGTTTTTTGAACCTTCTTTTCACTCATACACCCCTCCCAGCGGTTAGCTTTGTGGATTGGGCCAAGACATCATCAAATTACTATTTGCACCGTTGGTTTTCTTATCGACACCCCTTGCGCTATGGTATAGAAAGACTTGGCTTGGGCCAGTTTTTCTATTTGCTGCTGTGTGGATTTCTGAATCACCCCCCATTCTTTCTTTTTTTTTAGACATGTCTAATTAATTTTTCTTGTGGAAAAATTGTTAATTAATTTTCTTCTTGAATCATTTTTGTGAATTAATATCTTAATCCATTTCTTGATAATTTTTAGTTAGATTTGTTTTAATTATTTATTTTGAATTAATTTTGGATAAGTGTTCATGAGTCCTTTTTGATCGAAGAATCGATTTTGATTATGGTGAATCTTCACAAAGCAATTATGGAAGATAAACATTTATTTTGCTTATGGAAGACTACAAGACCTTGTATGAAGTTTTTGGATTTCTTTTATATGAAGAATCGTCACTTTGATCAAGTAAGTAATCTCGACTTTTTTTCGATTTTTTACGCATCATTCTAGTTGTATGCGGCTTAGGATCATATAACTTAAGGTGCATATTGAGCCCTCCCACCTGAGGCACTGAATTTATTTGTAATATATATATATATATATATATATATATATATATATATATATATATATATATATATATATATATATATATATTGATATTTGTCGATTTCGGAGCTTAGGGATTAGGTTACGGATTGTAGAATTCACTTCCTTTCGCTTTCCCTTAAAACACCGTTTTTTGCCCGTTTCGTCGCAATTATTAAAAATAGTTTTAGGCGTGATAAAATTCTGGAAAATTCATGAGTGATCGCCATCCTCTTAATTAATTTTTTGTAATTTTGTTTCCAGTTTTGATTGGTTTTAGTAATTAATTTGGATTTTTTATCACAAGCTGTCCTAAAAGGAATGGTATTGACATAAGAGACCGAAAACCATTTTTTCCAATAGGTGTGAGACCTATTTTGTGTGTGTGTGATTAACCACTGGAATTGGTGACATTTTGGATACTCCTTAGTGATTTTTTTCATAATTTTTGGGTACCATTTTTTTATCCACTTTGTGGAGTTGTTTTTCGGCGATCATGTCTTGTTATCTTAATCGTTAAGTAATTGTTTTGGCACTTTGGTGCATAATTTTGTGAAATCCTTTTAGACCATGTAGGATAATGACTATATCATTCCAGGGATTTAATTTCATAATTTTTCAATCCTTTTTGCTATTTTTTCATGCCACCTAGATTGTTGGTCCAAATATGTGTTTATTTTCTCCATACCCTAGATGTTAGGAAGACATTTGTGCCATTTGCTTGAGATAATTTTTGGTAACTTTTAGGGGTTAATTATATGTCACTTTTAGGTCCTTAATTCCAGTTATAAGTCACTTCTTTAACCATATTCATTTGATTTGTTTTGGTGTTTCAAAGTGCATACTTATTTGAACACGTTTAACCTAAACTAGTTCCTCTTATCTCCTAATTGTTAACATGACTTATGTGGTAATCATAAATGCATATTCATGCATTCTAATTGAATCTCATAAATTGTATGCTACTGACCCATAGTCACCTCATGCACATTTACATGTCATTCATTCTTAACTTGCATCATTTGTGATCTTATGCGATATTTGTTCATTTCTTCTCACATCTTCTTATCCTTGCTCCATAGGACTAAACCATTGCATCCATGAGGGTATGTTCACTCATATACATTCATAAGCATTCACTACTGACTTTGATATTCATTTAATATATTAATTCATGCTTGTATGTCATATGCATTCATACTCCATCATTGAACCCTAACTTGCATTCATGTGAACTTATGTGGACTTTTTGTACATAGTTTAACATAGTTTGAACTTGTGAGGTATCCTGGCATCCTTAGGGACCTATAGCATGTAGCTACTGACTTTATAAGTCATATAACTTTTAGGTACATTCACCTTTAGACTTAGGTCTTATTTTGAACCATAGTTCCATTCTAGGACGTGTGGGGTACTTAATCGCTTTTATGCTTTGTATATGCTTTCAATATGCATTGTTAAGCTAAAATTTGTTTTGTAGGGGGGAAGATTGAGGTAAATATTACTTTTTTATCATCTCTTTATGCATTTTAATTGTGTTTTCCTTAGCACTTAGTGCTTTGTTCATAGGTTCCCCTTTTGTTCTTTAGATTCAACTTAACTTCCTTAGGAAGTAAGTTGAACTCTAACTTGCTTTTCTTCCTTAGAATTAGAATACCTCATATACCATAGGATTACCTCTTGTACATAATAAGATAAATTAGGATTATGTCTTAGTCCCCCATTAGCTTTGACCTTTTGCCTCTTGAGTCTTCTTTTCTCATCTTCAAACAAAATCAAAAACACTTAATAAATGCATAAAAGAATCTCTTGTGTATAGCCTTATTCCATGGGGCACTTACATTCATTCCATCTTGGAATAGTGTGGGCTTGTCTAGAATGATGTACAAGTCTAATCAAGAGATTATTTTCACAAATAAAATCTAAAAGACACTTCTTCACAAAGCTACAAAAACATGTAATAAGTTCAACAAGCTAGTGAACTTAGACCCTAATCCTTGGGAAAAAGTCTTGGATAAATTCTCCTTGCTTGGTGTGCATGTTCTACTATTCCATCTTGGAATGTAGTAGCAAGTACACATTCCATGGAAAAGAGTTTGAATTCACTTCTTTGTGCCAAATTCATAAAAACTCTCTTAAAAAGCAAACAATAAACAATAAGCGACTTTCCTGCGGGAACTTCTCTTCTCATCTCATTCATTCACAACGCGAACTAGCGACGACTTGTCTCGCATGCAAGACGGTAAACGCACTCGTATCAGACGAGCCTGCAACACCTGAGCATAGACATAAGCAGTTCCAGCGATAAAAAACACAAACAAAGTTTCCGCCTAGTTAGGCGAACTACGTCGACTTTGATCTTCATTTTCCCGATGAAGTACGTAGGCAGCGGGGTAGGGCCCGTTCGAGCACATTCTTTATTTTCCCTACATTTTCCCTATTCTTTCTTTCCATTCTATTTTCCCATTCCCTTTCTCATTCCAATTCCAGTAGCAGTTCATTTGTTCAACAACACTTTATTTCTCACCCTTTGAAATAGACAAACAAGCGTGGATCCCGTCGGGTACGACGGACGATCCGAGGTGCTAATACCTTCCCAGGTTGTAACCGACTCCTGAACCCAGATCTTTGGTTCGCAGGACCTTGTCCTTTCATTCTTCCTTAAGTTTGTGCAGCATTACTTTTCCCGTTCCTTCGGGATAAAAATGTCTGGCTGGCGACTCTACCTTTTCCGCGCCACTTTCGCGTTTGTACTAGGATGAAAATCCCGGGAGCGACAACAATCATATTTGACTTTCTTAATTCTACTGTTGAGTTGTTTCTCAACTTCAGTCTTAAATTATTTGAACACATCCAATGATTAAGACTTTTCATCTATAAGAAATACGTATCTAGAATAATCGTCTATGAATGATATAATATATTGTTGGCCATTCCAAGAAGATGTGGGAAATGGTCCACAAATATTTGTATGTATAAACTATAAGACATTTATAGCTATATATGCACTAAATTTCTTTGTTTTGGTTTATTTACTTTTAATGCATTCAACATAAATCAAAGCTTGTGAAGTCAATATAATCCAAAATCCCTTCTGGCATTAGTCGGTCAACTCTAATTTTAGAGATGTGACCTAGGCGCTTGTACCATAATGCTTCTGAATTGTTATTATCAATTTTATGCTTAGTACCACGTGATTCCACATTTAAAGGGTTCGCCATAGGTAGTTACTATGTCCAACAAATATAGATTATCATGACCCATACGTGAACAAATTCCAACAATATTTGAATTGAAAGACAACTTGAACATATTGTTTCCAAATGAACATAAATAACCTAATTTGTCCAAATAAGAAACTGAAATTAAATTTTGTCTAAAAGAAGGAACCACAAAAGTGTCTTTCAAATCCAAATAAAATCTGGTACACATCAATAATCTAAAATGCCTTATAGCTTCCACCTCAACTGATTTTCCATCTCTCACATAGATGTATCTTTCAACATCATTTGGCTTTCGGTAGATCATGAAACACTAATGTTAGTAGTTGCTCCATAGTCTAACCACCAAATGTTTCCAAGTACTTGAGCTAAAATGACCCCATAACATACCAAACCACGACTCATACGATTTGAGTGATCTCACTTATCATAATCTTTTCTCTCTTCAGATGTACTAGATTCCGAAGGAGATTGTGGTTACTTCATCCTTAATGCAAGGTCAAAATTCATGCAGCCAAGAACAATTTTCATGTTCTCATTTCATTCCTTAAAATTTATCCCATTAAAACTGAATTCAAATTAGGAGATGTTGAAGCAATTGTAGCTGAAAATAGAACAAAATAAAACACTTCAAATATACTCATATAAAAGAATAAATGAATTGTCAATTTGTTCATATAATGTCATAACCCATCTCAAGATACCTAGTGCCTCATTAATATTGAGTCTTTGGGACACTAATATTAACTACTAATGGTACTCTTGTTGTAATGGTCAAACATTGATAATAAAATATATCAAATAATAAACCTTTCTTTGGATTGATTTATTATTCACATATGAAACCTTATAATTATCACATGTTTACCATCACAAGCGTGTATGAAATTCGTGCAAACACCAATTATCTTTTGGGTCAATTGATACTCGCACGGATA
Source organism: Lathyrus aphaca (assembly GCA_963966055.1). NCBI lineage: Eukaryota > Viridiplantae > Streptophyta > Magnoliopsida > Fabales > Fabaceae > Lathyrus > Lathyrus aphaca. Next base: position 48,305,327 of record OZ014519.1, read on the forward strand.
AACATACACACAAAACAGAAAAATTATTTAACATTTTCAAAAGTAATCTCCATAAAAGAGTCAATTTTTGTCATTTTTCATTTTAATTGACTCATTTAAAATGTTAAACTATAATATAGAATACAAACCATGGTAAAAACATGAAGAAAAAAAATATCAAAACTAACTGATAAAACAACTAAAGGACACAATCATGCAAACTAGCACGACCGTCTCGTGTTCCAATCCATGTCCGTTGTGCGAAGCATAACAAAACACTGCAATTCTTAATTATACAAAAGGTTAAAAAAATTAAAATAAAATTAAGTCACAAATATTTTTTATTAGGGTTAAATATGTTTGTGGTCTTTATAAATATCTCAAATTTCGTTTTTTGTTTCTTCAAAATATTTTCTTCAAATAATGGTCCTCCTAAAAATTTCTATTCACACTTTAGGTCCCTGATACTAAAATTGTCGCTAACTCTATCGTTAATTCAGTCATTAAATTATAAAATATCGTTAAAATCGTTGTTAATACAATCGTTAAATTGTAAAAATTGTCGATAAATTGCAAAAAGAACCAAAAGTGTAGATAAAAAATTTTAGAATTATCATTTTTGAAAAAAATATTTTAATGAACTAAAAATAAAATTTAAGATATTTAAGAAGATAACAAACATATTTAACCATATTTATTATAATAATAAATAATATAATAATTATATAGTATTATATAATGTTATTTAACAACCTGATATAAAACAAACCATACGGGGTCGTTTGGATAGACTCATAGCAGTCAAAAAAAAAAAAAAAGTTGATTGGAATCAAACTCTTATAATCCTATTACCACCACAACCAGTTTTACAGAGTTTCTAATCCACAATAAGTTTCTAAACGACAATTTAGAAACAGTAACATCACAATTCTAAATTTTCTATTGGGCAAGGAGCTAGAAACAATACGATTTAGCAAAGTAGTGGAGAAATGTGTAATCATATCGCAATTTAGAAGCAATAGCACCGCAATTTAGAAACAGTAGCATTATAATTTTAATATTAAAAATAAATATAAAAATAAAAATAAAATTGAATAGAATTCAGACACACCTGATCAAGCATATTTTAATCACCAAAAAGAACATATGACTACCACATAAATTAAACATAAACCTTATACAAATTGAAAAATTGAAAGATAAAATATGATTTCAATTTTGGAACTTTAATTTTAAGAATTCCAAATTTCAAATTGAATCATATTTCTGGATATCACTTACCGATTTGTTCATAATTATACGGTTTTTATTAATATAGAGATCAAAAATAAAATTCTAAATTAATCTCTATAAGTCAAATATGTCATCAATTCATACCTCTTAAATTCATATCAGAATTCAATTTGAGAATGAAAGTAAAAATTTATCTGAGTTTGTCAATAAAATCAATAATGATTTGTGGTTATATGATCTTTCAATTTTTAGTCTTTTAGGGTTTTTTAAATCTCTTCTAACGGGTGAATAGAGAACTCTCGTAACCTTTTTTTTGTCAATTGCTCTACAAATAGAAACCATAATCCATATAAATAACTATATAAATAACTGTAGGGTTATTTCTTATGTATTTACACAATAATCTTTTATGACAATAACCTTTCATTCATGACATATATGTTTCTAACCATAGACTCAATATCAATTAGACCATTTTAATTTTAACTAATTAAATAATGATTCTAACATATATAATACTACATTTGTGATCTAAAATTCTAACAACAATAATCTATTTGAATCCATTGTCCATTGAATTTCTAATTCGATTTACTAATTCGAATCAGTTTTTGAAACACTACAAAATAATTTAATATTTATGGTAAATATGAGCAAAAGAGAGAAAAAAGAGTTATGATTAGATGTATTTATTTACAAGGTGAGCTGGCCCCTAAATTTCAGGGTAAAAATTAGTTTATACCCAAAATTTACAAAATTTGATTTAAAATAGAATCAATTATTATATTTTAAAAAAATAAATATGTTAAAAATCACTTTTTCCTATTCTAAAAATGAAACTAAAAAGAGAATTTCTCAATCCACCCCATGATACTCTAAGCTACCTGCTGTATTTTCAAATATGTCTTTTGTTTCCGCTGATACACTTCTGGACACACCAATTTTTTGATTTACGTTGAAACCTTCCGCCGAAGCATATGCGGAAATAGTTCGTAGATGCATCTAGTTACTGTGCGTGCGGGAGTACATCCTCTCCACCTTTTCCTATGTCTGCCCTTTGTACAGGTTCTCCTCTGCCTCTGCCTATGTCGCCTCGTCTGGTACTAGATGGTGCTGAAACTCACCAAAGATCTCGTCTAATCGACGACGGGTAATGGGAAAAGGAGCAGACACAAAAGGGTGCCTGAGAATGGTATGGACATAGTCGAACTGCCGCATGACGCGCTCGGGCAGATGTCGCGCAGTGATGGTCGAGTTGCATACCAATCATCCGCTGTAAAGTGAAACCTTATCGAACAGGCGTGTCACATGGTGATCTCTGTAAATATCACGATAATATAAGAGAAAAAAAGTTTAAGGGTTTAGGATTGGTACCATATATAATGAACAACTGCCCGCAACAGTCCTAGTAGCCCAAAGGCATCCAGTGGAGAGTCTGGAGTAAGTGTGTGCCAATGTCGTTACACCCCAGTTGTACTCATGGATCTTCGTTGGATCCAATAGGTACCTCAACCAAACCACATCCGTATATGAGGAGCTGGTGTCCACAAACAGTTACATGTCCACCAAGTATAACATATAACATCGCAACACCGCTCTCTATGTACCACTACCTCTGATGTATCACCATCCACCTATACTATAACATCCAAGGCTCGTACATAATAAGTGACCAAGGTGGAATACCTCACACGAGTTCCACGGTTGAATCAGTCTCCGTCAGTGCATCCTCTAGAGTCACTCCGAGCTCCTGAATCAGCATATCCTTAGCCTCCTCCTTCGAAAGCTTCCTATGACGGGGGAGGATACCCCTGATCGATACATGAAACATCGTCAAGGGTGATAGTAATCTCCTTGTGTGGTAGATGGAAATATGAGGTCTCTGGATGCCACCTCTCCACAAATAATATTTTTCGAATGAAAACAAAAACTGAGAAATGTTATCTTTTCACGCCAGACATATGGGGCAGCATGCTCTGCGTAACCCAATAGTAGAGACATGTTAGATGGACCCCCGAATAACTCTCAAGAGCAGTGGCAACAACATCCACCTATGTCTCCTCAACTCCCTCCTAGGTCTGCTCAGGATCTTCAACATCGCGTTCCGGTAGTGAGACCAGACTCTCCTGGCATTTCCTCTAGGAGGGCGGAGACTATAAAATATCCTCAGAAGCATCTCGTGGCCTCCGGGATGAAGAAGTGTTTACAACTCTAGATGTAGACGGTACGTTTGGCTGGACATGGGCCTTCTCCTTCCGGACGGAGGCATGTTGAGCAACTCGACCATGTATACGTCTCTCTGTAGGAATCTGATAGTCTGAGTCTGAAGAAGACATAATGTCTGCAAACTAATAAGTTAAATCAAAATACAACAAAAATAAAATAAAGAAGAAAAAAATTAACATTCAATTGTTCTGTAAGTGTATTTACGGAAGCACCCGAAATATATAAAGTTCAGGTTGTTCCGCAAGTGCATCTACGGAACATGAACGTTCAATTGTTCTGCTGATGTACTTATGGAAGCTTATGAAACTTGAGAAAACAGTGACGGACACCATTAACGTCCCACTTGAAGAAAAGTTCAAAAATAACCCCTTGATTGTCCGTTTAAACCCCCAAAAATATCTACATTGTCTCTAAACTATGTTTCTAAACTTATCTAGTGATTTCTACACCTAAATAGCTATTCTAAACTGATTACGGAGAATATTAAAAAATAACTCGAAAACTCGAAAACTTACCGATTGAAATGAGCTTCGAATGTTTATAGCGTAGTTCATCGTCGCAGATGATCATCTGTGTTGAAGTCAAACGAAAACGGTGCGATTTGGTGGAATTTGAATTTTTGAAATTTAAGAGAGTTTGGAGAGATTGAGGTTGAGGAAGATGAAAAGTGAAAGTGAGAGAAGAAACTAAAAATATACTAAATTGAGATTCATAAAATGACTATCACGTTGGATGTAAAAATAGTTTAATAATTTTTAATCTTAATAAACAAAATTAATTTATAAATATTAATTATTTATTTAAATTAATACATAAATTTAAAATTTTATGGTTATTAAATCTTAATCTATCTATTTACACTTATTTAACTTAAATAACATGATCTAAAAGTTAATGGTGAACACTCCAATATCCTTTCATTTTAATTAGATATCGATCCTCTTAACTAATCAAATATCATGATTCAATGTTACATCATTTATTTTATTTTATTTTATTTTAAAATAAATTAAAATTTTATTTCAATTTATATTAAAAATACCGGTATAGAAAACATTTTTTTTTAATAAATAAAGCTTCATTAAAAATGGGACAGAGGAGTCCCAATCCAACAATATACAAAATTGCACATAGGGCAGCAAATCAAACACAAACCAGATACACTAGCCAACAAGGTAACAACCTGTGAAATCTAATGATATTTTGTGTCACTCATACAAATTACATTTAGATCCCTTCTTGTTATCCAAATTCTTCCACTTCCATTATTAAGATTGTAATGTTAATAACTTGTTAACAAGTGAGACAGATCTATCTATCTCATAACATAATTTCAACAGATGTCAACATAGACATGCTGCACAAAGCCACCTATACAACACTGCATGTTTTACGTGGAACCAAAACAACACTTCACGTATCCATTCCTCCACACACTACTTCTTCCTTTCCTCTCCTTATAATACAAATCCAACACTCGTAGAAACAAAATCACACTCAAACACACAAACAAAACAACAATGGCATCCACCGATAAGTCACCGGACCCAACACCAGCAAAGGGCTCAGATCCAACTCCCGGCGAGGCAATGACTATAGGACAACACGTGGTTGACAAGAGTGCAATGATGGTTCAGAGTTTCAAACCCATAAACCAGATGAGTCAGCATGTGTGTACCTTTGCAATGTACAGCCATGACATGTCTCGTCAGATTGAAACTCATCACTACTGTTCTCGTCTCACCAATCAGTTCCTTCAGTGTGCTGTTTATGATTCCGATGACTCTAATAAAGGTCGTCTGATAGGTGTTGAGTATATCATTTCTGATGATATCTTTGAAACTCTTCCTCCTGAGGAACAGAAGCTTTGGCATTCTCATGCTTATGAGGTTTTTTCATGCTTACTCCCTCCACACTATGTTTCTGTGTTATATATGTCTGATGTCAATTGTAACTTTTTGGATGGTGCAGATCAAATCAGCTTTATGGGTAAATCCTAGAGTTCCAGAGATGATTGGAATGTCTGAGCTTGAAAACCTTGCCAAAACCTATGGAAAATTCTGGTGTACATGGCAGGTTGACCGAGGTATAAATAACCGAATTAATGCAACTTTTTGTTTCTATTTTCTGAGTAAAAGCTTTGAATGTTGGCATAATCTTTGCAGGGGATAGGCTTCCACTGGGTGCACCGGCCTTGATGATGTCACCACAAGCAGTGAGTCCAGCGTTGGTGAGGCCAGAGCTGCTGCGTGAGAGGGATGACAAGTATAATATATCAACAGAAAGTATCAAAAAGTCGAGGGTTGAGATTCCGGAGCCAGAGATGATCAATCCATTGGCTGACTATTGGAAGCAACATGGCAAGGGTTTTGTCATTGATTTTGAGGAAACTGAGATGAGAAAAAGGGCTCCTTTTCCTTGAACACAAAATGATATTTGTATGTTATCTTGAGTGAATAAAGCATGCTTATAGCTTATATATAAGCTATGGATTCAGAGGGTAAGGTAATAAATGTATCAAGTATTTGGTTATGTTGCCTTACACATATGACATATGATATGTCAAGTGTTTATATTTCACTGTTTGTGATATGAGAATATTTAATAAAAATTGATGACATTGTATAATGTAATGAAGAACCAAACCTTCATACATTACATACGTATGTATCTATTATCATGTGTGTAGAAATGAATCGACTGATCAATTATAAAGTCATTCTGAAATCTCAACAAGGGATATGTACCTAACGGGGTGAAAAACACACAAGGGAGGTTTGAATGGGTTTTTCAATTTCGAAAAATAATACAATAAACATAGTTGATTTATCCTGGTTCGTTTGAATTCAAACTATTTCAGTCTATCCATCAAGGTGATTTTTTCTCTCTCAAGCAATATTTTAATTTATTATTAAATATTTGAATATAAATACAAAGATCTACTCTCAATGTCATTCTACTGACTAACACTTTTAGTCTTTCAAGAAAAAAAATAATTAGTCATTCAAGAAAAAAAATAAAATTACTTAGATTACAAATCCTTATTAGCTTGTTTCTAACAAGCTATAGTCACAACTGTGATTTTTACACAAGATTAAAATAAAAACTCGAATTAAAATAAAAATTTGAATGAGGCTATTGAAATAGATTGTATATGCGCACGAGTGTGTTGACTCTTTTTCTTCAAAGTTGCTCCTTTATATTAGTGAGGAATAGAGATCCGTTGGAGACACCAAGAGTTATTTTTGGATGATGATATATCACGTTTAAAGTTGTTTCCAAAAATAGAGATTCTTCGGTTGATAGTCGTTAAATGTTGATGCTCATTTAATGAGGATGATTCTTGAAATCAGAGTTTGCTTTGCAAGAGAGTATCAGAGTTTCTGCAAAAGAGTAGTTGGTGCTAAAAGCGAGATTAATCAATCAGAACATCCAGATCAGATTGTGTGAGGATTCCTTGTTGGAGCATCAGAACTTCTATCATATAAAAAATATTTCTTGTTATGTATCATAATTTCCTGCACATCAAAATAAATATTTTTAAGAAGCATATTTATTCTTTAAATAAATATGATGTTTGTTATCATCAAAATTAAATAGAGTGTAGAATCAATTCTTGTTCTAACAATCTCCCCTTTTTTGATGATGGAAAAACTCTTATATTTTGATGTATAGTTAAGAGCATAAAATAGAGAGGAAACTCCCCAAGAATTATTAAGTTTCCTAAATGTGATTCCTCAAAGCTTTGGTTGGAAGTTCTTACGGAGAAATCCCCCCCCCCCCGAGTTAGAACTTTTTCCTGTATACTTAAGAGCACATTAGAAATATCAGAATATTTAGAGAATGTTTGAGAATTAGTCCCGGTGAACTGTTATTGATCAAAATATTTTACGCTCTCCCCCTTTTTGTCATGAATCAAAAAGTAATGATCAAAGTAGCGAAAAACACACTTAAATAAAACATAAACAACTTCATTAAAGATAATCAGTATAGCACATAAGCAACTTAATCAAAATCTAGAAAGAAAACAATAAAAAAACTAGGGTTGTGGAGGAGAAGGAAGTCTCGTGAACAATGCCTCCAAAATACTCTTGATTTGAGTAATGGATTCCACTTGCTGACCTATCATCTCCTTTAGTTTTGCATTTGTTTCATCTTGTTTGTCCAACTTGTTCTTAACAACTTCATTCTCTTTCTTCAACTCTTCCAGAGTTTTCAACACAAGAGAGGATGAAGTTGTATCCTCAGCAGAAGTTATCATTTTCTCATAACCTGTTGCGGGATTTTCTTTTGGAGAGGTTGCAACTGCTTTTCTTTTGTCTTCAGAAACAATTATTTCTTGAAGTTCAGAAGAATTATCCTAAATTGTTGACATCTCCTGTTCTGTCCAAAGGGTGGCGTCCAGAAGATGGAGAGTTTTCTTCTCCCAGCAGTTAAGAACTTGTTCTTTGAAGATATTCAACTTATCACAAAAATTATGTTGAGCTATGTCATAACTGAGATCCTTCAACTTCTTAGATTCAGTATTGAACCATTTTTGAACTGAGTCCATAGATGGTCAGACGCTGCAGGATTCAGATTATCCAAGCAAGCAAGCTTCAAGGAATTCACCCATTCCTGCATTTTTGCTTCAAAAGCCAGTAGTAAAGTACCAACATCTGATTTGGTTGGTTTATGTTTCGGTTTTGGAATGACAATTTTCTTGGAGGTTGATGCTAGTTTTTCTAGAGCTTTTATGTCAATGATGGTTCTGAGAGGGTCTTTTGGTGTGTTTGTAGGTGTTGGGCTATCTGGTATTGTAATGAAGGTGGAAGATTTTGGTGGAGTTGAATTGTAAGAAGACAAAGAATCTTCTGGTGTTGGTATGTCAAAGATAAGTAATGGTTGAGAGGATTTAAGGGGTCACGTGATGCCATGGATGGTTGATGTGGTGGCAGGAGGTGGATTAAGAGTATTTAATTGAGAAGTTTCAAAGTAAGGTTGAAATTGATCAATATCGTAAAGAACTTGAGCAAGTTCTGGTTGGGTTTCAACAAAAGGTGTATGGTTTGGATCAGATGGAGGATTGATGTCAATTGGAATGTCAAAGTCGTCAAGAGTTTTGGGGGAATGGTGATCAGAGGGTTTTGGAGAAGATGAAATGTTTTCAGAATGAGGGTTTTCAGAAGTAGGGTTTTCAGAAGTAGGGATAGGAGGAGGGTTTTCAGATGTTGTGTCCAGTACTGACTCAATGACAGAAATCAAAGCTGATGGATTACCTTTCTTTTTAGCCAATTTTGGTGTCTTCTAAGAAGTTTCTTCAGAAGCTTTCCTTTTCTTTCTCTTCTTGAGAGCAACTTTTGGAGCTGGTGTTTTGAGATCTTCTGGGTTGATCTCAAGAGTAGTGACATCTTGCTTGCAAGCAACCAAATACCTTACAATGACTTCAGGATGAGTATCTGCTGAGAAAAGGGGAAAATCTTTCAGAGAGATCTTCCTGGTGGTAATCACTTCCCTTGAATGAAGAACGGGGTCCTTCTTGATGTTATCAATGAATTTCATTTTCTTGAGATTCTTGGCATTGAGGGGTCTTCCAGCAACTGCTTCCAGATTATCAACCTGTTGGGCTTCAATCAGATATTCTATCAGTTTATTTTTTGTTAGAATATCTGAGATTAGTCTTCCCAGAGGTATTCAATCTCTCTTTGTCTTTTCATCTTCTCTTGTTTCTTTGACATTGTTATTCAGATGATAGAACTGGCTGTGAGCAAGATTTATTTTCTTATTGGTTGAAATGAAGTAGAGGAGGTACTGCTGATCAATGTTGATGTAATCTGGAGAACTTGTAGGTTTCCTGTGACTTATGCACCATTAGAATGATCTTGGCCCAGATTCTATGACGGTCTTTGAGATCCTTTATTTTGTCTGAGTGTTGCCCAGAAGTGAAAATCTCCCTAGAAATAGTTGTTAGGTCAGAGTTCTTCTCCATATCACTGCATTTTATCCTGTTTCCATCAGATTCAATTAGCCTCCCAATGAGATCTTCCGTGATGATAATTTTCTTTCCCATGACATATGAATTAACTTGATTGTTTGAAGCAGTAGCGAAAATCCAGAATTCTTTAACAAGTTTAGGGAAGATAGGACCCATGAGACGATCAAAGTACTTGGTTTACCCTTGAAATTCAACTTCTAGTGTTAGGTCATAGCCATTCTCCTTCATGCTATCAAAATCCATAAATAGTTCACAAAGAACTTCTAGATTTTCAACCGGAGTAAGAAGAGTTCTAATGGGAGCAACAACAATTTCTTCAGATGCTTAACTTGCAGAAGCTTAAGCTTGTTGAGAAGATGAAAAAGCTTTAGCTTGTTGAGAAGATGAAGCCATTGTTCACAAGAAGGTTTTGTAACAGGAAGTAACAGGAAACAGAAATGCAGAAAGCAATAGAAAACAAAGAAAGCAAGAAAAACACCAAGAGAGTGAAAGTGAAGGTGAGAATGTGAAGGTGTTTGTGAAGTGAGAAAGAACACATATATATATATAGAGGTTGCAACGACTATAAAAACATAATTAATGAGTAATTAAACCAAAAACAAAATGATTGAAAGCAATAATGATTTCTGACAAAGGAGATGGCGTAAAAGATTTTTGAACAGTTACCGATGTAAATAGCGCCTCAACTTTGTCAACTCAAACGTTTTAGTTTCTCATACTTTGAACACGTGTTCAACCTCAGAGGAAACCTGGAGCTTAAGTTGACAATTGTTGATGTTATGAACTGCATGTCGTGTCTTTGAAATGAAAGGTTCCCAGAGACAAACTTTCAGATCTTTCTGGAAAGATTCTGATGCAATTCTCCTTCTTACTTCAGAAGAAATATTAGTCAGAAGTTCAAGAGAGAAGAAGTTTTGAGAGTTAAATATATAGAGATAACATATTCATCCAGGACATAATTTCATACTAATATGTTTTAGAATGAAATTGAACCTATCTTCAACAAGGGGTTTTGTGAAAACATCAGCCCATTGATGGTTTGTGTCTATAAATTTTAAAGATAAGATGCCCTTCTAAGTATAGTCCCTAATGAAATGATGTTTAATTTTTATATGTTTACTCTCATAAATATTGAAATCCTCAAGTTGATTCTTCATCTAGAGCATCTGAGTACTGCATCCAGCTGCTGCTATATATTCAACTTCAGCAGTTGAAAGTGTAATTGCAGATTGTCTTTTGTTGGACCAAGAGATTAAATTGTCTCCCGGAAACTGACAACTTCCAGAAGTACTTTTTCTTTCTATTCTGTCTCCATCAAATTCAGCATCTCAGTACCCTACAAGTTTGTATTCTCTGGATTTTTTATAGCAAAGGCCAAGATTAGTAGTACCTTTCAGATACTTGAAAATTCTCTTAACTGCTGTTAAGTGAGATTCTCTAGGATCTGATTGGGATCTAGCACAGAGGAGGACAATATATAGAATATCAGGTCTTGAGGAAGTTAAGTATATGAGAAAGCCGATCATACCTTTGTAGAGCTTCTGATCTACTTTCTTACTTACCTCTTCCTTTTCCCAAATGCATGTAGGATGCATTGGAGTTTTGGATGGTTTACTTTCTGACATATCAAATTTCTTCAGAAGTTCTTTAACATATTTGCTTTGATGTATGAAGGTTCCTTATGATGTTTGATTGATTTGGATTCCCATAAAGAACTTGAGTTCTCCCATCAAGCTCATTTCAAATTTTGCTTGCATAGTCTTAGCAAATTCTTTACCTATAAAGCTCTTAGTAGATCCGAAAATTATATCATCTACGTTTGGAAAATCAGTATATTGTTTTTAAATTTTTTACAAAATAGAGTTGTGTCCACCTTTCCTCTGGTAAAATCATTTTCTAAGATAAAGTTACTTAGTCTTTCATACTAAGCTCTAGGAGCTTGTTTCAGACCATATAACGATTTCTTAAGTTTATAAACATATTCTGGATGTTTTGGATTTTCAAAACCATGGGTTTGATGCACAACAACTTCTTCATCAATGTAACCATTTAAAAACACACTCTTGACATCCATCTGATAGAGAGTGATGTCATTATTTATAGCAAAATAAATTAAGAGTCTGATAGATTCTAACCTTACGACTGGTGCAATAGTCTATGTATAGTCTATTCCCTCTTGCTGACTATAACATTATGCAACCAGTCGTGCTTTGTTTATGATAACTTTTCCCTGTTCATTCAACTTGTTTCTGAAGACCCATTTGGTTCCAATATTGTTAAATCCTTTGGGTTTAGGAACGAGATCTCATACGTCATTCCTGGTGAGTTGATCCAGTTCTTCTTGCATTGCAAGTATCCAATTATTATCTGACTTCGTCAATTGAAGTTGGTTCAATCAAAGACACTAATCCCATTAGGGATTCTTCAGAGTTTTTGAATGAAGGTCTTGTTCTGATTGGATCATCTTTCTTTCCCATAATTTTATCTTCTGGATGAGCCAGCGTGCTTCTCGATTGTCTCTTCAGAATGGGTTCTTCAGAAGTTGTTGTGGCATTTATGTTGTCTTTTTCTATAGATGGTTGTTCTTCAAATGTTCTGCTTTCTATACCTGTAATTTGAACTTCTATATCTGCAAGAGATTCATTATGCTTTGGATTTTAGAGGCCAAGATTATCATCAAATCTGACACAAATGGATTTTACCACAATACATGTTTCTGTGTTATATACTCTATATCCTTTCGAACATTCAGAGTATCTTGACATAAAATATTTTTGTGCCTTAAAATTAAACTTGTTCAGATGATCATTAGTGTTTAAAATAAAACAAGTACATCCAAAAGGATGGAAATAAGAAATGTTGGGATTTTTTTTCTTCCACAATTCATATGGAGTTTTCTCCAGAATAGGTCTTATAGAGATTCTATTCTAAATATAGCACAATGTATTTACTAATTCTACCCAAAAGTGTTTAGCCATGTTAGTCTCATTGATCATGGTTCTGGCCATCTCTTGTAAAGTTTTGTTCTTTCATTCTACAACTCCATTTTGTTTTGGAGTTCTAGGACAGGAGAAATCGTGAGAGATGCCATTTTCATTAAAAAATAGTTCCAATTTTTTTTTTTCAAATTCCCCACCATGATCACTTCTGATTTTTATAATTCTAAACTCTTTTTAATTTTGAACTTGTTTGCAGAAGGTAGAAAATACAGAGATTGACTCGTCCTTGTGTCTAAGGAACTTTATCTATGTTCATCTGCTATAGTCATCTACGATCACTGGTCCGCGTGTCGCGCACGGATAAAAAACGAGTGATTAAAAAATGTAGTTACGGTAACGACAACTCGAGTATCGTCTCACTAGGATTCTTGATCTTATTAACTAATGATAGTAACGATTAATGGGGGTTGATTTTAATTTGAAGAAAAAAACATTTAAAATAAAAAAGTGATTATCAAAATAAGCTAAAACGGTTAATCTGCTGTTTTGATTTGGCAACTTATCATCGACCCAAATAATTCCCAATTCCTAAGCGGACTTTATTTCCTTTTCGATTATAATAACAATCAAACAAGCATAATTGATATTATATGATAAATATTCCTAATTTCCGAATTAAGCAAACGGATGAAATATGTCAATCGTGAATTAAGCAAACACGATAAACATACGCGAATTAAGCAAACGCGATTAAAGTATTGGAACATGCAATCATCAAAATAAATCAATCTAACCTTAGATAAATCGAATTAAGCAAACAAGATATCAAGATTAGAATTGAAAGGAAATAGATTAATTGGAAAATATAAGAACCTCAAAGTGTCGGTGAAAACCAATCACACCAGATTAATCCTTGGAATTAGTTCTCCATAATTCGTCTCTTCGAGCGTAAAAAATTAAAATCCTAAAAAGTGTGTAAAAGAGCAGATGTGGCTCCTAGATTAAATAGAAAAACCTAAAAAACTCGTTTACAACCCAACTGGGTCAAATACATTACCCAGACTCAATTCTAAATGACCTGAAACTAAATAAAACTAATGCAGTAGTTTCAAACGAAATTCTGAAAAATATGACTCCGAATCTGACTTCGACTCCAACATGAAAGTTGTAGCTCTCTCTCTCTTAGCTTTCCATCGACTGGTAGAACGCCTCAATCTGATTCCTAGAACTCTGGTTATGATCATTTCCGTAAAAGCTGTTAAAACTGAAAATTAAGTACGAAAATTAAATTAAGCCAAAAATAAAGTAAATTAGAAAAACAAATTAAAATATAAAAATAAACAAATAAAACTAAAGAAATGCCTAAGTGCAATCATGTAGGAATGTGCACCAAAATGCACTGATCAAATTCTCCCACACTTGAACTTTTGCACTCCGAGCAAAAGTAAACTCAAGACTCAAGAAACACAACATCATTCAGATACTCATTCTAGGTTACAAACTCTTCTTCGATTAAGATAGCATCGATAGGTACTAATCTTACACACTAAGGATATCGTAAGAACACAAATCCACAATTGTGCGGTCATAAGCCTCCATCATATACAAACCATTTTGAATCGTGTTATTATGCCTAAGCCTAACTTACTCATCCTCCGTTTTGCTCTCTTTCATTCTACTGCAATCACATTAAGCCCGTTATCTATTCATACACATGGTAAATAAGCATGTTAGTAATTATGATTCATACTTGACAATATTTTAAAGTTACTTTAGTAACAACAAGAATTTTTTTTTCTTAAGGTTTCACATCCGTTAGGATAAATGACCGGGTGAGGGTCACCTAACTTATAAGGTGGATTCCTATTCATATGTCTTTTTAAGCGCAAGATCATTCACTTATTTGCATCAACTTATTTACTTAGTGTTTGATTTCTAGATGGTGTTGACTGCTAGATAAACTACTTAAGAGATATTAAAGGATGAGAACTCAAGGTTATGGCATAACAAGTATTCAAAATGATTTCCATATTCAGGAGACTTAAGGTGTTAAAACGATACCGGTCTTGTGAACTTTTCCCAAGTCTCCACAACTAACCTAAAAACAATCTATAGCCTAAAACTTTAAAAAAAATGTCTAGTGTTTCTAAAACAAAACAAAACAAACAAAAACAAAACAAAAACAAAGAAAATAAATTATTCCCTCCCCCGCACTTAAAACAAACATTGTCCTCAATGAAAGGATATAAATATAAAATAAGAGGGAGAGAAAGGAAATAACACACCCGAGTAGTCAAGGTAGATAAGTGATCACATAAGCAGCATTTCCTAGAGAGAGCTCTTCTACAGTCTCTTCTTCCAAAGTGGGGATCTCATAGAGTAACTTTGGGTAGTATCTATTAATCTTGGAGTTTTTATTAGTGCCTTCACCTTTTATTCCAGGATCAAAGAAGAATATTTGATAAGTAAAAGTGTTGAATGTGCAGGTGATAGTGATCTCCTTTTCTACAACTTCAAGAATCAAATGATTAAGGGGATGCCTCACTACTTTTGTTCCATCTTCAATTGAGATCCTATGCATACTCATGGATGGGCTAATATCACAAGTGTCAACCAAAGTCCATCCAATTCCCTTCTTATGTTCCTGTAATGATTTCTCTTCCTGCACAAATTCAAATAAATTATTAGGAAGTGGCTTCAGCTCTAAAGAGGGAGATTTCTCGATGGATAGTTTGTTCCGAGAAGCCGGGGTGTCGAGAGCTTCATTGACACGAACAACTTCATTTGCAACCTCATTTGCAGTAAGAATATCAACTTGCAAGACAACCTCAATTTCAGCATAAACAGAGTAAATTTTAGCGTCGGTACAAACATCACAAGAGTAAACATCATTAAAATCAGATAATGATGGAAAATCAGCTGCAAACAAATTAATACAAGTATCATTAACAGTTTCAGAAGGCAACTCTATTTGAAAAATAGAATGTTCTTCCGAAGGTTGTTGGTTTGATCCTTGAGCTTGCTGCATGGCATTTATCGAAGTGGTAAGTTGATCAAGTTGTATTTGCAAAGTCTGAAAATTAGAATCTATTTGTTGTTGATACTTGATATTATTTGTAGCCATTTGGTTCGCGTTTCGCGCACGGATCAAAAACGAGTGATTAAAAAATATAGTTACGATAACGACAACTCGAGTATCGTCTCACAAGGATTCTTGATCTTATTAACTAATGATAGTAACGATTAATGGGGGTTGATTTTAATTTGAATGAAAAAAAAATTAAAATAAAAAAGTGATTATCAAAATAAGCTAAAACGGTTAATCTGTTGTTTTGATTTGACAACTTATCATCGACCCAAATAATTCCCAATTCCTAAGCGGACTATATTTCCTTTTCGATTATAATAACAATCAAACAAGTGTAATTGATATTATATGATAAATATTCCTAATTTCCGAATAAAGCAAACGGATGAAATATATCAATCGTGAATTAAGCAAACACGATAAACATACGCGAATTAAGCAAACGCGATTAAAGTATAGGAACATGCAATCATCGAAATAAATCAATCTAACCTTAGATAAATCGAACTAAGCAAACAAGATATCAAGATTAGAATTGAAAGGAAATATATTAATTGGAAAATATAAGAACCTCAAAGTGTCGGCGAAAACCGATCACAGCAGATTAATCCTTGGAATTAGTTCTCCATAATTCGTCTCTTCGAGCGTAAAAAATCAAAATTCTAAAAAGTGTGTAAAAGAGCAGCTGCGGCTGCTAGGTTAAATAGAAAAACCTAAGAACCCCATTTACAACCCAACTGGGTCAAATACATTACCCATACCCAATTCTAATGACCCGAAACTAAATAAAACTAATACAGCAGCTTCAAACGAAATTTTGGAAAATATGACTCCGAATCTGACTTCGACTCCAACACGAAAGTTGTAGCTCTCTCTCTCTTGGCTTTCCATCGACTGGTAGAACGCCTCAATCAGATTCCTGGAACTCCGGTTATGATCATTTCCGTAAAAGCTGTTAAAGCTGAAAATTAAGTACAAAAATTAAATTAAGCCAAAAATAAAGTAAATCATGTAGGAATGTGCACCAAAATGCACTGATCAATCACTAATCCATACTTCTTACCACTGATTGAAGCAGTTTTCACTGGTCCAAACAGATCTATGTGCAGAAGTTCTAATGTTCTAGAGGTAGAAACAACATTTTTGACTTAAAAGATGGTTTAGCAAACTTGCATTTCTGACATGCTTCACACAGAGCATTTGAGCTGAACTTTAGATTTGGGAGTCCTCTGACCAGATTGAGTTTGTTAATATGAGATAATCTTCTCATACTAACATGCCCCAATCTTCTGTTCTAGACCCATTGCTTGTTGTTAACAGACATAAGGCATTTCACATTCTGACTTTTTGGTTCAGAAAGTTTTATTTTGTAAATGTTGTTCTTTCTCTTTCCATTAAATATGATAGTTTCATATTTCTGACTAACAACTTTGCATAACTTTAGATTAAAGATTATATCATAACCGTTATCACTTAATTGACTTACTAATAACAAGTTATGCATTAATCCATCTTTTAACAGAACATTGGAATTAGAGGGAAGCGTATCCTTACCCATGGTTCTAGAGCCAATATTTTTTCCTTTCTGATTACCTCCAAAACCTACATAGCCTCTAGCTTTAAGCTCAAGACTTTGGAACATATGCTTTCTTCTCGTCATGTGTCGCGAGCATCCAGAGTATAGGTACCAAGATTGGTGTGTCATTCTTGCTGTTAAAGACATTTGTAACATAGAGGATTTTATCCTTGGGTACCCACATCTTTCTGGGTCCTTGTTGTAGTGGTAAAATCGTGAGTGTAAGCTATTGATTAACTTAACTCGATGTACACAGAGTCGCCACCGCGCTTTTCTTTATTTCCGAAAGGAAAAAGGTAAAAGAACGAATAAAAACCTAGGATTCTAAAAGCAAAAGCTAAAAGAAATAAACAGAGATTGGGTAAGGGGATTGGTTACGAACCGGGAAGGTTTTAGGCACCCGACTCGTCCGTGGTACTCCACGGGAGCCCTTTGAAATACTTATTTCTTTTTGGTTTGAAATTGGTTTGCTTTAAAATGATGGAAGAGATGAGGAGAAGAATATTTTTTAATGATTTTGTGTTTGATAAGGTTTTAACGCCTTATGCCTACGTACCCACAAAGTGCAATGCGAGATCAAAACCTCGTAGTTCGTGGTACAAAATTTGAAAAGAACAAATGGGTTGAATTGATTTTAGAATGTAGAGATAAGTCGTCATCCTTTAGCGAATAATTCCGCTAGAAAAGATGAATCATATCTAAACATGTGAAAAAAGAAAAGGTGCACAAAGCACAAAAACAATTGAGTGGGTTTTGAGTTTTTTAAAGTATGTACAAAAATGGTTTTGATATATTTACATGAATTAACATTGATTAAGAAAATAAAAGGAAAAGATTAAAATCGCTTGACCTAAGTCAAGGTTTATTTATGAAAATGTTTGAAGTTTAGAAAACAAGAATATTTTTGAAATAGGGAGAAGTTTTGAAAATTAAAGAATGGGGAGGAGATGAAGGGACTAATCCTAATGCTTGAATTAAAAGTTAAGGAAAGAGTTTACCAAACCATAATATGCACAATTCTTCAAAGATCGGAACTTCCTCTTCAAAGGCTAATGAAATCACTTGAGGCCGAGGTTTCTAACCCATTCCAACTTGAGCAAAGGGGGAAAATCTTAAGGTCTAAGTCCATTCTCCAAAAGCAAAGGGATAGTAACCATAGTCCAAAATTAGAAGTCACAAGTCTTTTAAGTGTTCAATCCTTTATTAAGTGTTTTGATATCCAAATGGACAAAATAAAAACAAGCACAATATGAATATAAACAAATGATATATGATATAATATGATAAAGCAATATAAAGAGATAAAGGAGCAAGAGATTAAAATAAAAGGATAAGGTGCGAAAGATTAAATTTAAACAATTATATTCACAATATTATAATATTTACAATATAAGTGGTATGATGAACTTAATCAAGCACAACCACAACAAGGAATAATAAAATCGAGGCAACCGGATCCAAGTGGATCTTAATTCGAATCGGGACAAATTTAGGTCTATGTTAAGCAATCGCCGAGTAATTTACGAAGTAATTACCCTACAAATGAGGCCGGCCACCACTAATTAAAGTGGAAAATATTCGTGTTAATACATGTTAGAGAAACGATATAATGGATCGTTCTCCGAAAACATGTCACACTAAAAGAAAAAGGAAGGTCTAATCTTAATCGAGATTCTCGTTGAATTTCATCGAAAAGCAACCTATCACAATCTCAAAGTATGGAGAATGATCCAAATGATCATTCATCCATAGATTTGAAATAATGAAGATTAAACTAATCGGAAATCAACAATCCCGAATCGGAGATTGTCATCGACCAAAAAAAAATAAAAAGATGAAGCTAATGGATCTAAAAGACTAGATCCATAAAAGAATTCAAAATATTTTTTTAAATCATTTTCTAAAATTCTTTCTAAAAATCTTTTTAAAATTTCTTTTCTAAAACACTTTTTTCAAAGTACTTTCTAAATCCTTTTTTTTTTAAAACATAATTCTTAAATCTTTACTAAAATATATTCTAAAACATTTTTCTAAAATATTCTTTATATCAAAATAATTGAAATTAAAAGCTAAAGAAAATAAAAGTTAAATAATATGAAAGAAAATAAAAAAAAACAAAAAGAGGGGGAGGGAGATTTGCGGGTGGTTGTGGATAGCAACCGATCCAAATGGATCTAAACCAAACCCAACACCAAATACATTCTTCTTATTTAAAATAAATAAATAACAAAATTATAAAAAAGAATAAATGAAAAAAAGAAAGAAGAACAAGGTCTTCTTCTTCTTGCGCAAACACACACACGAACAGGGGAAATCAACAAAATCCTCTCCTCACCTCAAAAATCAACAAAACCGAAAACACCTCTCACTTCTCAATCGCGATTCCTTTCCTTTTTCACTTTCGATTTCCTTTTCCTCTTAGCTTCTCTCGGTTTCTCTTCCTCTCTTAATCTCTTCTTCTTCTTTCAATTTGGATTCAATTAAGTTTGGGAGTAAAGATGAAATTGATGGAATTGAAGGTGATTTGGGTTTCGGATTTGAAGATGAAAGGGAATGGGATTAGGAATTTTGAGGTTTGAGAATTAGTTTGGCAGGGATTCTTTGGCTATGAAAGCTTGAAGAAAATGAAAGGGAATGGTGCTTTTATAGAGAAATAGATCTGAATTTGAAGGAGGATTCGATGAAGATCTGAATTTGAAGCCGTTTTGTGCCTCTTGAAATCGCGTTTTGAATCATGAAAATTGTGTGTTCACAGCTGAGTTTTGTTTGCTTAATTTATTTGCTGCGTTTTGCGTCTTGTGGATGTGCGTTTGGAGCGTTTTATGTGTTTAATTTGCTGATGTATTTTGATACCTGAATGTGTGAATGGTCCGTGCGGAAAACGTGATATTTGAAGGCATGATGTGAATGCTTCGGCTTGTTTTGATGTTGTTGTGAGAGGCTTGCGAAATGAGCTGCGCGGCGTATTGAAGCTGGCTGGTATTTCATGCTTTTGCTGTGTTCGGCTTGCGGGAAGGGCGTGAAACTTGGCTTGAGTTTTTGTTGTTGATGTTTGGCACAGCTTGCGTGCGGTGTGAAGTGAAATATTGGCTGGAAAGGTTGTGGGCGTGTGGTTATTTGTTGTTTTTGCTTGGGAATTGGCTTGCTGGCTGAGAGTTTGGTGCTTACGTATACGGCTTGTTGGCTGAAACATTGTGAGGCTTGCATTGGTTGCTTGGGCTAGGCGTATGAGGGAAAGGATAGTGAGCTGATGTTGCTTTGCTTGGTGGGGCCAGCTGCGCATAGGCTTGGAAACACGTGAGGTGAACTGGCTAAGATGATTGAGGGCGTGTGGGGCCAGCTTGGGGTGTTGTGAGGCTTGGAAAAAATTAGGATTGTTATGAGGTGTAATGATTGAAGCAAAAGGCTAAATGAAAAGCTTTTTTTTTATTTTGGTATTTAATTTTTGGAATTGTAATATGATATATTTTTTTTATGAATGGACTTAGAAAAAATGTAATGGATATTTTATATGAAAAAAGTAGTATATAGAAAAAAATGAAATATGTAAATGGACAAAATAAAGTTGGATAAAAAGGAAAAATGAATTAAAAAAAATGTAGTTAGAAAATAATATGTAAATGGGTAAAAGAAAATGAAATTGGAATTTGGATGGGAAATATGAATTGAATATAAGTGAACAGAAATGCGAAAAATCGAGATAAATCGGATGACAACAAAAATCGAAATATGGATTGTTGTAGGTAAAACGGATAAGAAAATGGATATGACAGAAAAAATGAATAGAAAAATGGGTAATGGTTAAAATTGAAAATAAAAAGAAATGATTTAAATGGAAAATAACTGATGGATAATATCTGAATAATGTGATTGAGTAAAACAAAACGAAAAGAATGAATAATGAAAAAATGGTCATTGAAAAGGGTATACGGGTGGATAAATGGATATGAGGTGATGATTTTAAGCCCAACTAACTCCTGATTTTTTTTACAAGCCAACTGATGAAATGATGAACACAACCAACCAACAAACCACTGAACAGCTGAATAAATTGCAACTCAAGCCATAACTGTCATCTAAAAATTGTCTGATTATGCCCTGATGATCTGAATCCATACTGAGGAAAATAAATCCTCAGATGACTCACTGGTGAACCGATGAACTGATGAACACTGAAGATTCAAACCACAACACACTGTCATACAATCCAACTTGTACTTTGAAAACGCATTGTCTGAGAAATGAACCATTGGCACACACAACTTGCAGTCGACACAATATTTTGATAGTTTGACCAGATTAGGTCAAACATCCATCTGAAAACGCATTGTGACTGAACAAACGCATCTGAATGAAATTACTGTCCAATCTTTGTAAACCTGCAACACATAGAAGAATAAGAACACTGCAACATATTTTTGGTATTTTGGTTAGTGATCAGTAAATATAAACAAATACGAAGAAGTAAAACAATGGTGATCCCCTGCGAAGCATAGACCCTATCTGAGGAGAAACTCGAAAGCCAGTGCGATCTTGTTTGTATGCAAAAATGCAAATGATATGAGAAGAAATCTTAGGGCAAAAATTAGGGTATTACACTTGTTTGTTAGATTTTACATAATTTTGATTGAGTTTAGGTTTCTCAACAAAATTTGTAGAGTAAAATGATTTGCTGGTGTATTGTAAATCATGTTTGTGTCTATATGTGAAATGAGAGTTTGAAGGTGTGTAATTTATGACCAAATCATCAACTTGTTTAGATTGATGTTGTGCGTCTCCTTTTGGTTTGACAAATCCTATGCCTCTTCTACCATTTCTGCTAACACCATAGATCATTGAAGCCATTTTGCTTTTGTCTTTGTTTTTAGCATTTTTTGAAAACTCTGATCATAGTGTTTTATGATGTTATCAGCACTAGGTAAAACTTCTGAGTCAGATGCCTTATGAGCTTTATGTTTTTAAAAAGAGTTCTCTAGTATTGAAATGTTTTCTTTTAGCTCAGAGTTTTCTGCTTTTAGTTTCCTAGTTTCTCCAGACTTAAATACTCGACCATTTTTTAGGTTTTTGTATTTGAGTTGAAGTTGCTGATACTTTTCAAGAATTTCTGATAGACTGTCTTCTAATTAAGATCTAGATAGTTTAGAAAATACCTCTTATGTTTTTGAATATGATTCAGATTCTGATGAGTTGGTATCATCTGATATGTTGGCCATTAAAGCGATGTTGGCATGTTCATCTTCTGATTCTGATTCAGCTTCAGAAGATTCTGAGTCATCCCGAGTAGTCATGAGACTTTTCTTCTTGTCTCTGTTAAATTTCTTCTTAGGCTTTTCTTTCTGCAATTTAGGACATACACTCTTGTAATGTCCAAGTTCCTTGCATTCATAGAACATTACTTTTTTGCTTCTTGACTTTTTGTAACCAGAGGATGATTCAGAGTGATTACTTGATCTTTTAGGGTTTTTGAATTTCTTTTGTCTGTGCTTCCAGAGTTGTTGAACCCTTCTAGAAAGGAGTGATAGTTCGTCTTCTTCTGATGACCAACTAGAGCTTTCTTCTTTTGCCTAAAAAGCCTTAGATTCAGATTTGTTAGATTTAAGAGCAACAAACTTACCTTTATTCTGGGGTTCATCTTCTTCAAGTTTTATCTCGTGACTTCTTAGAGAACTGATCAATTCTTCAAGAGATATTTCATTCAGATTCTTTGAGAGATTTAGAGTTATGACCATGGGTCTTCATGCCTTTGGCAAGCTTCTGATTATCTTTTTCACATGATCTGCTGTTGAGTATCCTTTATCCAGAACTTTTAATCCAGCAACCATAATTTGAAACCTTGAGAACATTTTCTCAATTGTTTCATCTTCTTCCATTTTGAATGCTTCATACTTCTGAATGAGTGTAAGAGCTTTAGTCTCCTTGACTTGAGTGTTGCCTTCTTGCATCATTCTCAGAGAGTCAAACATATGTTTGGAAGTTTCTCTGTTTGTGATCTTCTCATATTTTGTGTGTGAGATGGCACTCAAAAGAATTGTTTTAGCCTTGTGATGATTTCTGAACTCTTTCTTTTGTTGGGTTGTCATATTTTTTCTTTCAATCTTCTGACCATTGTCTCCAACTGGATGAGTGCAATCATCAATTACCATATCCCAAAGGTCTCCATCACGAGCTAGAAAGAAACTTTCCATAACATTCTTCTAGTAGTCAAAGTTCTCACCATCGAACATTGGATGTGAGCTTCTTAATATAGTTGATTATATGATTCTCTTTCCTATTTCTTATACTTCGTTTGATATCGTGATACTAGCAATATATATACGACCGAAATTATTTTTTAAGGCAAGGTTTGTATTTTCCTTTCTTTCCACTCCTATTTTCTTTATTAGGTTACTGTAAATTGGGTTTTTGGAGTCTCTGATATTCCTACTTCCTTTTTGATAAATTTTTATCACTGACATATTTAAACAGAGCATTGAATTTTACCTTCAAAGTGTATTATGTTTTTTTTTCTTCATATTTTTTTCATTGATAATATTCTTCAAAATGAAGATTCTTCCTAACATAATCCATAAGGGGAAAAGGGACAATTCATTAGTGTAGATGGATCATGAGACATTGAATGTCGTCTCCATTTTTTTTTGTGAGGGTGGTTTGAATTTGGCTTTTACTAAGGTAATATCTTGATCTAATTAGGGAATTATTCTTCTAGAAGAAGATAAGTGGATATGTAGTAAGTTTAATGGGTGTGTCATTCCTCTTCATGGGTGTTTGTCTTCTTTGATGTGTCTTCGTCTCCCTTTCAATGATTTTGGGATTGCAGTTCTTAACCCCTTATTAATCGCTCATTTGCAGTTATACCTTGTGATTTAGGCTTATGTCAAATTTTTCTAATGCTGATGGGAATATAAGAATAATGTGACAACCTTGTTGCTTTTCTTCCATCTTTTCAAAGCTCTACAAAACTCGATTGCTTAGTGTACCAATATGTTTAATATTTACTTAGATAGTGCAAACCATTTTAAAAATTGATTCTTCCTGGTCATTTCCTTCAACAAAGAGCCTTACGCTAAAATATGCTTCATAGATTTCAAACTACCTTATCAATGCGCGAACATATTCTCCAAGTTTTGACATCAAAGCCATTTCATGTCAGATTATAGTTCTTATGTTTACAGGATATGCAATTTGTCTCAAGAAGACGTTTTTCTAAAGAGGCATTTGGTATTTTTCTTTGAGGATCTAGGTTATGACAATAGAGTTTTCCCTCCTAATGTGGCATAAAAAATGAAATGGTTCATAGAGATGCGGCTGCTGGTTAATGCCGACTCAAAAAAGGCTAGGACGGTTATATTTGGTGAGTGAGATGATGAATCCTCTCATTCTTGAATATCATTTTGGTGATTTCATTTGTAATATGTAAGTTTTGTTCTGCATATAAGATGAAATGTGAGAAAGTAATGCAATAAATTATGAGAACTCCTCAGATCCTCCCTCTCTTGGAAGGTGTTATCAATATCTTTGTCACTTGAGAGGTTTTGACAATGGTAGTCTCTACCATCTCAATTACTCGAGTCACTTCCACACGAATACAAGTGTAAATTTGAGATTTATCTAACCGAGTTATGATGAAAAATGTTTTGTGTTTGTCATAGCCTGGCAATGGGGGAAGTCCAAACTTTAGTCTTAAGCTTGAAGTTCCACAAGTAGAAAGACTATTAGTTAAGCTTATCCAGCAACAAGGGCATAACTTAAGGAGGCATGGTTCTACAAAAGGTTTTGCATCGTTTTTGGTCGGGTTCCCCCCTACATTTTTTGCTTGCATTGGTTCGCGGATGACTAGGGAGTTTTAGGCTTCTATGTATGAATAAGATTACTCATATTTCTTAAACAAATCCGAGGATGCTCGTCAAGATGAATTCTCATATTTTCCTTATAAAAAAACGCCATGCATCAACTGTCTTGGCCTTTGGTGTTGCTGGGCAAGGAGAAGTCTTATTACTCAATCATCTTCGGATGGTAAAATATGTACTTCAAGAATGTGTTATTTTCATACGTCAAGCGAGATTGATATCTAGATTAGCTTTAAGGTGTGTGTGTGTGTGTGTCTTCCTAATTTTTAGAGATTGAGTTGCCATAAAATGCTTTGGATATCACATCTTGCTAGCTGAGAATGTGAAATTATTTGGGTCGGAAGTGACAAAAAAGAATGAAGCTTTAACTTCTGCTCAAACATTTCTATCTACGGTGAAGTTTGTTATTGTTGAAGCAAACCTATCACTAGATCATTCCCTCAAAAAGGTAGAAGAGATTGAGACATATTTAAATGAGTCTCACAAGGGTCGGAAGAAGGATAAAGACAACCTTTAGTAGATGCATTCTTGAGAATTTTGCCTTGACTAAGGAGTATGCAAAGTCGGTGGAGGAGATTTAATCCATTGTTATGAGTCATTTGAAATTTTTTTGCAATAGGTGGATCATTTTTATCTAATGATGCATATTTCACCAGAACAAGTTCGTCCTGATCAGAAGAGGAAAAATGGAAAAACGATCTTCCTATGAGATTAGTCAGATGTATGTTCCTCTATTCCCCCATTTTTCTTGTCCAACATACATTTGTTTAATATGTAAACCTTATGGTTCCTACTTGGCATTATATACATTCAATTGTGCGACTTACTATGATTATTTTTACCTATTATTATGTTGTGTTAATTCCCGAGTTACGTTCTCTAGGAGATAACTTATTTTCTAAGATTATGCTCAAAGTTTTATCGGATGTCTCTAAAATCGTGTTCGGCCAAGGGTCGATACATGTTCCTTTCCCCTAGGTGAAAATCTAGTTCGATATTGACATGGTAGGAAGTCCCATCGGCCTCTGGAGTGGGTAGATATTAAGAGGAGGTGAGCCCATTATTGCCACTTTTCAGTCTTTGTCTTTAACCGTGCATTGGAACTGTGGGATTTTGTTTGCTTTCGTCTTACGTTTGGAGCATTTATGGTAACGCCCCAACGTCATTTTCCGTGGAATTTTGATTGCTTTTGTTTTTTACACCCGAGATTTTACTATCCTTTATGACCATAAGGATTTTTTTTTGTGAAAATATGTTTATTTTCTAAAAGAAATGTCATTACATCTGACTCCTTTAGACTTACAACTTAGGATTGAAGTAGAAGTCTAACATTTATATTTGTTACTCAACCATTCTGTCACTTCAAGACATCATTGACGTGACTATTTTTTTCTATGTTGCTTGAAGACCATTTGTTCTAGTGAATTTATATTGGACATTTGATCATTATTGGAATATTATTATGTTTTTTATATTTTTTTTATATGTTTATTTTTTTAATCTTTGTTTGTTTGAAGTTCATAACATTTCCTTTTCTTTCACTTTCTACCTTTGTCTTCTTCACTCATGCTCATTTTTTAATAATCATTTCTTCTTATGGGTATTGGTTGTTTTTGGTTCACATTGTCTTCCATTTTTTTATGTTTATAGATATTCTCTTAGTAAGTATCATTACCTCATCTTTTAATGTACTATATTTAGTGAAAATTGTTGGTTCAGATATTGTAAAGAATATGTTGATTCTGAATAAACCTCACTGTCACATTTGCACCAATTAATACTTTGTTTTAAAATTGGACCTTACTTTTGTAATAACCGGGTGATCATACCTTATTATGATGAAATGTTCCAAAAAGTATTCACTTGAATTTTGGACCATTGTTATGAGGGACAACACGATCTTCTCTAACTTTTAGTATCTCGTCTCTAGCCCCTAACATACTTTGCCAATAAAATAGAATGGTTTATAGGATACCTCGTCATAATATACAAGGACGACTTTGATAACTTCCATAAATATCGATATATAAATGGGTTGCTGAGACCCTATTTCTTTGAGTTTTGGGAACGCGAACTCACACTTAAGTGTCCAATCGAACTTCATCTCTTTCCTTAGTAAGTTATGGAACAATAACATGTGGTAAGTCGACTTTAAGATGAACTTTGAATGGCCGACCAACATTCTATTTAGTTGATGTATCCCTCTTTTGGTTTTTGGGACTTCTATGTCTATAACGACCTTACATTTGTCATGATTGACATATCCCCCTTTCTGTAGGTAGTAGCATGTGAACTTTCTTGTTTTCACCCAAAATGTGCATTTCTTGGAATTTAACCGCATATGTTGTATTTCCCGACTTCCTTGAAAGCAACCTCAAGTGGGCCATACTATCTTCTTCATTGGTGGACTTACTATCACGACATCCATGAACACCTCTAACATGTTTCCAATTAGGTCCTTAAAGACATTGTTCATGATATATTTCTCTTGCATTTTGTAGACTGAAAGACATCACTTTGTAATAAAAATTCTCTTATTTAGTCATGAAAATTGTTTTAGCACAATCATTAGGGTTCATTAGTATTTGGTTTTATCCCAAATATGCGCTCATGAACAACAATAACTTGAAACTAGACAAGTTATCCACCAACTTATTTATGTTGTGCAAATGGTACGAGACACACTCTATTAAGGTAGAATAGTCAATGGACACATGTCACTTATAATTTGATTTATTGAAGAGTGGAACATTGGACAACCAATTAATATATTTACTTCGATATCCAACCCTAAAGAGATTTTTCGTTGTCCTATTAATATTGGATGCTTCTATCTTTTTTTAGTGGTTGTTTCCATCGAAGTTAGGTCATGTAAGGTATATTTTATGTATGGCCAAAGAGTAGCAAACCACCTCAAGATCTATGTCAGACATATCTTATGTGGTATGTGAAAACATGTTAGTGTTGTCTTACAATGATATGTAACTTAGTCTCTTACCTTCTCGAGTAAGTCTTCTCATATCATGAAAACTTTCAAAGGTTTGTCCATTATTGCGACCTTGACGAAATCTCTATTGGGATTTGGGTACTCGATTGTCCTCTTAGACTCTAAAGGAAATGCTTCTTATTCATTATTTTTGTCATCACCAATACATTAAGGTTCTAATTAAGCCTCTATGTTAACCATATCCATACCCATGACATTGGTGACAAAGGCTCATTTGTGCACTTGGTATTCTCTCTAGTAATACTAGAAAACATGTGTGAGACGCTTCCAAGTCATTTTGAAGATTAGTAACTTCTTATGTATTGGTATGTAATTCCAACTTCAAATGGAAAATTGAGGACACATCACATAACTCGGCCAACATTGTTCTCCTGACTATGCAGTTGTAAACGAAGTTGTTTCAGATAATTAGGAACCTAACTTTCTTGACCCTCTTACTTGTGTTCATTTGAAATGTTATAAGAAACACCATGTACACTTTTAGCTTGGTGTATGAGTCGTTGAATCCCTAGAGGCAACCTATGCAATGCGAGTGTAAATGATGCTCGAGTTTCATGGCCATGAATAACTCTATGTCACAAGAACTCTTTTGGTCAATTAGTACACGATGAATGTCAAACCCTTCCATTGTGGCCCTTACTATGTGGTAGTTTGGTAGCTCGTTGATCATATCTTCATTGTAAAAGGACAAACTTGAAGCCTTATTTTGTTTCCTCTTAAAGGGGTATAACACTCATTGCCATGAGTTAGAGAAACTCTTAGGAACGACAAATATGCAATCGGAGTAGCCATAAATCATATGTATATGCTTTTCTAAGCGTTGATGAATATGCTTTTCTAAGACATAAAAGTCCGTCACCTAATATTTGTCACAGTGTAAAAATCATTTCACTAACTAAACATTGTGTCAACGAGGGTGATTTTTTAAGGGAAAATTGTCAATTTCTTCTTCTTGGCTGTCTCATGTGGTCGAAAAAGCATTATAACAAAATGATACAAATATCTAAAATAATATTTAAAAAAATTTAAACCCATTTTTTATTTGATCTTTTTAAATTTAATTTT
Organism: Lathyrus aphaca; assembly: GCA_963966055.1. Classification (NCBI taxonomy): domain Eukaryota; kingdom Viridiplantae; phylum Streptophyta; class Magnoliopsida; order Fabales; family Fabaceae; genus Lathyrus; species Lathyrus aphaca. The sequence continues at coordinate 48,334,261 of OZ014519.1, forward strand.
GTTATGAAAAAAAACTACTATAAAAATCATTTAAAAGAAACAAACTAGCAAAAAGTTAGGATACGGAAAATCTAACTAGCTAGGCGTGTAGCTATTTATAGTGGGAGTTAATGCTTCCTTTTTATATCCACAAAGTTTTGATAATTCAACGCCTAGTTCCCCACTTGTTAAAGCGCTTTTTTGGATTCAATCAAAAAATTAAACAAATAAATAATGTTATTAAATAATGAGTTGCATATATTTTTAAATAACTGTTAATAAATTTAATAAATATTCTTACGAGATCTTAATTAAATTATAGTATTTAATAAAAAATAATAGTAATTCAACTTCTATAAACTTTTTTGGCAAAAAAATATTTATGTAATTTACTTCATATTTATGAGATCACATTAAATCCACTCTACACGTAAATCGTCGGCGAAATTTATGCATAGCCGCCACAGCGCATGTTAGTCACAGTCCCATACACTACGCCGCGTTGTTTCAATCTCCCAGAGCTGGCATTTCACCATACACGTCACGCGCTATATCAAACACGTAAAATCCACGTCTTCTTCTTCCTTCTCAAAAGTTCAAACATTTCCACGTTGGAACGTTGAAACTTCAATCACAAGTTGCACAAATAATTTACTATATTCTTTCTTTATCAATTTTCAGTTTCACCACTCTATCTTCAAATTCCGATCCTTTTCCATTTTCTTGGTTGTTCAATTTTGCAATGGAATCGAAAAACCCTACTAGGTTCAAGCTTGGGAAACAGTCGTCGTTAGCACCGGAACGGGATAGGGAAGAGGATGAAGTCCATCATGAAGGGGATGCTAGTATTGATGCTGGAGTTAGGTTGATGTATTCGGCGAATGAAGGTGATGTTGATGGAATTCGTGAGGTGTTGGAATCTGGTGTGAGTGTGAATTTTAGGGATGTTGATGGACGTACTGCTCTTCATATTGCGGCTTGTCAGGGGTTAACTCATGTTGTTGATTTGTTGCTTGTGAATGGGGCTGATGTTGATCCTAAAGATCGATGGGGGAGCACGGTAATTTGTTAATTTCTTCAAATTTCCTTAGTTAAATTTTCTAACCACTGATTTAAGCTAGTTTCTTAATTGGTAAAGATTCAGTGCTAAGTTTACTGAGGTAGAGGTGTGAAATTCTGCCATGTGTTATTGGTGTAAGATGGGTTGGTTGAGGTTTTGATACTTAAATAGGTTTAGTGTTATTCATTTTCAAGGAATGTTGGTATAGGAGAGTAGATCAAATGGAGAGGAGTCAAAGAGCTAGAGGTGGAGGAAGACCTATAAAAACTACTAGTAGAAGAGAAGTTATTAATAAAATTCTAGAGATTAATGATTTGGATAGAAGCATGGTCTTGGATAGAATATTATGGTGGAAGTTGATCCATGTCGCTGACTCCAATTAGTGGGATAAGGTTTGGTTGTTGTTGTTGTTGTCGGTATAAGTTCCATTTGCATTGCAATGTTCTAAATCTCGCTTTAGCTTTTCAGGCAATTTTATAGTTTCACATGGGATAAGATATGCATGAAAATGATTTTATGAGTGGGAGGCATCCTCTTCTTAAGGGCTTATATTGTAGGATAGAGTTAAGTCAATCCAAGTTTTAAGATCGTTTTAGAGTCTATCCCAGATTCGTTGGACTACATGCTATCATGCAACCCTTTTGGGCCATTCTTGGGCCACACTTCAAATGTCTAGATGTTTGGTCTTGGGTGTTAAGTTTATAATTGGGAGGCGATACAATCTGTATTTGAGTTTATAGGTTGGAAGACATCCTCGCCTTGCAAGTTGTTTTTTTTTAGGATAGAGTTTGGCCCACTCAAATTTTAAGAGTCTTGTACTATTGATTTTATGTTGACGGAATAAATGACTATGCTTGATCTTGAGTACCTAAGAAAAAATGCCTGAATTAATGTATGTCATGATGCGTGTTGAACTCGGATGACTGTCACTATTCAAGAAATAATCATACACAATAGTTAGATTGGTATTTCGAGAAAACACACCATCTTGCTTTTTCATTGATTTGGATTATTTTCCGTCTCAATTCCAGTCCATCACTGATCTCAATTCCAGCCCATCACTAATCTTGGCCAGTTGGTGAAAATTAAATGGCTTGTATTTTAAACTTGATTTAGTGAAGTCAGAATGGCAGCCATCCATTCTTCATTAGTGGTTGAGATATTGGCTGCAGTGATTACAAAATTTGGCGACTGCAAATAATCTAGTTCCATGTTTCATGACACACAATTTTAAGCCTCAGGAGTCAGGAGAACCACAAACCTTTGAGTTCTATTGCAGCTAACTTATAAAATGAAAGAATTAAAATAAAAATAGGGAAAAGGGGAGGAAATTAGATATCTCACTTTCCTTACCTGATTGAATTAGAGCCATTGTAATATTTTAGGCACACATCTTGTTTATTGCGGGAGCTTGAGAGCTTGACTAAATCATTAGCTTTGAGATCTTGAGGTTCTTTTGAAAAAGTAAAAGTTAAATGATTAACTCTATATGTGCGCAGCCTTCTTGTCATTTGTTCTGAATCTGTAGTTAAAGTGGAGAAGAGTGGTGTGTGCACAACATTCATTTGGCAGTGTGATTTCATAATTCATATGATTTTCAACAATTGGTGTTTTGTTTAACATGGGCTAAGTAATTATCTCCTTAAAACACATTGGTATGATGGGAGTATAAACATCAGGAGGATATACCAATTGTGAAAATGAGAAAATGTGTTTCATCTAGTGCTGCAAATCGTATTGGGTTTCTTTTTGTTTGAAATATTAATCATGATGGCTCTTTATCTTAGCTTCATTGCCAATGAAATGATGTTTACTGATCAGCTTGTATCACATTTCTGCTGATTTTATCATAGGATATTTCACATTTTATAACAACAATCATGGAGTCTTATGTATGGACTGAATTTGGAAAATAAATTACTGCTTTTATCTATATAGTTACTGGACTGTTTATTAATTTCATGTCTCTTAAACAGCCCCTTGCAGATGCTATATTCTATAAAAACAATGATGTGATCAAACTATTGGAGAATAAAGGAGCAAAGCCACTGGTATGTGTAAAATTAACGATTGTTGCAGTTATTTATCTTGACCTGTCAGTCTTTTCTTCTGAATTCTGCTAATGAATGGCAATACATGTGAATATACTATTTCAGATGGCCTCTATGCATGTTAATCATGCACGTGAAGTCCCTGAATATGAAATCGATCCTAAAGAACTTGATTTTACCAACAGTAAGGAAATAACAAAGGTAAACAAATCGTTAGTCAATCTTCCAATTCCATTGCATGTACAGGATTCTTCCATCCTATGATTATGATCTTTTTTTAAATGACAGGGGACTTTCTGTATTGCATTGTGGCGTGGGACCGAGGTTGCGGTAAAAAAGCTCGGGGAGGACGTCACAATTAATGAGGAGAAAGTGTGAGTTATATGAATCTTGTGCAGAGATTGTTTGGTTCTGTTATATGCTTTCATGATAATTAATATACTTGAGTTTTAACAGGAAGGCTTTCAGAGACGAGCTTGCTCTGTTCCAGAAGATTCGGCATCCAAATGTAGTACAATTTCTTGGTGCTGTGACACAGAGTAGTCCAATGATGATTGTGACAGAATTTCTTCCCAAGGTTTTGTTTTGTCCTATTTTTTTAGGCATCCAAGGTTTTGTCCTATAATCTTAAAGGCTGTGATTTTGTGGTGTTTCTTGGGATGCTAGTTTGTTGTAATTCAATAGTAATATGTTAGAAAATGTTCCTTTATAGATCTCATTTGCCCATGTTGTGCAGGGAGATCTTCGTGATTTCATGAAAAGAAAAGGAGCTTTAAAACCAAGTACAGCTGTTAGATTTGCACTTGATATTGCTAGGTATTTGACACTCTCATGCCTTAGATTTTATTTTGGTTATTCTTTACAGCAATGTTTCTCTTTTTTCTCTATAAAAGTGTCTCTTAACACTGTTTTTTATTTTATATTATGCAGGGGAGTGGGTTATTTGCATGAAAATAAACCATCACCCATTATTCACCGTGATCTCGAGCCTTCGTAAGTTTCTTTGTTGAATTATTGTTTTTTCCTTTGTTCTTTTATGTGAAGTTTGTATATCTGGATGAATCGTCTGATATATTTACACTTTTTTTTATCAATGTTGCTTATGAGTAAGCTAACAGTAATATATTGCGGGATGATTCTGGCCACCTAAAAGTTGCAGACTTTGGAGTTAGCAAGTTGCTAGCAGTTAAAGAAGACAAGCCTCTCACTTGCCAAGATACTTCCTGTGGGTGCTTCTTTTCTTTAGAACTGTCATTTATGCACACTTAAAATATCTAAATACTATATTCTCTTATTCATATAGGACATTGTGATATTTTTAATGCAGTGGTCTTAGATATGCTGCTTCATGAAATAATTTTCTGAAACTAGGAATTTTGTTATTTTTGTTATTAGGCCGATATGTGGCTCCTGAGGTTTTTAATCAAGAGGAATATGACACTAAAGTGGATGTGTTCTCATTTGCATTAATTCTACAAGAGGTAACTAATTTTTGAGTTTCATCTTTATATGGAACTAAACATTTTACAAATAATATATTTTGCTACATGAGAATATTTATTGTTTATTAATATTTTTTAACATACTTTTGTTCCCTATAAAACTGAAAACAAAATACCAGACATTTGTTACTGATACGAGACTAAAATCACACGGATTATTAGACTTGTCTCTGATATATCAATAAAGTTATAGGGAGATATAGAATGGATAAAAGTTTAGTATCTCCTACTCCAATATATAAATGATACAAACCCAGTCTCACGCAATGTCCAAAGAATTAATTGGAAGAAACATATGGAAAGTATTCCTTATGCATCTGTAGTTGGGAGTTGATGTATGCTCAAACATGTACAAGACGAGATACCAATTTTGTAGTTGGTGTGCTAGGTAGATACAAGAGTAATCCAAGAATGGACAATTGAAAAGCTGCAAAGAAAGTATTGAGATATTCGCAAGGATCACATGCTTACTTATAGGAGATTTGATCACATGCCAAAACCAATTTTTTTTTCTTACTTTTATAGGAAACAAAATATATTTAACCCTTATGTGAACAATTCCGTGTATATTATGTAAACAAATGCATTTCTTAAATCTTGAAAATGGAAATGGGTAGCTCCCTTTTCTAGAGGAAGGGAATGTAATCATTATTGTTGATGGTGGAACATGGTTGGTAAAATATCCGCCATATAAGCATGCCATTGCGGTCTATCATCTATGGTGCTGCAATGACGGTATCCCTTCACTAATTTCCCATGGCAATTGTGAACTAATCTGCCACACCATGGTTTCCATTTAACAATGAATGTAACTAACTGAGTGGTGTCAAGACTCCAATTGATATATAGCCTCTGTCATCTAAGATCTGGCTGCTGGCCTGTCTCCCCTCCAGTGTGTTTGGCTTCTTTTTGAGTCTACTCATCGGATAAATCCTGCCCTCTCTATTGCAGTGTTCTTGGGTTCAGTCCAGCTTTCTCTTGCCTTTTATTCTTTGAAATCCACATATTCCAAAGATACACAGGGCATCGATTTTTCTTGAGTGTTTGTTTTCAGTGACAATACAGAAGAAGCACAAGGAAACAATATACTCCTTCATTTGTTATTTGTGATAGTGTTAGACAAACCAAATTTTTCGTAGAGCCCTTGGGACTGCAAAAACATCTCCTGTTTTCATTTTCTATTTTCAAGATTTAAGAAATGCATTTATTTTAACTTAATTTCATTTTCAAGAAATAAAAAAAATTAAAAATGAGTTTGGTTTGTTTTAACATCTGCCATGCAAAATTTTTGAATCTCTTTAATTTGATGAGTTGATTCCCTTATTTCCTATCATTTCAAGTTTTCAACTATAAGATAAGATGGCATGCTTTTCTGCTATTGCTCTATGATTTCTTTTTTATGTCGATCTTTTTGGCTTGACGCCTTATTGGTGACATAGAGTTATTGTAGCTTTCTTGTGAATGATACATTCATAACTTCATGTAATCATTACTGATGTTTACTCTATGCTCCACTTTAGATGATTGAAGGCTGCCCTCCTTTTTCTGCAAAGCGTGATGACGAGGTTCCTAAGGTTTATGCTTCAAAAGAGAGACCGCCCTTCCGAGCTCCTACTAAGCATTATTCTCATGGAATTCGAGAGTAAGTTTTCTATGCTTTTTTGGTGATATTTAATACTATCTTCATCCTTTTCTATAAGCACCTTAGTTATTTTTCACATATTAAAAAAAGTTGGTAGTGTAATTAATCCTTACATTTTGTACATAAATATTACTAGATTGTCTTTTGTATATAGATCTATTCAATTCAGACTTTTCATCTTCTAAAACAAATTAGTATTGTTATTAATAAGAGTCATATTTATAAAAAGTTATATGCAGAGACAAAAATCTTTTAAAAGTGTGCTTATAATTAGGGACAGATTTAGTAGGTAATAGGATGTTAAACTACTTCTTCATCTTAAACTCTTCTAATTCACATTCTTTTACTAATTTAATAAGTATGAGTGTTTTTTTCCCATCTGATTTGACAAATAGTTAGTGCCCGTAAACATTTTTTCCATTCTACAAAGCAAGTTGTGCTAACTTAATCGAGTACATGTTTGGACTGTCAATGATAATGATATTGTCAGATTCACGGAGAGCCACCGCTATCTTAGCAAAATCTACACTTTAGAGCTTCAACTAAATCATATAATCACTGTGATTTTGACACACTCAATGTTAATCATATCATTCTTGACTCCTATATTACTATTTTGCATATGTTGCATACTACGTCTTGTCCATCTTGTCTGTGATTTAACATAACGTTTCTGCCAAATTTTATGTAATTTACAATTTCTTGCTAAGAGTATCTGCTTACAGGTTGATTGAAGAATGTTGGAATGAGAATCCAGCAAAGAGGCCAACATTCAGACAAATAATAACAAGGCTGGAAACCATCTACAATACAATCGGTCAAAAAGGACGTTGGAAGGTTACTATCTCTCTTACATACCTCCTCACCCCTTTGATCCAGATTTTTTGGTTAACTATCAATATATAGATTAGTTCAAAACTGCGTGAAAATTGGTTGAATACTGTTTGTGTTTAGATATATTGTCAATTTCATGATTTCTAGCATGAAAAGGATTTTGCTAATTACAAAACATGCGGAGGAATTGTAACATTGATACCAGTTGCTTCTATGCTCCTTGTAACATCTGCAGGTTAAACCATTGAGGTGCTTTCAGAATCTGGAAGCTTTGTTGAAGAGAGACAGATCAAAATTAAGCAGCCGGGGAAGTTCATCTCGCTCCTCTACCAGCCGTATATGAAGGATTAAGATTGATGTTATTCTGTATAAACTTCAATATTGGCGTAAAGATACAAATCAAATTTCATTTCACTTGAGTTGGAGAATTGCAATGTTTTCTCATGTGTATTCCCAGGGTGCATGATTGTGATTTTAGATTCCAAGATTCTTCAATAATTTGTTTCCAACTTCATGATTACCTTGCTATGGAATTGCTTGTAAGCTGTAACAAAAGAATATTCTAGGAATTTGCTATATGTGTACATTATGTATGTATTATGCCTCAAAAAGACTTTTTTTTGTATATACACCTCGCAGGATTTTTCATCAGACTTTTATTCCAATAATTTATTGCAGCTAAGATGATAATGACTAGGGGTGTTGGGACATATGATATGAGTCGGATAAAATTTCAAAATATTAAATTGATAAATATTAATGATTTAATTAATTTGATGAATTATTTGTTAAATTATATTAAATAAATATGGTCAAAAGTTGCAACTACTTGGAATCAAATAAGAGACCTTATAGTGACTGGGTGTGTGGTCAAAAGGTGCCACCACTATCCTAATACAACTTTTCATGAAAAAATCTTCTCCTCATCAATTGGTACAAGTTTTTTCTATAAATAGAGATATTTGTTGGGAATGAAAAATATAAAAAAAAATCTCATGTTTCAAGTGTCAAAAATTATATCTAAGTCATTCTTTTATTTTTCTAGTGCACAAGAATACATGAGTGAAACTGTAAAATATCGTTGATCAATATACTTAATGTGAATATGCGATTTATGTTAAGGTTTCTAAATTATCTTGAAGGAGATTTGTCGGTTAACCCATCTGTATCCAATTTGCCTAAATTGGTGGAGGTGAATCGAACCTAAAGCTTAGTGTACACACATTTTGAAATTTATTTTGTGCAACTTTCATCGTATCGTCTTCATCCTCTTCTGCTTCATATTTTGCAACAGACCCCCAACACAAGTTCTAACAATCTTTAGGTTCGATTTATGATTTTTTGTGTGATTAATTTATGGTTGCAACTTTGATGGAGAAATGAATTTATGCTTTCTTATTCATAACCATGGTGAAAGGTACATAATAATTCTATTAAATTAATACATATTTGTATAATGTTTTAAATTCATGGATAGTATTATATGATGAAAATAATGTGTATTAATGTTAAGTTTAACGTGTGATATTAAATTCACACATGCATGATTTATAAACTATTCAAATATGTGAAATGAAAAAATGATGAATATGTTTAGTTTATGTTATAAACTCGAATGTAAAATGTATGTTAATTATTTTTCTTTAGTGCAAGTAATTGTTTTTATTAATAATGCATTAATTTTGGATAAAATGATTTGGTGAAAAAAAATCATGATTTTGAATGTATGATGCATATATTGGTAACATAAAATGATGTAAATAAAATTTTGAAAATATCAAGGACATTGTTAAATTGTATAATTTTATTTATGCAAGAATTTATTATAATTAAAGTAATTGATCTCATATTATATGTGTATCATAAAATGAAAATATTATTTCTTGTTCATCTTGATATTAAAAGTAATTTGTGTTATTTTAGATGATCCTACGTTGACAAATATTTATGGAGAAAGATTATAGAAAATATTAATGAAGTGAATTAATTATTCTATGGTGTTGTATTTATATGAAATTTATGAATTACATGTTAGAACTCACTTCATGAAATAAAAGTTAGTCATAACAAGTTTGTATGACCATGGTTGTCAATTGCTATAAAATGCATTAAATATATTTTGGATATATTTAAGTGGAAGTAAAACTTCAAATTAAAAATGTTAGCAAATAAATAATGACATAAAATAAGTGTATATGACAAAATGAATGACAAAAGTTTCATGGTGATAATTTATCGAAACTATCAAGAATATATAATATATGATGTATACAATAATTGTACTAATATGACAAAAGTGTATTGATTTTATAATAGATGATAAATACTATCAAGAGTACATAAAGTAATCATATACATGATTAGTTGGAAAATTGAATATTCGAAATTTATTAAAGTTTGGAAAAATCTTTAATTCTTTGACGAAAGGATTGACAAAGATATGATGTCTTTGAATATAATTGAATACAATGAAAACACCATTAGGGATGTGGAACAAGCTCATATCTAATTAATCATCGATAAAGAAAACTCAATTCACACCTGATTAACATTGATTCTTGAGTTCAATGAAGAAAGTAAACTATTAGAGTGATTGAAGTACTTAATGATAGATACATCCCAAGGGTTAAAAATACTTGGACCATAAGAAAAACGTGGTAGGGTGAGGTTTTTCTCTTAATAGACATATAACATATGTTTGTTGGAATGCATAATTATGGGTGTATTTCTGATATAATCTACCTATATGAGAATGAAGTGGTGTCGTTTCATAGAGTTCAAGGGCCTGACTCTTAAATTCTCATGAAAAGGATATGAGACACAAGATCTTATTAAATGTGTCATATTAATAATTTGATCAATGGTACCGAGATTTCATGTGTGAGTTATGTACACTTGTTCTAATGAATAATTGGTTCAAAGTTTGTCTACCAATCTATTCGGGGATGAGTGAAAACTTAACTTACTAAGTAATGGTTCAAATCGTAAGATACCTTTATCTGAAACCATGAAATTTCCTGAATAATTGATTTAGATATATTTTGAAAATGGTGGGGGTTGTTGGATAAATTTCCAAAATATTAAATTGATAAATATTAATGATTTAATTAATTTGATGAGTTATTTGTTAAATTATCATTAAACAAATATGGCCAAAAGTTGCAACTACATGGAATCAAATAAGAGACCTTATAGTGATTGGGTGTGTGGTCAAAAGGTGACACACTACACTAACACAACTTTTCATGAAAAGATTTTCTCCTCACCAATTGGTACAAGTTTTTTCTATAAATAAAGATACTTATTAGGAATAAAAAACATACATAAAAATCACTTGTTTCAAGTGCCAAAAATTATATCTAAGTCATTCTTTTATTTTTCTAGTGCATAAGAATAAATGAGAGAACTTTATTCTGTAAAATATCGTTGATCAATATGCTTAATGTGAATATGCGATTCATGTTAAGGTTTCCAAAGTATCCTGAAGGGGATTCGCCGGTTAATCCATTTGCATCCAATTTTCCTAAATTGGTGGGGGCGAATCGAACCTAAAGCTTAGTGTAAACACACACTTTGGAATTTATTTTGTGCAACTTTCATCGTATCGTCTTCATCCTCTTCTTTTGATTCATATTTTACAACAGACCCCCAACACAAGTTCTAACAATGTTGGGGTGTAGGTTCACATATTATTTTCCAAAATGTATTATTTGACGCATCTTACAGAAACACGCTCCAATTGAGTCTCATTTAATATATAATTTTTTAAAATTTATTCTAGAGATGCATTTCCGGAACAAGTTTATGTACACCCCACATTCTTCATTGAGACGTTCTTTTTTGACATAAAACATAATTCAGAGATGCATCAAAACTATGCCAGACAATAAATTTTTTCTTTGATTTTTGATTTAGATATGCTCTGATGAATTTGTCGATATATTATATCTATAATATTATTTTCAATTTTTTAATAAATTAAATCACACTTTAGTAATAATATGAAAATGACATATAAATTAATAAATATGTAGTACACAATGAAGTTAAAATAAAATAGAATTGAAATAATGCTCATAATATAAAAAATATATACTATTGCGCGTGACGGACTCGATCCCCCTTGTTTTTATGTTGCCTTTTTTCCTCTAGTGCCTTTTCCATCATGGCATCTAAAACATCTCTCACCTTAGAGTCATACGGAAATAGTCATCTGTCTATACATGTATATCCAATCTTCATGATACAACGATATCTAGATAACACATCAACATACTTTGTCCTAGCTTCCTCCTCTAGTATCTCTTGATGAGCTGACCTATATGGATCTTTTCGCCCATCTCGTGTCATATAAGGATGAAACACCCTGAAATACCATTGGATGTAGTTGTATACAACATTTCAGTCGCTAGAAGTTATGGTACTTCGTGCCTCATCTGATATCGGATGATTAAGATAATCATCAAACATGATATCCATATATATATATATATATATATATATATATATATATATACGTGTCATAGAGGGAGGAGTAAACTAAGATGAGTCTATGGGAATAAATTGCATGTAGTTAAATTGTCGCATGACGTGATTAGGCAGATGAGGATACATCAGACCTGAACAACAAGTTAACCATCCTGAGTAGAAGGTTATGTCATCAAGAGACGCATCTCATAAAGTGATGTAAGTATTGGAGTGTATATCTTCTGCTACCAAGTAATCAAGATACACTTTGTATAGCTCAGTCGCTTGATTCACTCTAAGCAGGACGAATGCATAAGGACATGACATATCCTTAGTGTGTGTCAAAACACATGGCCAACCAGATATGTGTATGAAGTGCTGGAGTGTCCAAGCTTCAAAATAATAAATATGAATAATTAGTAATGGCGTAGTGAAAGTGTTAAGAAAATGACACACAGACATTAAAAGATGTACAAATATTATTTTCAACAGTGTGATGTTGTTTGTCATCTGTTTGGTCTTCCACATACAAACTTCAACTAATTTGGTACTGATAGACTAAACAAATGGCCCCCGAATTATACTCATGGATCCGCTTCAAGTAATAAAAGTATCCCGTGTATACCATATTCACATAAGTGGCACTCTCGTCAACAAAATTGGATGTGCCAACCAAATACAACTGAAGGTGTGAGAAAACACAAGAAATGGGGGTTTGAATTGGGTTCTAAATCTTGAAAGCTTTTTCGTGAAATCATAAACAAGTAAACCAAATAATAAATAAGAGATAAGAACACGTGATTTATACTGGTTCACTTGAAAACCTCAAGCTAATCCAGTCCACCCGTCAAGGTGATTTTGCCTTTACCCAAGGACTTAATCCATTATAATCAAACAGATTACAATTGCACAAGCACCGGTTATGCCTAATAACACTGCACAACTAACTGTTGTGACTAACAACACTACACAACTAACTGTTGTGACTAACAACCACTAAGACTCATTGTCATAGTCTTCCTAAAGCTCTAACCTCACTGGTCCTTTAGGAAATACAAACAACCATTTGTAATAAGGGGTTTGTTTACAAATTAGTGCTTCTTCATAAGTTGGGTAAACACATTGAAAAGCAATGGACTAGAAGATAAACTATACACACATTATGAATATGACATTGAATTATGGTTTAGTATTGCGTGAAGTCTTCTTCAGCATAACAATAACAATTACCACCATCGTCACATCTTTCTTCACGTGACCACATCATTATATAGCCAATAATAGATCCATTAGAGGGCAAATTAGTAATTCTTGAATGAGCTGGCTACAGGAAGAATGTCGTTACACTAGCATAAAATCATACATCATGTCTATCCTTTTCCACAAAAATAGGGTAGTGGAGTGGTAATGGAATGAAACGTCTTTGTACTATGTATTATTCCCTTGTAAACGTTAACCTCATCTTTTGTTCTTCAGAGACATATGATTCTAAGATGATTGAAGCATGAATAGAAGAATAGATAACTAGGTCTTCAGAATCTCAAGTCTTTAGAGTTCAGAACTTGTTCACCAGAACCTTGTCTTCAGAGTCTTCAGCACTTGTCTTCAGAACCCTTGGTCTTCAGAAACTTAAGTCTTCAGAGTATTCAAAACTTCGTTCAACAGAACCTTGTCTTTAGAGTCTTCAGCACTTACTCTCTAGAAACCTATAACCTTCAAAAAACTCAAGTCTTCAGAATCTTCAGAACTTCGTTCAGCTGAACCTTGTCTTCAGAATTGTTCAACATTTAGTATTCAAAAGATAACGACTTCAGAAGCTTAACAAACTTCATAAGTAGAACACCAAAATCACACATAGAGTACATAATCCAAGAGAGAATTATCACAACAACATAATGTATTCTTAGGATCTTTCTAAATGTGATCAAATACAGAAGCATCCTTGCTTCTTTTGCACAAAAGAGACTATGTCACACATAATAACTCACATATAGTTTTTATCAATCACCAAAACTTGTTTTTTAAATCTACAAAATAACAAACATTAGAGAACTAAATTGTTCTCACACAAATACTTCTTTGTTATCATCAAAACATATAGATAAGATGTATAACCACATCTTGTTCTTACAATCTCCCCATTTTTGATGATGACAAAACCATATATTTTGATAGAACAATTTACATAGGGAAATCACCATAAACAATACATTTAAAGTTAATCTAGCAGCTCCCCCTGAATTTGTTAGTCTCAAAATTTCATTTATGCTTGTTCAGAGTCTCCGCCTGATCCCAAGACTCACAAAATAAATTTTGAGTTTCCAGAACATAGGATAGAGAAGGAATACTTCCCCATGGCATCTCATCAGAGTCTGACTAGAACACCTGATCTTCATCTCAGAACTTGGTTACTATCAGAACTTGATGATTGATCAAAACTTAATTCTGAGTCTGATTAGATAAAGCATCACATAAAGTATCAGAACTTCTTTTCCTTGAATCTTTTTTTTATCATAACCAACATTATACTTCTGGAGAAGTTCACAACTTCTTAAGTATCAGAGTTTGATATGATAACTTCCACTTTCCATGTATTCAGATAGTCCACAACTTTTGAATAGAGAAAATCTTTTGAATAACATCTTAAATTAAGGAGTTGACTTTGACTTATTTTAAGAAGATCTCAACTTCTGACGTTATAGTTCTGAGTTTCATACTTTCAGAACTATGATATCAAACAAGATAACTTTACTTTCAGAAAGTTCACAACTTCTGAACATTATTGGGTATATCTGTTTTTAATAAACATATGTTCACAAAATGTACAACTTCAATTATATGTAGTATCAAAGTTTGAATTAATATTTACCATGTCTAGAAAGCTTAGTGAACCTTTTCTAAGTTCCTTGATAGAAACATAAAATAATTGTTAGTAGCAAAATCATTATATTATGTTTGAATTTCAATATTCTGAAAATAGATACTATCAAAATCATCTTTACTTTCTCCCCCTTTTTGTCATTGTCAAAAATATTCAATATCATTAAAACATATGCAGCAAAGACAACAAATCGCAAACAACATAAATAAAATCCTAATGGGTAGCCTAGAAAGGGCCTAAGGTTTGGGAGGAGGAGTGAGCCTCTAAAGGATCTGATCAAGCATACTCTGAATGTTGACAATGTCTTCATCTTGCTTGTCCATTCTTGATTTGAATATATCTTATTCATTTAGAAAAATTTCCTGAGTCCTCAACACTGGATTAGAAGAGGACAAACCAGTACACTCGAGAGCCTTAATAGCAGCCTCTCTCTTAGTAGTTTCCTTAGAAAATTTCTCGGCCAATTCCCTTTCAGCAGCTTCTCACTGAGCTATCAATCTATCTTCAACTTGTTGAACAACAATCTATTTAAACTTTATAAGCTCCTCAGATATCGATTCGTTGAAACGAGTACATGAGTCACCCAAACTAGTGGGATCAATGCTAGAAATAGATTCATAAGAAATCTTCTGAATTCCTTTAACTGCATCATCCTTAAAAATAGTGAAGGCCTTATCAAAAATAGGATGATTATGGTCAGAGTATTGAAGTTCATGATCTGACGATGAAGAAGAGTGGTCAGAGAGAGTGATGACATTGTTGTTTGGATTTGGAGGTACATCAAAATTAGGGAATTTTGGTGATACATGGTCATATATTGGAGTTACTTCAAAATTGAAGATTGGTTGAATGAAGGTTATAGTGGGAGTGGTTTGAAGATGGACAAAGGTAGATAGAGGTAAGGAAAATGAAATTTCTAAGAATGTGAGGAAAAAGTTTGGGATACTTTGTGCAGATGTTGAAAAGATTGAACATGTGGTTAAGAATATTCGAGGTGATATACGAGTCATACAACCAAAGGAGAAATGTTTTTTAGGGGCATATGTTTGATATATATTTACTATATGTTTGAGACATATTTACTATAGGTGGTGGAATTAATTTAGTGATGAGGGATGGAGATGAAGTGGTCAATGCAGCAGGAAACACATGAGGAGTTGTCTGAGAAGATACAAGAGTATCAACAACGATCATGGTTTGTGTTTGATCACTAACAAAAACTACATTCTCAGTGGTTAATGTAGTAGCCATCTTTGACCTTTTTGAAGACGGTACTTCACCATCAACAAGTCTCTTCTTCTTTACTTTCTTCTTAATCTTAGAGATCTCTGGAAGTTTGTCTGGTATATTTTCCAAGTCAATACATGTCTCTAAAACATCATCTTTGAACCCAACAAGATAATTCGTTAATTCTTCTGGATGATAGAATATGTTAAAAGAAGGAAATCCCACAACTTGAATCATCATTGTTGTTTGGATTTGGAGGTACATCAAAATTAGGGAATTTTGGTGATACATGGTCAGATTTGAAGTTACTTCAAAAGTGAAGATTGGTTGAGTGAAGGTTATAGTGGGAGTGGTTTGAAGATGGACAAAGGTAGATAGAGGTAAGGAAAATGAAAGTTCTAAGAATGTGAGGAAAAAGTTTGGGATACTTTGTGCAGATGTTGAAAAGATTGAACATGTGGTTAAGAATATTTGAGGTGATATACGAGTCATACAACCAAAGGAGAAATGTTTTTTAGGGGCATATGTTTGATACATATTTACTATATGTTTGATACATATTTACTATAGGTGGTGGAATTAATTTAGTGATGAGGGATGGAGATGAAGTGGTCAATGCAGCAGGAAACACATGAGGAGTTGTCTGAGAAGATACAAGAGTATCAACAACGAGCATGGTCTGTGTTTGATCACTAACAGAAACTACATTCTCAGTGGTTAATGTAGTATCCATCTTTGACCTTTTTGAAGACGGTACTTCACCATCAGCAAGTCTCTTCTTCTTTACTTTCTTCTTAATCTTAGAGATATCTGGAAGTTTGTCTGGTATATTTTCCAAGTCAATACATGTCTCTAAAACATCATCTTTGAACCCAACAAGATAATTTGTTAATTCTTCTGGATGATAGAATATGTTAAAAGAAGGAAATCCCACAACATGAATCATCATTGTTGTTTGGATTTGGAGGTACATCAAAATTAGGGAATTTTGGTGATACATGGTCAGATATTGGAGTTACTTCAAAAGTGAAGATTGGTTGAGTGAAGGTTATAGTGGGAGTGGTTTGAAGATGGACAAAGGTAGATAGAGGTAAGGAAAATGAAAGTTCTAAGAATGTGAGGAAAAAGTTTGGGATACTTTGTGCAGATGTTGAAAAGATTGAACATGTGGTTAAGAATATTCGAGGTGATATACAAGTCATACAACCAAAGGAGAAATGTTTTTTAGGGGCATATGTTTGATACATATTTACTATAGGTGGTGGAATTAATTTAGTGATGAGGGATGGAGATGAAGTGGTCAATGCAGCAGGAAACACATGAGGAGTTGTCTGAGAAGATACAAGAGTATCAACAACGAGCATGGTCTGTGTTTGATCACTAACAGAAACTACATTCTCAGTGGTTAATGTAGTATCCATCTTTGACCTTTTTGAAGACGGTACTTCACCATCAGCAAGTCTCTTCTTCTTTACTTTCTTCTTAATCTTAGAGATATCTGGAAGTTTGTCTGGTATATTTTCCAAGTCAATACATGTCTCTAAAACATCATCTTTGAACCCAACAAGATAATTTGTTAATTCTTCTGGATGATAGAATATGTTAAAAGAAGGAAATCCCACAACATGAATCATCATGGCTATAACCCTTTCCTTAGGTTGCACAATAGCAGGATGAGTACTCTTTTCAGTGAGTTTCATACTCTTCAAGAATGTATGTATTATAAACAAAATTCAAATTTTAAATATTATTAAAAGAATTTATTAAACTAATTATCATTTAAATTATATTTATTTTAATTAATAAATTTGTATAAATATATATTTTATTTGTTAAAATAATAAAAAAATCTGAAACTTCCACTATATAATAAAAATTCAAAAGGAATTAAAATATTAGTGACCGAATTTTTGGTCACTAAAGTTTCGGTCACTAAAATTTTGTATGAATTAATTTTTTATACAAAAGCTATTTGAGACTAAAAATAATGGTCACAAAGTTTCAGTCACTAATTCGGTTGCTAATTTTATTTAGTGACCTTTAAAATTTTATTAACTTGATGTCCAATTTCGGTGGCTATGGTGACCGAAAATTTTCAGTCACTAAAAGCGATTTTTTAAGTAGTGACCCTTGGTCTTCAGAAACTTAATCTTCAGATTCTTCAGAACTTCGTTAAACAAAACCTTGTCTTTAGAGTCTTCAACACTTAGTCTCTAGAAACCTATAATCTTTAGAAACCTCAAGTCTTCAGAATCTTCAGAACTTCGTTTAGCAGAACCTTGTCTTCAAAATTCTTCAGCATTTAGTCTTTAGAAGATAACGACTTCAGAAGCTTAACAGGCTTCAGAAGTAGAACACTAGAATCACACAAATAGTATAGAATCCAAGAGAGCATTGCAGCAGCAACATAATGTCTTCTTAGGATCTTTCTGAATGTGATCAGATACAGAAGCAACCTTGCTTCTTTGGCTAAAAAGTGACTTATGCCACACATAGTGACTCACATATAGTCTTTATCAATTAGAAGAACTTGTTTGTTAAATCTACAAAATAACACATGTTAGAACACCAAATTGTTCTCACACAAATACTCTTTTGTTATCATCAAAACGTAGAGATAAGATGTAGAAACAAATCTTGTTCTTACAATAACATGTATACTTTTAGAGCGTATGCTATATGCTCTGCAACCTGCTCGACATCATGTAGTTGTTTTGTATACAACCTCTCCCTCGTGTGACTTCTAACTCCTTCATGGCATCCCCTGTGTCAACTCTCAGATAATATGTGTCAACTCCTTCATGGCATCCCCTGTATCATCTTCAGTGCATCATCTATGTTAATCTTGTCGTGATCTTATAGTCCCCCCTGATCGGAAGATGAAACAGGCATGGGACATCGTCTTATGTGATAGATATCTCACCACGTGGAAGATGAAATAATGACGTCCATGAGTACCATCTCTCTACAAATACGACCAACATACCATGGTTAATTATAACATAACCGATTATGCATAAGTCTCTTAGACCAGATAAGTGAATCACATCCTGAACCACTATTCCTTAGGTTGAGGCACCCATAATCTTCCATCAACTGTTCATGCATTTTAAAGCATCACAGTCCTACAGAAAAATAAATCATCATCGAAAACTTAAAATATTATAATTAGGGGTAGATAAACGGGCCCAGCCCGTTAGGCATGTCCAATTTGCCTACACTTTAGTGCGGGGTGGGCCAAGCATTTAGGCCCTCACCCTCTAAATTGTCCACTCCGTCCCGCCCCGTTTTCGTCGCGGGATTTTGCTGGGATGCATATTTACTTAAATTTTTGTATTTTTAGGCTTAAAAAGTGCAATGCTTGCGGGCTTTCCCCGCCCCTCCCTCACTTTTTTTGTGGGGAGGACTTAGGTTTAAGGCTCATATCCTCAATTTTGACCGCCCCGCCCCATTTTTTTCGGGCTTTTGCGGGGAGGGCCTAAATGTGGATGGCATGCCCATTTGCCACCCCTAATTATAAAAAACATGATATTTCAAAGAATGAGGACAACTAAATTTTACCTCTCCATCCCAAACATGTCTTGCAGTATGATCTGGGTATAGAGACATCAACGATAAGTCTGACGAACGTCCTTCAAACCCCTCATGTGCTCGTAGTGCCTGCGGAGCCTGGGGTGCTTGAGTAGGTGACACATGTCTTCTATAAGAAGAAGGAAGCAAATATGCATAATAAACCCCCAGAAGTTGACGCCTTTGTATCAATAAGGCTAGAAACGACAATTGCCTAGGATGATCGAGTTCTTTCCCTCTGAATTGATGCATGATGCACAAATTTATCGTACCTAAGTTTATCTTGGTTATTAACCAAAATGCATGTAAGTAAACCACATAAGCATTATACATATGAAACACAATATGGTCAACCCAAAAAATGCAAACTGATAAATTCTGGAGATTCATCTCTAGATTTTGGAAATCAAAACATTGGAAATTCTAGAGATGCATCTCCGTAAGGTTCTACAGCTCAGAAGAATGTCAATGAAGGAAATGCAATCCATGTCAACATCTAAAATAATGCATGGATCATTTAAACTATCTATCAAACACATTGCTAACATATATAAACTACTTATTACATAACCTAGTGCTCAATTTCTACAAATGTATATATAAATAAAGTTTAGAAAAATTAAAAACTTACCAATTGTGAGTTTAGTTTGATATTGAGGTAGGTCTTTGATCGATTTGATGTTTATGGAATAACATTTGAAGTGAGTTGTATGAATTTGAGAAAATATGAGTTGAGAGAGTTTCAGATTTGGGAGGTTGAGAGTTTGGGAGAGTATTTTGGGAAGTGAGGGAAGAGAAAGAGTCTAATGCATTTTTGATTAAAATATCACTTGAATGCTTCTCTGTAGGTTATACAAAGATTTATTTTCGTATTTTTTTTTCCGTTTGAAGTGAGTTGTATGAATTTGAGAGAATGTGAGTTGAGAGAGTTTCAGATTTGGGAGGTTGAGAGTTTTGGAGAGTATTTTGGGAAGTGAGGGAAGAGAAAGAGTCTAATGCATTTTTGATTAAAATATCACCTGAATACTTCTCTGTAGGTTATACAGAGATTTATTTTCGCATTTTTTTTTGCATTGCCTTAGGGTCCGACTCAAGAATTAATGTGTTTAGAGTGTGACCGAAGATGTATCTCTGGATTCTATGAGTATTTTTGGGGTTTCATGAGGGTGTGGTAGCAATCCTTATAGGTCCTTAAGCAATTCCCTTATTTTAGAACTAAATAGGATTGTTCAAGAGGTATTATTTGTTTAAGCCTGTAAAATCCTTCAGATGGATTAGTTTGAACAATCCTGATTTAGAAGGGGGTTACTTTGTACAGCCTAGTGAAAAACCAAAAATGCTTCTCAATTCTGAAAATACATCTTCGGGTGCACCCAAAATACACGCCTTAGCACCTCGTAAGTGAAACACCTCCATTTTGTCTAAAATTAGTCCGAAAATGCATCACTATAACAATGTTAAGGTGATTTCGTAAGTGAACTTTCGTAATAATAATGATTTCAAAACTCAATGACTTTTACGGAGATACATCTCCTGATGTGTTTTGATTCATATACTTCATGCCAACTTTTCCCTTTTTTTTTCTTTCTTGTTGGGCCTATTTATACACACTAGTATACACGATCAATGGTAGAAAATGATAAAAGAAGTAAGAATGTCGGTCCTACACAGAGTGTTATAATTTACATTGGTTATGCAATAAGAAACCTTGTGAAAAGTCATGAGCAAAGCATAACAATAGTTGATGTTTGTCACATATTCAGTTTAATAATAATGAGTAATTAAGTCTGTTTTTAAAGAAGATAGTTCAATAATGAAATACATGTTGGCCAATGTTATATTTAATAAGTTTTGTCTATTATGTGTAAGTGTTGTGATTTATCGTAACATATGAGGTCACAAAGGGATCTAGTTGTGTATTCATTCAACATCAACGCATATGCAATAAAGTAAGGGACAAATTCTTAAGTCTCTAATTAACTTTAATGCATGCCTTAATGTATTATGAACCTCCTTATGATTTTAGCTCTTTATTCCTAAAGTAGTTATTGTATTGAATATTATATCCTACAATTTTCAATCACATTTATCATGAGTTCCACTTGTTAATGGATTCCTCACATTAACAAGATTGTATCTATTCCTAAGATGATCAACTAGAGAAACACATGTATAACAATAAATTGCATGATAAAATATATCACTGACACCACATCAATTAACACAAAAGACTAATTTATATTAAACTTCACATTGCTCAACATAAAAGATTTTACCTCATAATGAGCAAGATAGACACATCAATACATGTTCTTAAACTAAACATTTCTAAACACTAATGGAAAAGAAAAGGAAAACTAAGAATAACATTTTTTCTTCTTGCGACCTTCAATCAACAAGAGGTGAGCTTTGTTGCGCCTAATGGTACTACCTTCTTCCAGGGGGAAGAGATGATAAATTCCTTTCACGCTTGATTATGCTTTCTTCTTTGTTACAAACACTATTTTTTTCAAGCTTTTCACTCTCAAGTATGAACTTCCTTTCATTTTCTTAAACATGTCCTATTACAGATATCTTCGAGTTTAAGGTTTCTTGAGTCATTGGACCATGAATGTTATATCTCGCCCCTTAAATCTAATAAAATTCTCCTTCTAATTCCTATAATAATTGGAGTGAGCCTTAAATAATTTTTTTCTTCCGAAAAGAGCGCTTAGGGTCACCCAACCCCTTTCTGCCTATTTTTTGGTACCATGAAAGGAAAAGAATATTCTTATGGTAGGGGCATATTCTAATTTCTATCAAATGATCTTATAGACCCTTATGAAGCTCTATCCATTAGAAAAGATCTAGGAGGGGAAACATTTGCAATCACTAGTACCTCAACTTCGAACTTTGTAAAAGGGGTGAAAACCCCAAAATCACGAATGATAGGAAGTTGTAGATAAAAGAAAGGGTTGGTGTATCATGAGGGCATACCATATTAACCTCATCCTCTTCCGAGCAAGCTACAAGGATAACTCAGCCCTTATCACTAGTGATAGAAAGGTGAATGTCTCGTCAGAAAGATACCACTCGCTCCTCAGTAGTATAACTGGCCTCGAAATCCTCGACGCTCATATATTTGGATTTTGGTGGTGGTTATCACTATCTGCTTTGGAATTCTTGGGAAAGAATAGTTAGAAATAAAATAAGTATCACTCGTAGGAACTACTAAAACTATCACAAAGTGGCTAGTTAAATCATTTGGCCGTTGGCATTCTTTGCTACGCTTATTTGAAAATACCATAATCGTTATTGAAAAATACAAAAGGAGAGAAAGGAGTAAAAGTTTTTATCTGGATATGTGAACCTATACAACCTTGGATTCACATCGAGTTTGAAAAAGGAAGTTGGAACATGGGTACAAAGGAAAAAATGGCAAAAATGTAGGAAAGGGAGAAGTCGAACTTCCTTATAAGGCCTATAAACTAGGCTTGGTAGGTGATGAGTAACTTATACTAGCACACGGGCATCACCAAAGAACTACTTTCATGATTGACACATGCAAGAAACCTAAGCCAATTTGGATTCTCGAGAGAAACTCATCGGTAGAAGAAATTATTGTTGCACATGCCTCATCATTGTCTTTTAAGGGACTCGCCCCAAGAAAAATCAAGGGCTTACAAAGGGAGTGAATTCAAATAGTGTACAAAGTCTCTCATGAGGGACTCATCTTAAAGTATCACTTGAGTAACTCAAGTTAAGGTCCTACAAGAGGGACTTAACTTAAGGTTTCACCTGAAGGTCTCAAACTAAAGTATTGTGTGAGGGGCTCAACTTAAGGTATCACTTGAGGACTTAAATTAAGATCTCGGTTGAAGAACTCAACTTAAGGTCTCACATGAGGAACTAAACTTGAACTCTTGCCCGAGGGACTTAACTCAAGATCTCATTTGAGGGACTCAAGTTAAGATCTCGCATGAGGGACTATACTTAAGTCTCACCCAAAAGTATATTACCTTAAGACTAGGTTAAAATATTCCACCCTTTTGTAAAACACTTGTGTTTGAGGTATGGTGTACCATTATAAATTTATAAGGTCCTTAGAAATGTGATCTAAGGTAGGTAAAATGAGTCAAGTACTTAGGTGGTTGGCAATGAAAAGTCAATGACATATTGTCCAGGGTTGGATAGATACACAACCATTTGAACTTAAGTCACACGGGTAAGCTCTAGTTCATCCCATGTTTTCATAAGGTGGGATGATGGGGTGGTATAGACTAATGAAGAGCTGGTCTGTTGGATAAGTGACTTCAAGCCCAAGGGGGTGAATTATGGTGATAAAAATTCATGTTTTAATTTCAAAAATATTTTACTTAAATAACAAGTAGTGTTAGTACTGCAATAAAACAAAGGGTTAAATATGTTTTTGGTCCCTATAAATATCTCAATTTTCATTTTTAGTCCTTATTTAAAAAATAATAAATTTTAGTCCTTAAAAATTTTGTATGCATGCAATTTTAGTCCCTATTGTTTTCTAAAATTTTGAAAACTGTTTAATTACCCTTAAATTTTTAAATTTTTGAATAATTTTTTTTCATCCATGTTTAGAATACTATAAAATATTTCTCTACTAAATTTTAGAATTTTTTAAAATGAGAAGAATTAAATATGAATTTTTTAAATTTCAAAATATAATGATAAAAGTAATAAAAACCTCGACTTAGAAATCAAATTTTGAGTTCTTTTTTTTCCGAGAAACTTTTTATAACATTTTAAAGATGTCTGCAAAATAAGCATTTAAAAATACATATTGGTTTAACTGGAGGGACTAAAACTACGTGCATAATAATTTTGTAAGGATTAAAATATCGTATTTTTTTAATAAGGACTAAAAATGAAAATTGAGATATTTATAGGGAGTAAAAACATATTTAACCCTAAAACAAATAAATAATAGTGGAAAATAAATAATGAAATAATGTAAATGACCGAAAAATAAAGAGATATGATAAGAGAGATGGCACCGAAATTTATACATGTTTGATCAAATGTTTGGCTTACTTTTGTCCCCAAGAGATCTTCTTGAGAGTTATAACACTAAATTTTATCTTTTTATATGCTATATCCATGATAGTTCTTTAAAAAATTAATCGGAGATTTTACACAGGCTTATCCCTCAACCAAATACTAACTCACACGAGAGTAGATATTTTACTGGCTAATCTCAATAACCAGATACAAATTTTACCGATTGAGTTCTACAACCAAAGCAAAGATTTTAAATGGTTTATCTCAAGAACCAAATCAACAACCTTCAAGAGTAACACACTCTTGAAAAAAAATGGCACGACACCAATACATAAATCTTTCTCACAAAATAGTTTTTACTCACAAGGTAATAAGGCAATTATAATGAGAAAGGAGAAGAGTAAAAAAAATATTAATGAATAGGAAAACTCCAATAATTGGTGTGTAATGAAGTGAGGCAAATACTCCTTTATATACGGGAAGAATTGGCTAAAAATGGAAACAATAAATGAGTCGAATTCATAGTATAATTGATTAATTAGCTAACAATTTAGGCGGTATTAATAACCAATTAATAATGCTGCCCAAAATGGAAGGTTTGAATATAGTTGTTGTTCATTAAAACATTGTTTGCAACTGATTAAGGGTGAATTTTATCATTACTCAATTGATTAGCTAATAGATTAGATAGTTAAAAGACTTGCTTTAATCAATCAAACAGTTTTCTAATCAATTCGTTAGGCCTAAAAAACATTTTATGGTAATTTTGTTCAAATAAAATAGGTTTTAAAAACATTTTGTGTGTGTGAGAGAGAGAATGTGTGGGTTGCCTTAATATCTTATGAATTACTCTACTACTTTTACAATACTATGGTCACTCAAAAATAAATGACCAAACGAGCTTTCACACCTCCTCCCTTTCACATCTTTTAAGCTTCAGGTTCCTTTGCCATATATTTCAATCATATGAGCACTTTACTGGAATCTTGAATCTTTTGCTGGATGAGGCATGAGACATCTTCATATTCATTGCCATCATCATAGAGCTGGAAGGATATTGTTACCACCAACATTGACTTGGTACTATTGATAGTGTTGTCATAATCAAAACATCATGATGGCTAAGGATCAACTGTTTGTCTGTTTTATGCTTGCAAGAACATAGATCTACATGGTCAACTAGAGATAACCATTTTTACACGATATGAGGAGGTAAGGTTCCATCTTTCCTACGCTCCAGATAACAAAGTTAGAGAAATTGTCTTAGCCCAGACCCAAGAGGTCCCCTCTCTCTCTCTCTCTCTCTATATATATATATATATATATATATATATATATATATATATATATATATATATATATATATATATATATATATATATATATATATATATATATATATATATTTATATATCAGTCCAACACCAAGAAAAAAACATCCAAGTTTCCCCATAAACACATATACATGTTTCTCACCACTCAACATGAGCAAACTCTAGTATTGCCAAAGTACCTTAAACACCACAAAACAGTTCTACAAATACGGGGCTTACCTATTATACTTTTTTTTAGCAAGTACAATACTCAATTTTGATGTCTCCCCACTGAAGGCACACCCATATAAAGCCCATGATAGAAAAGGAGAACAAAAAAAAAGCCTCTTAGAATTAAACTAGATAGAAAGAAGACCCTTGTTATTTACAATTATTGAGACAAAACTCCAACCACAAAAAAGTATTACCCCATAGGTAATGAACTAAAGAGGAAAAAATAACATAAGTTTGATCCTTGCATAATAATAAACTCAAAAGAGCTAGAAAAAAATAAACTCTCTAACCTTATTCCTTTCAACACACCCTAAGCTCAAACACATTAAAAGATCCAATCAACATTAAATATGACATCTAGACACCTAAGAGTGTGTTTGGTTGAAGTAATTGAGAATTTTTATGGAATTAAAATATTTAAACAATTCAAATGATTTAATTGAAGGATTTAATGGGAATGTAACGACAGTGTAAAACAGTTTTACACCGTCAGTGAATAATAACTGTCAGATTTTAATTTACATTTGATTTTTATTTTAAATATATTTAAAGTAATTCTTATAAATGGTTGTGATGAATTGATTGTGTAAAAAAATTTACACTAACAATGCATGAACGTTAATCCCTTAATTGAAATCCATTTATTTTTAAATTCTTTTGTGATGAAGTATTCAAATGATTCATTGTTAAATTTTATAGGTTATTTTTATGAATTTTAAAATTTTTGGGACAAATTTAAAATAAGAAAATAGAGACTAATTTACAATTTTTAAAAAATTGAAGGGATCAATTTGTAAAATTTTAAAATTATTAGAAATTTATTTACAATTTATTTTGATTTTTTAGATGATTTTAATATTTTCATAAAATATGAGGAGCATCTTACAAAATTGAAAAAAATTAATAATAAACAATTCAATATTCACGTATAAAGTGATGAAATAATTTCAAATTCTTTACTTTTTGGTATTATTTGAAATTTCTTAAATTTAACTTGAATAAAATACTTAATAAATTTACATTATTTGAACAATTCTCCATATTTTTTTTTATCTAAACTATAAAAATCATTTTAAATCCGTTTAAAAAATTACTTTCTCTCATTAAAATGTTACATCTAAACATACATGCCCGCAAAAACTTGCAAAAAAAAAAAACGGGACAGAGCGGGACGAACACTTTAGAGGATGAGAATCTAAATCCTTGTCCCGTCCCACATTAAAGTGCAGGTAAAACATACATGCTCAACGGGTCGGACCGTTTTGCCACCCCTAAATTTTATCATTGATTGTCTGACATAAAAAAAATAAAGTTTCTCCGATAAATCAATTTTAGTTAATAATATGTATAATACTGATTAATATATTTAATAATTTGATTATTGAGTTCAAACATTAAAATATTTAAATAGTAAAATAGTAAAGTTGATTAATGAACTATAACTAAAACAAATAGTTAGTACTTATATATTTTTATAGTTAATATAATGAGGATATTGATTTATGAAAGAACTTTATATTTGTATTTAAAAAATAATTTAAAAATGTTTTTTTTTTATAAATATTATTATTTTTTATTTAAAAAGTTTAAAAAAAATCCACGTCTTCCTCTTCCTTCCCAAAATTTCAAACGTTGAAACTTGGATCACAAATGGCACAAACAATTTTCCATTTTCTCTACTCAATCTTCGAAATCTGATCTTCCATTTTTTTTTCTGTTCAATTTTACAATGGAATCGAAAAACCCTACTAGGTTCAGGCTTGGGAAACAGTCGTCGTTAGCACGAGAACGACATAGGGAAGAAGATGAACTTCACGATGATGGTGATGCTACTATTCATCCTGGAGTTAGGTTGATGTATTCGGCGAACGAAGGTGATGTTGATGGAATTCGTGAGGTGTTGGAATCTGGTATGAGTGTGTATTTCAAGGATATTGATGGACGCACTGCTCTTCATATTGCTGCTTGTCAGGGCTACACTGATGTTGTTGATTTGCTACTTCAGAATGGTGCTGAAGTTGATCCTAAAGATCGATGGGGAAACACGGTGATTCATTTCTTTACTCTCTTCTATTTTACTTAGTTTGTAATTTTTTAATCACTGGTTTAGTATAGTTGCTTAATTGGTAAAGATTCAGTGCAAAATTTTACTGTTGTAGAGGTTCAGGTTGGGGTTTTGATACTTGACATGGTTTTTGCTGGCATAGATTTCATTTGCATTGCAATGCAATGCAATGGTCTAAATCTTGCTTTGGCTATTCTGGTAAATTTATAGTTTGACTTTCACATCGGAGGAGAATGAGATAACAAACAACAACCACCAAGAGTCTTGTCCCGTTAATTGGAGTAACTTACATGGATCAATTTTCGTCATAATGTTTTATTCATAAATGTACTTCTATTTAGATCGTTAATCTCAAGATCTTTTTTAATAACTTTATTTTAGTCTTTCTACGTCTTTCTCTTCCTTTAGTCTTTCTACGTCTTTTTTTTCTTTAGTTGTTTGACTTCTCTTTCTCTGAATTACTCTTCTTACCATAGAATCTATGAGTCTTCTCTCTACATGCCCAAACCAACTAAGTTTATTTTCCACCATCTTCTCTACTATAGGTGCTATCCCAACACTCTTTATAATATTTTTATTTCTAATCCTATCCTTTCTAGTCTTACCACACAACCAACACAACATCGTCATCTCTGCTACACTTATTTTATTCTCGTGTTGATTCTTAAGCGTTCAACATTCTGATCCGTATAACATCGTAGGTTTTACTGCAGTCCGATAAAATTTTCCCTTCAACTTGACCTGTATCTTTGTGTCACAAAGCCTCTGAAGTCTTTCTCCATTTCAGCTACCCAACTTGAATTCGATGACTTACATCTCATTCTATTTCTCTATTATTTTGTATTACATATTCAAGATATTTAAACCGCGTGACATGAGAGATGATATGGTCTCCAACTTTCACCTATAGGTCAGAAACACTTCTTCTTTTATTGAACATACATTCCATATACTCTGTCTTACTTCTACTTAGGTGAAAACCATGTGTTTTTAAAGCTTGTCTCCAAGTCTCCAACCTGGCATTTAAATCCTCCTTCGACTCTTCAAGTAGGACTATATCATCTGCAAAAAACATGCATCTCGGTGCTAATTCTTGAATGTGTTCCGTGAGTACATCCAAGATTAAGGTAAAAATATGGTTGAACCTTGTTGCAAATCTATTGTAATGGGAAAATCTTCCGTCTCTCCACCTTGGAGGAGATATGACATGAAAATAATTTTATAAGTGGGAGACATCCTCTCCTTCCAAACTGGGTTTGTAGGGTAAGATTAAGGCTACTCAAATTCTAAAATAGTATAAGAGTCTATCCAAGATTCCTCTTGGTCACACGCTTCAAATGTCCAGATGTTCGGTCTCGGGTGTCCAGAAGTTTATAAGTGGGAGGCGATACAACCTGAAAATGAGTTTATAGTTTGGAAGACATCCTCATCTTGCAAGTCAGTTTTTTTAGGGTAGAGTTTGGCCCACTCAAATTCTAAGAGTCTTAATTTTATGTTGCCTTGCTAGTCTTGTACTATAATCCAATGACTGAATAAATTACTAGGCTTGATCTTGAGTTCCTAACAATAAATGCCTATATAAATGTATGTCATAATGTGTGTTGAACTCGGATGACTGTCACTGTTCAAGAGATAATCATACACAATAGTTTGGTTGGTAGACTATTGGACGTCTAGATTTAGAGAGAACACATAATCTTGCTTCCTTATATCATGTTATATTGATTTGGATTATTTTCCGTTTCAATTCCAGTCCACCACTGATCTCGGCCATTGTGAAAATTAGATGGCTTGTATTTTGAATTGTATTTTAAACTTGATTTTGTGAAGTCAGAATAGCAGCCATCCATTCTTCCTCAGTGGTTGAGATATTGACTGCTGTGAGTATAGAATTTGGCGACTGCAAATAATCTAGATCCATGTTTCATGACACAATTTAAAGCTTCAGGAATCAGGAGTCAGGAGAACCACAAACCTTTGAGTTTTATTTTAGCTCCCGAGAATTTTATTTGAAAACTAACTTTATAAAATGAAAGAAATAAAATAAAAATAGGGAAAAGGGGGAAGAAAGTAGATATCTCACTTGCCTTACCTGATTGAATTTTATGCATGCATGTTGATTGATAATTATGATCTGATACAAAAGACTAAATACTAACCCTTATTTGTACTAGTACAGGGTTTCAAATCTTAATATATAGGGAAATATATCATGGTAAGAATATGGAATATAGAAACTAATCATAAGAGATAGTCTAGTACTCCAAGATACGAGATTATAATAGATACTGTAAGAAAATATTGTGATATTATAGGATCTTTCACATTTTATAACAACAATCACGGAGTCTTTTGTTTGGACTGATTTTTTAAAATAAATTACTGCTTTATATATATATATATATATATATATATATATATATATATATATATATATATATATATATATATATATATATATATATATAGTTAGTCAGGTTATTAATTTTGTGTCTCTTAAACAGCCCCTTGCAGATGCTATATTCTATAAAAACAATGACGTGATCGAACTATTGGAGAAACATGGAGCAATGCCACTGGTGTGTGTAAATTGAGGATTGTTGCACTTATTTATCTTGACCTATCAGTTTTTTCTTCTGAATTCTGCTAATGTGGCAATAAATGTGAATATACTGTTTCAGATGGCAATGGCATCCATGCATGTTAATCATGCCCGTGAAGTCCCTGAATATGAAATTGATCCTGAAGAACTTGATTTTCCCAACAGTGTGGAGATAACGAAGGTAAACAAATCGTTCGTCAATCTTCAATCCATTGCATGTACAGGATTCTTCCATCCCATGATCTTTTCTTAAATGGCAGGGGACTTTCTGTATTGCGTTGTGGCGAGGGACCAAGGTTGCGGTAAAAAAGCTCGGGGATGACGTCATAATTAATGAGGAGAAAGTGTGAGTTGTATATGAACCTTGTGCAGAGATTATTTGGTTCTGTTATATGTTTACATGATAATTAATATACTTGAGTTCTAACAGGAAGGTTTTCAGAGACGAGCTTGCTCTGTTCCAGAAGATTCGGCATCCAAATGTAGTCCAATTTCTTGGTGCTGTTACCCAGAGTAGCCCAATGATGATTGTGACAGAATATCTTCCCAAGGTTTGTTTGTCGCTTGTTTTTTTTTTTTTTTTTTTGCATCCAAGGTTTTATCCTATAATCTCTAGGGACATGATTTTGTGGTGTATTTAGGATGCTAGTTTGATGTAATTCCATAGGAATGTGATAGAAAATATCCCTTTCTATATCTCATTTCCCCATGTTGTGCAGGGAGATCTTCGCGATTACATGAAAATAAAAGGAGCTTTACAACCAAGAATAGCTGTTAGATTTGCACTTGATATTGCTAGGTAATTGACACTCTCATGCCTTAGATTTTATTTTGGTTATACTATTTGCAAGTTGTAACACTGTGTCACGAAGTCAGCACTTGATCCCATTCAAGTGGGATGTGCTCTGATGTTCAGCTGATCATCTGAATTGGTCATAAGATCATCTCGATGTTTGCTTCAATCCATCCCTCCATATCTCTCAGCCCAGAGAATCTCATCTAATGAGTTTGATTAAAGAGAAAGACCGAGCGGAAGAGATATCTGCTAAAGCAGAAAGTGTGTTGAGGAAAGCAGAAATTCTTCAAATTCTCTGCCCATGTGCCCAGTGTTTCCCGATATAGGAAAAATAGTGTTTTAGTTTTAGGAACTAGAAAGTAATAGAAATCAAGGGAAATTAAATAAAAAAGTAAGAATCATCATGGCTTTAACATTTCTCTCCAGGTTCATACTTTCTGGATAAAAATATGCATTACCTTTTAGAGATAACTTTCACATGTGTGAATCATGTTAAGATGAGACATCTACTTGGTTCTGATTCTCTGAATATGATGTCTCTGCTGCGATGTTTGTCTTTTTTCTCTATTGAAGTGTCACTTAACACCATTTTTTAATTTTATATTACGCAGGGGAGTGGGTTATTTGCATGAAAATAAACCATCACCCATTATTCACCGTGATCTCGAGCCTTCGTATGTTTCTTTGTTGAATTATTGTTTTTCCTTTGTCCTTTAATGTGAAGTTTGAATGTCTGGATTAATCATCTGATATATTTACACTTTTTATCAATGTTGCTTATGAGTAAACTAACAGTAATATATTGCGGGATGCTTTCGGCCACCTAAAAGTTGCCGAGTTTAGAGTTAGCAAGTTGCTAGTAGTTAAAGACAAGCCTCTAACTCGCCAAGATACTTCTTGTGGGTGCTTCTTTTCTTTAGAACTGTCATTAATGTAAACTTGAAATATCTAAATATCTAAATACTATATTCTCTTATTCATATAGGACACTGATATTTTTTGTGCAGCAGTCTATGATATGTGCTTCAGGAAATAGTTTTCTAAAACTAGAAATTTTGTTATTTTTGTTATAGACTACTATGTGGCTCCTGAGGTTTTTAATCAACTGGAATATGACACTAAAGTGGATGTGTTCTCATTTGCCCTAATTCTACAAGAGGTAATTAATTTGAGCATTTCTTCGTTATATGGAAACTATTCTTTTAAAATTTGAGTTAAGTCTAATTCAACCCTACAAAACCGATTTATAAGATGAGGGTTGTCTCCACTTATAAACACAATATAGACCATATCTCTAAATAATGTGAGACTAGATTCACCTCTTCAAATCCAATCCAATGAAAGTGTTGGAGGCTAAATGCCGCAATTAAGGCGACTAGTGGCGGGCCGCAATTAAGGCGTAAAATTCCAACACCCCCCCTCATGTTTGGGCCTCAATGATCCTTAAGCGTAGACGATGGGGGAAGCCTAACAATGGATTTAGGATAGACTCTAAAACCATCTTAGAATTTAGGTTGTGCCCAACTCAATCCTACAAAACCAACTCGTAACTTTTCAAGAATAAGACTGTGTAATAACACCCCAAATTTGTCCTCTTTGTTTCATCTCATTGTGCATATCATAAGCATAACATGTAGCTTGCATACCCTAGCATTTGGCATAGAAAGATGAGGCATAAGCATTCATAGTTGCAAGCATAAGGCATGTGATCAATCATCTGGCAAGATTTGATTCTTCAAAGACAAGATGAGAGCCAAATGGTCTTGCAGGAAGTTCACAAGGGATCCTCACATCTTATACAAGTTCAAGGTCCTCCTCAAAACCCTAGAAGGGATGAAAATCAAGATCAGCTCAGAATGGACGATGCAGATGCATTCCTGAAGTTTCCCACCAAGCGTTAACCGGTTAACGCTATGGGTTAACCGATTAACGGCTGCGAAATTTGATTTTTCAGCAATTCAGCATGTTTGTTTTGGCTCCCTTTTCTCACATTTCAGATTTTATTTCATTTGAATTAATTGAGAATTGTGAGGAAGGATCTAGAATGATTACCAAACCTAATCCCAAAGCTAATTCCTAATCACCTTTCTAAGCTAACTCCAAACCACATTTTTGGGCCCCAAACCTAGATGCTATTTACTTCATTTCCTTCCAAACCAAAACCAACACAGACACTCTCATAATTCTCATTGCTCTCACACTTCTCTTCCAACCTTCAAACACTCAAAGTTCCTTTTCTTTGAAGATCATCAAATTTTGCATTGAAATTTGTTGATCTTGGAACTAAACCTTTTGCTTTCTATACTTTCATTTCTGGTTTTTGCTACTGGCTCAGATCTGTTTAAGTGCTTGGAAGTGCTTTTGGATCAAGCTTTTGCTTTAAGTTCATCAACTTGCAATTTATTTTTGCAAAGAGCATTGAATTTTGGAAGTTCTTAGATTCATCATTTTCAGCTTGAACAACACTCACCAAAGCAAATCTCAGCTTTGTAGGTTGGTTAATTTCAGATTTACTTTTGCTTTTAGCTTATTTGCATGTTTAGGATGTTGATCCATAATGTGCTTGTGTTGATTGATGAGTTAAATGAAGAAGCACATTATGGATCTACATCCTAAACATGCAAATAAGCTAAAAGCAAAAGTAGATCTGAAATTAACCAATCTACAAAGCTGAGATTTGCTTTGGTGAGTGTTGTTCAAAATCTAACGGAGAACTTCCAAAATCCAATGCTCTTCTTCACACACAATGCAAAAATAAAATCCAATGCTCTTCTTCACACACAATGCAAAAATAAATTGCAAGTTGATGAAAACAAGAAATGAAAGTATAGAAAGCAATGGATGAAGGTTTAGTTCCAAGATCAACAAATTTCAATGCAAAATTTGATGATCTTCAAAGAAAAGGAACTTTGAGTGTTTGAAGGTTGGAAGAGAATTGTGAGAGAGCTCTGAAAATTGGAGGGAAATGAAGTAAATATGGGGCCCAAAAATGTGGTTTGGAGTTAGCTTAGAAAGGTGATTAGAAATTAGGTTTGGTAATCATTCTAGATCCGTCTTCACAATTCCCAATTAATTCAAATGAAATAAAATCTGAAATGTGAGAAAAGGGAGCCAAAACAAGCCTGCTGAATTGCTTAAAAAAATTCAAATTTCGCAGTCGTTAACCGGTTAACGCAGACAAAATTTGAATTTTTCCTCACAAAAAAATATTTTCCATGAGAATGATTAAGATGAAGATTTGAGAGAGAAAAAGAAGTTGTGTTTGCAAAGCTTTTTCTAACGAAAAAAAATTTGATCTCTTGTGAAATGAGAAAATAAAACCCCTTATTATAGGTACAAGAGATAAAGTACAATAAATGAGTAATAAATAACTAATTGGCTTAATTCAGTATTTCTATGACTCTATGCACTTAGGGAAGTTGACTTGAGTTGAATTCAAATTAGCATCCTGAATCGATTCACGAATCAATTCGATTTGGCATTTTTTTTAAAATTGTGACTCGATTCTCACAACCAGAACTAAACCCACTTTTGAGGCACTTTCATGAATCGATTCATGAAATTCTTGAATCGAGTCATAAGGCAGAAAAACTCTGAATCAAGTCAGGAAATCTACTGAATCAATTCAAACAGCTATGACTTTTAGTCAACTTATCATAATGCATGGAAAAACTTCTTTAGCATGTGTTTGATGATTATTAAGCAAGGAAACTCAAAATAAACAATAAACGTAAAATAAAGCATCAACATAACGAAATAAGCGGTAAGATGATAAAGGACAATTTCAATCTCTCCTTTTTGATGCTTGATAACTTGATTAATTGTGTTACAAGGAGCCATGCTCCCCCTGCATCCAAGACTTAACCACATAGTTATAGTTTTCTAACGGGAATCCTTTCTCCTCTTTGACAAAATCGAAAAAGAAGCGGGACAAAAATAAAAGGAAATAAATGTGAAAATACATAATCAATAACCAAAGTAATCCACCAAGACTAAAAAAAACTCATTTTGCACAAACACATAAACCGATAGATATCTAACGCAATTTCAGGAGGATAATAGAATAGTAACTAAGGAACAATGTAATGTTAAAAGAGAACCATACAATATAACAACCAAGCAATATATCATAATAAAAGGTGATAAATAAAATACAAAAAATGCATAAATGCAACATGATGAATCAAGGGTCCTCCATCTCATAATCGCCATGATCGTGAGAAGTGTTGGGTTGTCCAATGTTGTGTGCGGGCCAGTTTTGCAAGGATGGTGTCCATCTTGGCATGCTTCCCTGCAGAAAGAAGCTGTTGTTCTTCCAAAATACGATCACCCCACCAATCTAGATCGACACGAGTAATAAAGTCAGAATCCGCAGTTGATGAAGAAACACCAGCAGGATTAGAGGTTTTTTGTCCGGTAGGGATGGGAGTATAGCCTGGAGGAACACTTGCAGTACTCTCAAACGAATCCTCATAAATGTGAGAGTAAGGAGTTTGAAAATACCACTCTTTCCTGTGGGAGTCAAAGTAGTATTTGCATTGATGCAAAGTTTGGTCACAAAAGGGGGTCGGCGCATCGGCGAGATTGCTAAGAGATGATGCAACTCCAGTGCGATTCAAAATGAGTTGTATGAATGAGGGAAAGTAGAGGTTTGGAAGTACTCGACTTACCTTTCATTATCATATACACTATGAACTTTACCCAATTGACATTTGACTTGTTGAGAAGCACCCATAGCAGAAATAGATCAAACTCATCAACACGAGCAAAATTATCCTTACGACGAACTAATACCTTTGTGATCACCCAATGAATGAGACGAGCATTGACAGTGAGTTGTCCAGCAGTAAAGTTGCAGTGGATACTTGAGTGACGACAGGAGTGCATTGATAGTCAGAATCATTAGTTGCTCTTATGAATTCATACCAGAGTTATCCAAACCTAATACATCCTTAAAGTCTTGTGCAGTGAAAGTTATTGTTTTACCCTTAAAGGCACAAGGTAATCTAGTACCATTGTTAATGGAAACAACACAACAGTAAAATGCTCTTATATGATGAACATTACATTTGTGAGATAGACCGAGAAAGGTGTCTAACTTGTGGTTTTCAAAGACTTCAAAGAATGTGAGACGAGATTTTGTAGCAGCATCTTTTGAGATGCAGTTTGGACCTGCAAGAGGTTTGGTGTAGTAGAAGTCATTATAGGTTTTATGAAGAGCATCAGAAATCAAATGTTGCACTTTATGAAGTCGAACATGTGATTCGGTAATGGCAGCAGTCGCGGAAGGTTCACCACGGGATTTTCCCGAAACCAAAGACCGTTTCTTGGTAACCTTTGAAGATGCAATCTGTTGTGACATTTTCTCAAATGTTCTTGAATCCCAAAGTAAAAAAAAAAATTGTAAATCCTTAAGCTTGAAGGATGGAGGTTCCGAAAATTTCTTTAACATAATGGAGATGATGATGATTGAATATATGAGAAAAAAATGAAATGCTATGCAGTGATGAATATGAAGTGTTTTGAAATGGAATAAGTAAAACAAAAAAGATGAGAAATAAGAATAGAGAGATCGAAAATGGGTGAGGAAAAAAATATGAAACTAAATCCACCCCTTTCAACCCAACACAATGAAGGTGTTGAGGGTTACAATGAAGATAAGTCAAATGCCGCAATTAAGGCGACTAGGGACGGACCGCATTAAAGCTGAAATTCCAACATATACATATTACAAATAACATATTTTCCTACATGAGAATATTTATTGATTATTATTGAACATATTTTGTCCCCTATAAAACTGAAAACAAAATACTAACATTTGTTACTGATACGAAAGCACATATTTGTTAATTCATGTACGATTAAAAACAAATAAAATCTTTTGGGTCTACTCATCTCATAAATCATGCCCTCTCTATTGCAGTCTTCTTGGGTTCAGTCCAGCTTTCTCTTGGTTTTTTTTCTTTGAATCCACATATTCTAAAGATATATAGGGCAACCATTTTTTTTGACCGTTTGTTTTCAGTGGCACAATACAAGGAAACAATATTCTGCTTCCTTTGTTATTTGGGATAGTGTTAGACAAACCTAGTTTCTTAGAGCCGTTGGGATTGCAAAAACATCTTCTGTTTTCATTTTCCATTTTCAAGATTTAAGAAATGCATTTATTTTTACTTAATTTCATTTTCAAGAAATGATAATATTGTAAATGAGTTTGGTTTGTTTTAACTTTTGCCATGCTAAACTTTTAAATCTCTTTAATTTGATGAGTTGGTTCCCTTATTTCCCATCAAAGCCCAATCATTTCAAGTTTTCAACTATAAGATAAGATGGCATTCATTTCTGCTATTGCTCTGTGACTGCTTTTTTATGTGGATGTTTTTGGCTTGATGCCTTATTGCTGGTATAGAATTATTGTAGCTTTCTTGTGAATGATACGTTCATGACTTCATATAATCATTTCTGATGTAAACAATATGCTGCACTTTAGATGATTGAAGGCTGCCCTCCTTTTTCTGCCGAGCGTGAGGGTGAGTTTCCTAAGGTTTATGCTTCAAAAGAGAGACCACCCTTCCGAGCTCCTACTAAGCATTATTCTCATGGAATTCGAAAGTAAGTTTTCTATTGTTACAAAGCAAGTCGCGCCAACTTAATCGAATGAGGTTTGGATTGGCAATGATAACAATATTGTCAGATTTACGTTAATTTAGAGCTTCAACAAAATCATAGAATCACTTTGATTTTGACAAACTCCCTGTCAATCCAAATATACAATGAATGTGATTAAAAGGCCATATCACTCATGACTCCTATATTACTATTTTGTATGTTGCATACTATGTTCCATCCATCTGGTCTGAGTGTAATATTACAACACTAAGCTTATCATTTAATATAATTTTTCGGCCAAATTTTACGTAACTTGCAATTTGTTGCTAATAATATCTGCTTACAGGTTGATTAAACAGTGTTGGAATGAGAATCCAGCAAAGAGACCAACATTCAGACAAATAATACCAAGGCTGGAATCCATCTACAATACAATTGATCAAAAAGGATGTTGGAAGGTTATTACATTTCTCTCTAACATACTCCCTCACCCCTTTGATCTTAATATTTTGTTTACATTTCAACATATACTAGTTCAAAACTGTGTGAAACTTGGTTGAATAATGAACTGGATACACTTCGTGTTAGAAATATATTGTTCTTAAAATGTATGATTGGGCCTGAGTTATACAAAACTGGCTTATAAGGTGAGGATTGCCCATGCTTTATAAATGTTGTAAATATTAGACTGTAAATAGTAATTAGTAGTATTAGTAATGAGGCCCATTAAATCCATTAGGTTTTCTATTCTCTCTTATTTAAAGCATGTAGTTGCAAGATTGTAAGAGTAACTTTTGTTCTATCAATAAAATACTTTTTAACATGGTATCAGAGCTCCTGTTTTTTGGGGTCTCGCTTCCGCATAAACCCTAGCCGCTGTTGTAATAGAGTTTTTTTTCTTTTCTTTCTTTCACTGCCGATCATCCTTGCAGTTTTTTTTTTTTGGTGTTTGGATCATTGCTGTTCTGTTTGTTCCTCTCGATTGTCCCTTCAATGGCCGAGATTATTAACGAACAGCCACCTCCGCCTACACCTCCACCTCCCACAAATCCACCAGTCCCATTTAATGCTAAGGATTTTGTCGTTCAAAAAGGTTACTGGCTTACCGGAAAAAATTATTTTCAATGGTCTCAATTCATCAGACACACTCTAAAATGTTGTGACATGCTAGATCATATTGAAGGCAATCCTCCTCTGGTTACTGCTCCTAATTTCCCTTCCTGGGATAAAGATGATTCTGCTATTATTACTTGGCTTTGGAACTCCATATCTCCTGAAATAAGTAGAAATTGCATGTATCTCTCAAGTGCAAAAGCAGTTTGGGATTATCTTCGTCGAAGTTATTCCATGAAACAAGATATGTCTGCTTGTTATGATTTAAAGAGGAAAATCTTCAACACTAAGCAGGGAAGTCTTTCGGTCAATGATTACTTTGGAGTTCTCAATGGTTTTTGGATTGAGTTGGATCAATATCAGAATTTGAAGATGGAATGCAGCAAGGATACTGCCACCTTGAATACTGTTGTTGAGCGGGATAGGATCTTTGATTTCTTAGCAGGCCTTAATGCTGAATTTGACCCTATTCGGGTGCAGATTTTAGGTAAGGAAAAATTTTCTGACCTTAATGAAGTTTTTTACACTGTTCGTAGTGAGGAGACCCGTCGTCAAGCTATGCTTCATGAACAGCCTCCGGATGTGTCAGCACTAATAGCAAACAAAACAACAAGACAAGGACCGCCATCATCATCATCTAAGAATGGTCGTGACAAATTCTATTGTGAGCATTGCAACCGATCAGGGCATACAAAGGATAGGTGTTTCAAACTACATGGGAGGGAACAGGTTCTTAGCCGAGGAGGTAGTTCTCGCAACATGCACCAGCATCAGGCACATGTTGCCACACATGCCCATGATACTGAAAGATTTGAAAAAAGGGGAACTGATCTTTCCTCCTTCAGTCAGAATGACGTGAAACGGTTGAAGTCTATGCTTGACTCCATGAGTAAGCCTTCTGGTTCTGGGTCTCTAGCAGTTACTGGTAAGAGTTTGTGTTCCCGATCTTTTACTGTTTGTGGTAATATCCCTAAGAATGCGTGGATCCTTGACTCTGGTGCTACTAATCATATGACATTTGATTCCACATTATTATGCTCTTATACCACACCTTCGAGCATTCCTTATATCATTGTTGCTGATGGCTCTCATGCTTGTGTTGTTGGCACTGGAAATATTGACTTGCAACCTCCATTTCAGTTGAAAAATGTGCTTCATATTCCCACACTTTCCCACAATTTAATTTCCACCCATAAGCTTACCCGTGATCTAAATTGTAAAGTAATATTTTTTACGTCCCATTGTGTTTTTCAGGACCTTACCACGGGGAAGACGATTGGAATTGCTAAGGAAAAGGAAGGGTTATACTACTTCTCTGATGACCATCCAAAGGTGTTGTCCTCCTGTCTCCAGTCTCAGTCTTCCTCTTCAGCCTCACAAATTTGGCTTCAGCACAAGCGTCTCGGTCAGCCGCCATTTTATATAATTAAGTCTATGTTTCCGTCATTGTTCTTAAACCATTCTCTTGAGTCTTTTAAGTGTGATGTTTGTCAGTTGGCAAAACACAATCGTGTAACTTTTCCTTCCAGTTTTAATAAAAGTGCTGAACCTTTTGATGTGATTCATTCTGATGTTTGGGGACCTGCCCCTACCTCTAATATTTTTGGTGCAAAATGGTTTGTTTCATTTATTGATGATTGTACTCGGGTAACTTGGATTTTCTTGATGAATACTATATCCGAAGTACCACAAATATTTATCCAATTTTATAATATGGTACAAACACAATTTGGGAAATGTATAAAAAGAATTCGTTCTGACAATGGTAAAGAATATGTCAATCATACCTTCTCCAACTTCACTAGTAAACATGGCATTCTTCATGAATTCACATGTGTTGACACCCCACAACAAAACGGTGTCGCAGAAAGAAAAAATCGTCATTTACTTGAAGTTGCTCGATCTCTCCTTTTTCAAATGTCTGTTCCCACCTCTTATTGGGGGGAGGCAGTTCTTACTGCTGCCTATCTGATTAATCGGGTCCCATCTCGAGTGTTAGGTAATATTAGTCCTGCTCAATTTATGCTCTCACGTTTTCCATCTGTTCCTATCTTACATAATCTTGAGTCTCGCGTGTTTGGTTGTGTTGCTTTTGTTCATGTTCACAAACAATATCGCACCAAGTTGGATCCCCGTGCTGTCAGATGTATCTTTCTGGGTTATGCACCCAATAAAAGAGGGTACAAATGTTATCATCCTCCGAGTCGGAAATTCTTTGTCTCCAAAGATGTCACCTTTCATGAAAATGTGTCATACTTCACTCATTCTCAGTCTCAGGGGGAGAACATGACTGACTTAAAGTCTGAGTCCGAGTTTCTGATCCTTGGTCCTAGCCTCCCTAGAGCACCTGTCAGTGTTCCCGTCAGTGTTCCCTCTCTTGAACCCGAGTTGTCACCTAGGTTGAGTTTGAGTCCTAGTTCAACACCTGAATCTAAGTCAGTAACTGTTCCTGGTCCTTCAATGCCTTATGTTCCACAGGAATCAGCAACTTCAGCACCAACTCTAGTATATCAGAGAAGAAGTAAATCTGACCTTCTCCAGAAACAAGTTCAATCGTCTGAACCGGAGGTAAGTACTGAAAATGATTCGTCAAATGATGATTGTTCTATTTCTGATACTTGTGACACTAATCCAGTTGATTTACCCATTGCTTTGAGGAAGGATAAAAGATTTTGTCCCTCCGTATATCGACACCCTATCTCTCAATATGTCTCCACTAAACATCTTTCCACACAATATCAAAGTTTTATTGCAGCTGTTGATTCTGTGAAAATCCCATTATCAGTTGAAGAAGCATTGCAAAATAGAAATTGGGTCCAAGCTATGGATGAGGAAATGAGAGCACTTGAAAAAAATGGTACTTGGGAGATTATTGAAAGGCAAAGAGACAAAAAGCCGGTTGGATGCAGATGGATCTATACTGTAAAGTATAAATCTGATGGCACACTTGATCGGTACAAGGCAAGACTAGTGGCAAAAGGTTATACTCAGACATATGGTATTGATTATGAGGAGACATTTGCCCCAGTGGCAAAAATGAATACTGTTCGAATTTTACTATCTCTTGCTCCATCATGTGGATGGGAATTGCA
Organism: Lathyrus aphaca; assembly: GCA_963966055.1. Taxonomy (NCBI): domain Eukaryota; kingdom Viridiplantae; phylum Streptophyta; class Magnoliopsida; order Fabales; family Fabaceae; genus Lathyrus; species Lathyrus aphaca. Next base: position 48,376,311 of record OZ014519.1, read on the forward strand.
ACAGTTTGATGTTAAAAATGCATTCTTGCATGGAGACTTAGAGGAAGAAGTGTATATGGAGATTCCACCGGGTGTTGGCATAACAAATGAAGCTAACAAGGTGTGTAAATTGAAGAAAGCCTTATATGGACTAAAGCAGTCCCCTCGGGCATGGTTTGGAAGATTCACAAAGGCAATGGTGTGTTTGGGCTATAAGCAAAGTCAAGGAGACCACACTTTATTTTTTAAACATTCACAGGAAGGAAAATTGACTGTACTACTTGTTTATGTTGATGATATTATTGTTACAGGAGATGATTTGACTGAGAGACATTTGCTCAAAGAGAAATTATCGGCAGAGTTTGAGATGAAAGACCTTGGACAACTCAAGTATTTCTTGGGAATTGAGGTAGCCTACTCAAAGCAAGGCATCTTTATCTCTCAAAGGAAGTATGTACTTGATCTTTTGCAGGAAACTGACAAACTTGAATGTAAACCTGCAAGTGTTCCCATTGAACAAAATCACAGGATAAGCTTTGAGGAGGAAAGTGACAAAGTTGACAAGGGTCAATATCAGAGATTAGTGGGAAAATTAATTTACTTGGCACACACTAGACCAGATTTAGCATATGCAGTCAGTGTGGTGAGCCAATTCATGCATGATCCGAGGGTGAGACATTTGCAGGCTGTAGACCGCGTTCTACAATATCTTAAAGCAACTCCAGGGAGAGGACTTTTGTTTAAAAGAGGTGAGAATTTAACTATGAAGACTTACACTGATGCAGATTATGCCGGCTCAGTGAGTGACAGAAGATCTACGTCAGGCTATTGTACTTTTCTGTGTGGTAACCTTGTTGCTTGGAAGAGTAAGAAGCAAGGTGTAGTTGCTCGATCAAGCGCCGAGGCAGAATTTAGAGCTATGGCACTAGGAATTTGTGAACTATTGTGGATGAAACAAGTTCTAGAAGACTTGAAGATACAGTGTGAAGGCCCTATGGAATTGTTTTGTAACAATAAATCGGTTATTAGTATTGCTCATAATCCTGTTCAGCATGACAGGACTAAACACATTGAGATTGACCGACATTTTATCAAAGAGAAGTTGGATAGTGGACTGATAACTACATCTTACATTCCTTCCGGGCATCAGCTCGCAGATGTGTTAACAAAAGGCTTACCAACAGAAAGATTCAGGCAACTTACTTGCAAGCTGGGAATGATAGATATCCATTCACCAGCTTGAGGGGGAGTGTTGTAAATATTAGACTGTAAATAGTAATTAGTAGTATTAGTAATGAAGCCCATTAAATCCATTAGGTTTTCTATTCTCTCTTATTTAAAGCATGTAGTTGCAAGATTGTAAGAGTAACTTTTGTTCTATCAATAAAATACTTTTTAACAATAAACATTACATTAGTCATATCTCTTAAGTCATGTGAGACTAATTCCACCCATTCAAACCCAACACAATAAAGGTGTTGGAGGATGCAATTAAGGCAAGGCAAATGCCGCAATTAGGCGATTAGGGGTAGACTGCAATGAAGACGGAAATTTCAACATTTCAGTTTCATATTTTCTAGCATGAAAAAGATTTTGCTTTCTGCAAAACTTGCTGAGGAATTGTAGCATTGATACCGGTGCTTCTATGCTCCTTGTAACATCTGCAGGTTAAAACATTGAGGTGCTTTCCGAATCTGGAAGCTTTGTTGAAGAGAGATCGCCTGAAATTAAGCACACGGGGCAATTCATCGCGCCCCTCTACCAGATGAAGGAGGAAGATTGATGTTATTCTGTATAAACTTCAATATTGGCGTAAAGATACAAATCAAATTTCATTTCACTTGAGTTGGAGAATTGCAATGTTTTCTCATGTGTGTCAGGTGCATGATTGTGATATATGGCCATAGAATTGCTTGTAAGCTGTAACAAAAGAATGTATTCTAGGAATTTGCTACATGTCATGTAAATTATGTATGTATTATGCCTCAAAAAAGACATTTCTTGTATATACATGGGGGCAATTTTCCTTTGGGAGCGACAGTCATTTTGTAGATTATTCATTGGAGCATATTTTGTGAGTGCAATTTATAAAACCCAAACACCTCTATTTTTATATATCATGATCATCTTCTATTCCTGTAATCAAAAGTCATATATTCCTATTGACTTACTTTCTTTGTTTCTCCATTTAATAGTCCAAATGAATTTTTGTTACCAAGCAATACACTCCCTTGCGCCCAACACATCTTGGGTTTGGTGTGCATATTTAATGATGGGTGACCAGAATCGATAGACTCTTGATACCATGTTAGAAATTAGAGTTTGATCTAATTCACCCGAGTTATATATTTAGCCAATGTGTAATTTGGGTTTTTTCCAATACATTTGAACCAAACTTGTCCTCAAAGTCTATAAATCCATGTGTACTTCAAAAAACAATTATCACATCAAGTTGGTTAAGAGGCCAATCTAAGTTACTGCCAAGGTCAAGAGAACTCTGACAATGTTTAATGAGACTTTAAGAGCAAAAGTCTACTACGTAATATTTTCAATCGTTTTAAAAAATATTCAACTCTTATCTTAAAATTATAAAGTTAAGACTTTTAACACATCTCCTTATGTTCAGGATTGAACTTCTGGAGCGTGAAAATAAATGGTGGGTGATCCGATAACGGAAAACATAGAAGGTGGTCCACCGGATCTTAAACGAGGCACTGATACCATGTTAATAAATGTGATTTGATCTAACACAATCCTACAAAATCGATTGATAAGATGAGAAGTGTCACACTATTTAAATCCTTTGAGTTATATATTTATTCATTGAGTTATATATTTATTCAATGTGGAACTTGAATTTTTTTCCAATAAATACAATTGTGACTTTCACTAATATCATACGTTAATTCTAATAGCATTATAATTATAATATTTTACAAAAGGAGAAGTGGAAAAATATTTAGTAAACTACTGTAATTTGCCTATTATGGACCTAAACCTAGGAATTACCTTATGAAGTAAACTGAAAAAGTTTTTACACAAAATAATTTACATCAATACTGTTCATCTTGAACAATGTTTTTTTATAAATTAAAAATATTACTTATAAAAAAGATTATTTAAAAATTATTTTGTAATCTGTCATTAAGCAACTTCATCATTATATTAACCATAAAAATATATTTTATTAATCATATATTTTACTTATAACTCATTAATAAAGTTTATTACTTTATTACCAATAAAATACAAAATAGTAATCAAGTTCTAACAATAAAATATTCAATCTTTGTACTCATTAATTGATTTCATTTATTATATTTTATATATTTCATAATTTAATTTTAGAATGGAATTTAAATAATAATTATTATATTTTATATTTTAATGTTAGAACTTGGTTATTGTTATGTATTATACTGAATAATTAATTTATGATTTTAGAATGGAATTTGGTTATTGCTAAGAGTAAAATTGGTCAATGACATAAATTTATATTTATGTTATAAAAATAAATTTTAAATAAAAATATTTTTGTTATAAAAATTATTTTTAATTTAAAAAAAAAACATAGTTCACATATAAATAATACAATAAATAGGCTAAGTATTTAGTGTACAAATTAGTGTCAAAATAACATATGGTGAAAGATTAATAAAATCTAAAGTGGCGAATCCAATTTTGATGTGTGATACCCTATATAACAAATTTTCACATCGTTTCTATATTTGAATACTTCCATATCTACGAGCAAATATCTTTCTTTTACTTTTTTCCTCTTTGAGTACAAAACCGTGTGCCGTAAGGCAAATGGTTCATAATTTTATATAGCACACAGTAGCTATTTATCCATGTTTAGCATAATGAAGAATGTAGTAACATGAATTTTCCAATTGATAGGGAACAATATGAACCATGAAGTCTATCTCAAGTATATTATTTTGAGAAAGCTTTTGCACACGTAATCAACTTGTAAGCTTCATTTCAACTACAGTGTTTTTCACACTAATTAATGGTGCTCATGTGATCTCATCACTCTTTAGGTTTTCTAAGGAATGTGTTTAATTTAGGTATGCTATTGCCGCAATTTATTAAAATGTGGCCAAATCTAATTTTAATAGGTTCATAGATTGGAAAGTTATTAATCATAAATGAGATATAGTTGATGTATCTTCTTGTAAATTTGGCAAATGTCATGAATCACATCTCTCCAATTTATGTCGTTTTCAAATCTTAGTTTTCTTGTCACACTTGAATTTGGTTTTCCTCTCACATTTTCATTAATCAACCTATGGATTACAACTTAAAACCATAAATTGACGGCTACATAATGTTGAGTTTATTTTATTCTTTAGTTTTTCAAGAATTATTAAAACTATATTTCTTTTATGAAAGTGAAAAAAAAAACTAATTACATATTGGGACTATCAATGTTAATTTGAGAATTAATGACTATCGGGTCTTCGTCGATCCAAACATAATTTTTAGTATTTTTTGTGACTCTTACTAAAATCTGAGTCGCCTTGTTATCTCTCTCTTCTCTCAAATAAAATCTTAATCTTGCGAAAACATTTCAGTTTTTTTTTCCATAGCCGTCACTATTAATCTCGTCGTCATTCTATTATCCTTCTCATCATTTAGTATTTTAACTAGTGTTTCATTGTCAGATTTAAAATGAACATCAAAGAAACAATAATCCTTAGCAACATCAATAGAAGTATTAAGCGCCATCACATCTGCTAATAAAGGATTCTCTTCGTCATCCACAAATTGAGTACAAGCTGCCATAAAATCGTCATTTTATTTCTTAAAATAGCTCTAAGCCCCATTTACCCTTCACAACTAAGCACACATCAAAGTTGCATTTTATCCATCCAGATTTAGGTGGTTTTCACTTTTGGACATTTGCATGTTTATCTCCTCCACCGATCTTTCTAATATGTTCCTTTGGTTTCTTTGCAGGTTCTAATTCACTCCAGCTATATAATCTATATCCTTCTCCCTTCTAATGCTAATTTAAATTCTAGTAAGAATGAATTCCACATGTACTTCTACTTTCAAATGATAATATGTTCCTATCCCACCATATGTTATCAATAATGTTGATAGACGTAGAAAGCTCATCCATTTTAGGAAATATAGTTTTGATCCATTTCTGAAAAAGTATTCCTAATTCATTAACTTCAACAGAAAATTGAGAGTCATACTAAATATGAGAGACTTTCATGTAATGCATAAAGCATTGGTCCAGAGTCTCAATTTTATTGTGACATCTAGGGCACAAATGGTCACATTTGAATACAAGAGAAAGTCCAAGTGATTCTAAAAAAATAAACAAGAATCAACTAAATCAAAGGATGGAAGAGAAAATAAATAATTACCGACAACATCAATCCAAAAACAAAAACAAGCATACTCATGGGCAAAAGTAACACATCACACGAAAGCAAAAGTTGAAAGAAGGTAAACTCGATCACCTACAAAAGCAAAGGAGGGAAATTGACCATTCAACACATTCCTAAACTCGAAGGTACCTGGGTGGGTCACGCTTCCTGTCAAGCAATGAGAGAGACAAAAATTAGAGAATGAGAATAAACAACTTCTAAGTTAAACCAATTATAAAATTCAACCAATGATTAACTAACAAAACTCTTCCGACAAAAAATAATTATGTTACGTAATTTCCAGATAATTCAGACCGCTGAATGCTATATCAAAACCAAACCCTAAGATCGAATGATAAAGAGGTAAAACCATCCCCATCCACCTAAGCATCTTATGCCAAATGAACAAGGCAAACTCACACTGAACAAACAAGTAATCCATAAACTCAATATGCCCTAAGAAAATGTCATACCTAGCTCCACTATTGTAAACATAATACCATATCTTGCAAGATTTTTCCTAGTCAACAACCTATCTTGAAGCAACCGCCAAGAAAAAAACCACAACTTTAAATGACGCCAATTCTTCCAAATCCTATCAAATCCTTGAATCCCCTGAGTTAGCCTACTATCAACTTCAGACATAAAGAATGAAATCTTAAAATAAGAAGAACTCACTAAAAAACTCTCTTAGGGATTAGGAAACCACAACTAGGTGTCCGCCCGATCTAACTTAACCATGCCAACAATGGAACAAAGAAGCTCTGCAAGGAGCCTTTCTTCACAGACAAAAAGAAAATACCTCAACCTAAAATCGCAAATCCACTCACCCCCTCTCAAGCCCCAACGATTCCTCCACTAGAGTTTTTCGCTCAAAAATAAGAAACAACCTCTCAAAAGAGATACACAGTAGATAAAACCTCACTCAAATATCATGTCAAAACCTAATTCTCAAACTATCACCAACCATTCAAAAACAAGACAAAACGTAGTAAGAGACATTCCTAAATCCCTCTAACCGACCACCCCCAAGGGAACCACACACCTAAAAATCATATCTAGTAGAGATTATCATTTTTCACAAAGACGACTTCTCCTTAAACATCCTCCAACTCCACTTACTTAAAAGAGCCAAATTCATAAGTCTAAAATCTTTAACCTTAAACCACACTATCTCCAACATTTACACACATCCTCTCACTTCATCCAAACAACCTTCACCTCTCAAGAATTTGCAAAGAAACCTCCCTTGCTAATTGCTAATATATGCTATTGCCTCAATTTATGAAAATGTGGGGAAATATAATTTCTTAGGCTGAAAATTTGGGTTGAAATTTGACAAATGTCATGAATCAGATCTCCAATTTATGTCATTTTTAAATATTAGTTTTCTTGTCAAATTTGAATTCGGTTTTCCTCTCACATCGTCGTTAATCAATCTAAGCTTAGAATCATAACCACAAATTGACGGTCATGATGAAATAATGACCTCACACATAATGTTGAGTTTTTAATTTGTTCTTTATTTTTTAGTGAATTATTATAACTGTATTTGGCAAGACCAAACCTATAGTTGTGTATAAGCCATGGCTATCAATTTGTTATTTTATATATTTATTGATTTATAGCGTTTTCCAGAGAATTTTTTTTTAAGATAACATAGTTTGTTAATTTTATTTCCAAAATAACATTGTTTTAAAAAAAATTACCAAACTAACATAGTTTGGTAACATGTTCGCCAAACCATTTGTTGAACAAGTGAAATTTCTCGCTAATTCGCCAAATGGATTGGCATGATCCAAATTTTTTTAACTAATTCGCCAAACCATTTGGCGAATGAGTGTTAATTTTGTGTATGCATTCGCCAAATGGTATGTTGTGCATGTTTAGGGCTTGCAATTTTTTTTACTATAAATGCATATGCCCGGTTATCACTCATACACATCATATTTATCTTACTCATTCCTTACAAACCCTCTCTCATTCATTCCTTTCAATCTCTCCCTCTCACAACATGGCTTCTCCTCGTCCATCTAGTTATGCATCGACACCGTCTTCCTCAACATCAGAAGAACCGCTTCCAAAATTTGATATTTTGAAGAAAAATGCTTTGGTGTTTTTCTCGGCAACAAAGCCTCCTTTGAAGATGCTGTTATGGAACCCCCAAACTTTGGAACACTTGCATAGAGAATTAACCCGCTGGTTAGAAGGAGAGATCGGCCACAAAGAAAAGATAATTAAAATTGAGAAGCGGGTTGTGGAGTATGGTGTGACGAAATGGAGAAAAGTTGTCAATGATGCAGGTGTTCTTTCGATGATGTTAGGCGGAGGTGAAGTTGTCCTGATGGTTCTGATAGGCTAGATATGTTGAATGTTGCAGTAGTTTTATTTATGTATGGTCATGTTTGAATTTATGTATTTTTTAGTTTTATTTATGTACGGTCATGTGTTGAATCATGTATTTCCTTGTTTTATTTATGTATGTTCGTGTTTGTGGTTGTATGATTTTACTGATATGAATGAAACAAACTAGGCTTCTATTTAAAATAAATACGGTTACAATGGTTTAATTTATGATGTTGAGCTTGGTCCAACGTTGGGACATTTTTTACGATTGTGACCGGGCTGACGACATGAACTACACAGTCTCACCATCTTATTCGCCGTATCCATTTCAGTGCGAATACGCGTGCTGTTAGGACGCCCTTTTTTCTTTCTTCGCATGTTCTCATTGTGCCAGACTATTTCCCCGTTGTAGGAGGGCCAATAGTCCTCATTTGCAACAACCGAAAAGCTTTTGTTGTAGGCGTTACAAAGATTGTGCACTTGGTAAACAGGGGATAGTAAGCCTGAAGGGTCCAGCCGAACCTTCGAACATGCCGCTATGACATGGGAGCAAGGCATGCGAAAGGCTTGAAATTTTCCACAGTCGCACCAATTGTTATCAAGTTCTACCCGATAGGATCCCCTCGGTCTCCCTTCGTTGTGATCCATGATCTCAGCAACATTGAAATGTCCCTTATTGCGGTTAAACACGATGACCACATGTGTGTTAGATTTGGATGCTTCGTCTTTTATGAATGTCATAGAACTATCGCTGAACACTTGACCAGACTGTAGGATTAAACTCCACTTTGAACGCTTGGTGTCAAAAAGTGCTCCGAGCCTAAAGTAGGTTGACCTCACCAAAGCGGTTATCGGTAGGTTGCGGATTCCTTTGAAAACAGAGTTCATTGATTCCACGAGGTTTGTTGTCATGTGACCCCATCGTTGTCCTTTGTCGTAGGCCCTGGTCCACTTATCCAAAGGAATCTGGTTTATCCATCTGAACACATCTTCATTTGTCAGTCTGATTTCGTCCCGATAATGTTTGAATGACGGTTCGGTTAATGAGTACCCTGTGTTCACGACCTTCTTCCGCAATGTCTTGTCTTTGATCTCTCTCATGAAGTTTTGCGCGATGTGTCTAATACAATAGACATGTGTTGAAGGCGGTTCCTGCCAACCGTTATCAACATTCTTCCATGCACTCTCAATTGATGCATGTCTGTCCGAAATCAAACATAAGTTAGACTGGGGAGCCACGTGCAAGCGAAGATTTTTAAGGAAAAAACTCCATCCCTCGGCAGTCTCTCCCTCGACTATAGCGAATGCAATTGGGAAGATATTGCTGTTGCCGTCCTGTGCCACTGCCATCAATAGAGTTCCTTTGTATTTGCCGTAGAGCCATGTTCCATCAATTTGGATTATAGGCTTGCAGAAGGAAAAACCCTTTATACATGGGTCAAAAGCCCAAAAGAGTCGGTGGAATATGCCATTTCCACTAACACAATGACTTTCCGAAGTATACGCCGACAAGGTCTCAAGGATGACAACGGTCCCTAGTGCATAGTGCTTTAGTGCCAACAAAAACTTTGGGAGTTCTTTGTACGATTCCTCCCAATTTCCGAATACAACGGCAACAACCTTAGTTCTAGCAATCCATGCTTTCCTGTATGATGGAGTATAATTGTGCTTCTGTACTATGTGCTTAATTATCGTGCTGACCTTTACCGAAGGATCATCGGCAACGATTGATAGGATATCGTTGCATATTAGCTGAGAGCTCAGTTAGATCGGGCGGGAAATTAGTTTTTGTACTATCGTTGTTGGATTATTAATAATAATTTTCTTTTATATTATATTTCTCTTTGTCAGATTCTCCAATTTTCTTTTATATGAATAATTTTCTTTAACTATAATTTTCTTTAATATTATAATTTTCTTTTATATATATATATATATATATATATATATATATATATATATATATATATATATATATATATATATATATATATATATATATATATATATATAAGTATATATATATTTATAAAAGAAAATATATATATATATATAAGTATAAGTATATATATATATATATATATATATATATATATATATATATATATATATATATATATATATATATATATATATATATATATATATATATATATATATATATATATATATATATATACACTTATACATATATATGAATAACAAAAATATGAAACACAAAAATACTTATACATATATATGAAGTGGTACTTGAATAACAAAAATATGAAACACAAAAATAACAAAAAACACACCTAAACATGCACAACATATCATTTGGCGAATGCATGTATCAAATTACACTCATTCGCCAAATGGTTTGGCGAATTAGTTAAAATTTTTTGGATCATGCCAATCCATTTGGCGAATTAGTGAGAAATTTCACTTGTTCAACAAATGGTTTGGCGAACATGTTACCAAACTATGTTAGTTTGATAATTTTTTTTAAAACATTGTTATTTTGAAAATTAATTTAATAAACTATGTTATTTTAAAAAAAAATTCTTTTCCAGATTCCACTTCAAGAAGCATTTAAATGTATAATGTATATCCTTAACTCGTTCATTTTTTTATTATATTAATTAAAAAATATTAAACTAAACTATATTTTTTTTAATTTTTAATTTTTTAATTAATTCATTCATCTAATATTTAATTGAAATTTTCAATTTTCAATTTATTAAAAAATAATTTAAAGATTAATAATAATCCAAATTTATTTTCAGAAGCCGTATAATTATAATAATTCTAATAGATATTTCAATTCTACAATATGAAAGACGAGGTTAAATCGAAAAAAACAAAATTGTCATGGGATATGTAGAATTGTCTATGCAAAAAAGTTTAGCGTAAATGAGCTTTTAAGAGTAAGCTTTGATCATCTCTCATAAAAATATTTTTATTTTTCTTTCTTTTATGTAAGTAAGATATATTAAAAACAAGAATTATGAATTCTCCAAAAATGTCGAACATTACAAGATTTTCCGAAAATGTTGAACATTATAAGGTCTGATTTATTGTCAAAAGTTTTATTTAGAACGATAACATTCACTAATAATTCTTTTTATACTAATTTTCGAGAAAGAATCACTAAAAATAATTATTGTAGATCATTATGATCCTGAGTTACCTTAAATGAATGTAAAAAATGCTTTTAAGATGTTTATTTTAATAAACCAATTGCGTTTGTTGAAAAAGTATTATTGTGATCCATCACGCGTAGATAATAATTTCTACTAAGGTGATTGATTCTACAAGGCAAAAAATTGGTTAAAATAGTCACCAACTTCTAACTGCCTCGTGCTTTTTTAAAGGACATCATAGAATATAAGAAAAAGTGTGATACATAGGAAAATATATTATCTATATTTATATGTCAATGTCATTAATGTCCTATGTGTCAATACTTCACATTGAACATTCTTTTTCCCTTCAATTGTCTTTTAGAATAATTAGGGTAAATATATTGATACCACTTATGAAACTTTACATTAAAGAAACAAGTACTATACTTTTATATGGTCGAGAGTACCCCTCAATTTACCTTTTACATCTTCTTTGGTGGTTGAGTTTGGACCCTTCAACTAAAATTTATTTAGACTTAAAAGGAAAAAGCCTAAAGGTAACAAAAAAAACTAGAGAAAGAAATTTGGCAAGATTCTTTTTACCATAATTGGGAATTATAAGCCTCTACTCAAATTTCCATTGTGGGTTTTCTTTAGCAAAAGGAAAGGGTTGGGACCAAATATCACTCACCTTAAAGTATAGAAAGAGAGATGAGCAGAAATATGTTACCTAATTTAGTTTCAGTATTTTATTTTTCAATATTGGTAAAGTTTGATAGTAAAAAAGTGCTATTGACGTTTAAGGTGAACTATGGACACTAATGCTTCATTTTAGCATGTTTTCCATGACATTCCTTAAAAATAGGAGAGACAAATTGAATTGTCGGCTCCTCTTTAATTTATTTTTTTTGTTTGAAACATGGTTATGTTGAGAATTATGAAGAAATATATGTTAATTTAGTATTAAAATTGAAAATTTTGATTATTTACATAAAATTTTCTCTTTCAGACTCTTGACAAAAAGCTAAAAATACTTCTAATTTTTTGAGATACATTTTCAAACGTACAATTTTTCCACTTTTCTAAAATTTATTTTGGAGATGGATCTTCGTATTTGTTTTAGGGTTTGTTTGCAGATGCATATTCGAAATAACACTTAATTTCAAATCCAAGAGAAAGTTCAGAAATACATCTCCAAAAATATTTTGAATGTATATATAACACACGTCTGACCCTTCCTATCCTCCTTCTTTATTTTTCAGATTTTTTTTTTGTTACTATTGGAACTCATGAGCAACATACATCCGATCCATTTTTTAAGCTTTCAAGGATAAACATTATTTCTACTTGGAACATTTTAATCCCAACTAACTCCACTTATTCATCCTCAACATTTTCTTGAGTAAGTTTTTATATTTAACTTATTTTGAATTTTGTTTAATGTATTATATAAAATAGTTTGTTATATTTTTGCATTAGGAAATAGTCAAAATCATAATAGAGACATACAGGTTATTATTATACGAGAAATTTCTAGTGGAATGAGTGTTATACGAGAACAATTAATTAATCTGGATTTAAGAATTTTTACTATAAAAGTATATAATATTTTGTAATAATTCCACCCCTTTAATTCATTATAATAAAAGTACTAATGCAACCCTTTTATGGGGTAGACCTAAAACGGAGATAATATTGAGACAAAATAATCTAGAGGGACCCTTTATCCTTCTCTGTAAAAGGACACATATTTTTGCTAAACTTAGCTAGCTTTGGATCCATAAAATTCTAGTTTTTATTTTAAATTGACAACTAAAACATAGACAAACAAGATTATTCCTTTAATTTGTTTACATATTTAATTCAAGATGCTTTCAGTTTTCCATTTTGAGTATGCTTCATAAGCTTCAACCAATTTCATTCTTCCATGACCGTATTTACTTTTTTCTTACTAACTGACAATAATTAACAATTCTGCTTTCTTATTGTTAGTCCTATTTTTTCTTACCAACTCGATTCAATTCGTATCAATTTTCTACAAATGTCATAATTGAAGGACAAAATTGTTTGATTTTTTAAATAATGTAATGGAAAATCAAAAGTCTATTTTCATTAACTATTACCATCTTTTTTTCTCTTGGGAGTTTATTTTATTTTATTTATTATTTATACTGTGGGGACTTGTTGCATTATTACTAAATATATCTCTATCAAGTGGTGACCCAAAACTATTGATGGAGACTGTCATGTGACAGCCAGCCTTTACCACCTCACTGCAACTAATTCATTTTATGGTAATAATAAATTATAAGAAAATAAAAATTCTTAATAGACTTGAATTTGCTTAACTTAAAGTGTATTTTGGAAAATTTTAGTATATAAGAAAATTTATTGACAATTTAAAAAAATAATAATTTATAGACGTATACTTTAAACTCACAAATAATATAGAAAAAGAAAATATATTTTTAGAAATTGGCAAAAATCAATACCGAAAGAACGGTGAGACATGTCGATAATTCAATAAGAGAGGTTGACGACATTGGAATCATAGAGCAGCTTGTGGACAATTGGTCGGTAAAAGAAGTCTTAACGACGGAACCGCGGTTAATGTCTAGCCTATGGCGGTAGATCTTCAATGGGTGTTGGTGAATCTTTAGCAGAAAAGGATGGTTTGTGAAAGTATCGGGTCTGAGATTAAATCAATTTGATTCATGCATCATTTTTGTAATGGATCGTATTTTAGGTCTATTTTGGATATCTTGTCTTTTAGGGTTTGAATATATTTTAAATATGTTTCATATCATATTTATAAGATAAGATAAAAAGACCAAGGGAACATGTGATTATCCTAGTTAGAAAGGGAATCTTAGAAAGATTTTTGGACTTCTTAGAATTTGAGATATCTTTGGAGATATCTATAGAGATTGACAATCACTTCTTTATATTTTAGGTTTGTGTCATTTATATCTAGTTGGAGAGATTTAAAAACATTTGGGTAGAAATTTTTTTTGTTATTAGGAACTTTAGAGATTATTTTTTGAACTCATTTCTAACTTCTTCGAACAACTTTTACAAGTATAATGAATCAAAAAGTTTCCCTTCCCTCAAAGTAGACTAGTTTGATCAAACTAGGTAAACACATTTTTTGTATACTAGTATTTTATTTTCTTCTTGCTTATTGTAGACTGACTTACACTGTTTGACAAGTTATTTTATTGTTTGAGGTCATTGGTTGATTGTCATTGTTATTCTCCATCTAACCATTATTCTTTTCGTGATTAATATTATTGTTATAGTTTTTTACAATGAGAAGGACTTGGTGTGGTTAAACCTTTTAATTTTATAATACATATCAAGTAAATGAATATCTTGCACTCGATACTAAGAATACACTTAACTATTTCCCTTTTAACAAAAATATTCCTTGAACCAAATTCTTAGATGAAACTCTTTCACCTTTTAACAAAAATATTCCTTGAACCAAATTCTTAGATGAAACTATTTCACCTTCATTTTTAATTTCACAACAGTTTCACTTACTTTCTTCTTTTTCAATACATTCTTTATTCATATGTCTAAACTTCTTGTAGTTGAAGAAGAGCTTTAACTTCCTTTCATTGACTAATGATGTCACTCTAACCTTACTTCCTCACCATATTGACCTTTGAGTTGAAGCTTCTATTTTGGTAGTTTTATTCTCAAACTTTTTCTTAAAATCATGGCATATAGATGCTAAAGTTGATCTTTTTTCACTAACCACAATTATATTTCTAATAGTTTTAAATGAATTCATTTCCTCCTTGAAATAATATTTTTTTATGTCTACTCTTTTATATTATATTTTTAAAACTATTATATTCCAAAGTTATTATTACTCACATCATCTCAAAATGTTGGTTATTTTCAAAGACCTTCCAATTGTCGCCATGATAGCTCTTCTTCTGAACCTCTGTATTCGAATTTTGACAGGATCACGAGACCATGTACTCCGTCGATCTAGTGGTGTTGTTGGCCGCCGTTTTGCCGTTACATCGCCTATTTCTACTTCCCTACTGCTTTTTCGTGGTTATGATTTATGCCAGTATTAAAATAAGTTTTTCTTTCTTTATCACTTTATATTTTTATGCATACTTCCTTAAAACCTTACCTTGACTCAAACTCGAAAGTGTTTCTAATTTACTCATCAACCACCTTGCTAGTTTCTCCAATGTTACAATCATTATTCTACAAGCATGATTAAGTCTAAGTCACACTTAAACCTTAATCTCGCCACTAGCATCCACTTGAACCCAATGACCTTTTCCAAGTTAGGTAGTCTAGCAAGCCCACAAGTATAGTTCGAACCATATTTGATTCCTTTTGGATTGCCTCCTTCAAGGTCTCTATTTTTTAGTCTTGCAACCATTCAACCACATTCAAAGCATATCAACCAAGACCATCATTAATGTATCCATGAGATGATAAAATATCCATACATACCTTACAATGAGTCAAATCGTAATTAGAGGGCATTGTAAAATTTTCTTCACTAGAACTAGTATCCACAGCAAAAACCTTCACCTTAAGTTGAGTCTTATTTGCGATAGTTTTGAATACCTTCTTCTCCATGAATTTACTTTTCTTTATCTTACAGGCCCCATTGAAAGTAAATCATTTACTTATGATAAACTATGATCCTCCATGTTCCAATTCCCACAACTTATAATCATCCTCTCTTTATTAAAGAAATAATAGACATGAATTTGCTTAACTTGCCTTTACCACCTTAGTGTATTTTGGAAAAATTTAGTGTATAAGAAAATTAATTGACAATTTTTTTTATTTAAAAAAAACAAAAATTTATAGACGTATACTTTAAACTCTCAAATAATATAGAAAAAGAAAATATATTTTTAGAAATTGGCAAAAATCAATACCGAAAGAACGGTGAGACAATCAATTATTCAATAAGAGAGGTTGACGACATTGGAGTCATAGGGCAGCTTGTGGACAATTGGTCGGTAGAAGAAGTCGTAATGACGGGACTGTGGTCAGAATCTAGCCTATGGCAGTGGATCTTCGATGGGTGTTGGTGAATCTTTAACGGGAAAATTAGCATATAAAAAAATTAATTGACAAATATATATATTTTTTTAAACAAAAATTTATAGACGTATGTTTTAAACTCTCAAATAATATAGAAAAAGAAAATATATTTTTAGAAAAAATGTAACTTTTTTTGTTTTATAAATATATCACAATGGTTAATCATATGAACCGTAGAAATACCCCATTTATTTGGTACAAGGTCCGACTCCTGGCAACAACATTTTTTCTATTTTACATAATATATCACACCGGTTATAATAAGAAACCGTTGTAATAATACAACCTTTTCTCTTCCCGAAAGAGAGAAACACTCATCCCAAGTATAATAATGATTTAAATTTTTATTCCGTTTTTCAAAAATATTGTTCGAGAATATCAACCATTACAAGTTATCATCATTGCAAACACTAAACTATCCGACTTTTCATATTTAACCTCATCAATAAATAAACAGTTTCACATTTCTTCATAATACATTCTTAGTAACAATGAGTTTTACAAATGAGAATTCTAACAAAAACATCACCAATAAAGTCACAAATGAACAACGTCAGCGGTCAAATGAGGAGGTCCAACCATCTAGATCATTGGCTGTCATGGATACGTTAAGGGCGAGGAAGACCAAGAAGAAGAAGAAGAAGAAGCTGAAGAAGAAAAAGAAAAAGAAGTAGATGAGGACTTATTTTATATGATTCTGATGATGGTAGTGGGGAGAAAGTCTCAGATTATGAAGATTCATTTGTTGATATGGGTTTGTACATTTGATAAATATATGTAATATATGATTATCAATGTACTCTTCTTTTTGGGATTTTAATGAAGTTTTCTTTTATATAACAATAAAAAATGAAATAGTAAGATGAATTTGAATTTTAATGAAGTTTTGATCAAACTCTCCTCTTTCACTTCAAAATAGAAAAACAAAGATGAATTTTGTGTTTTGAGGTTAAAGTCCCCATAACACTAAAAAATGAAATAAAATATATATTTAAAATGTAAAAATATGGAAAAAATGTAGTTGCTGGGAATCGATGCTTGTTACACATCATGTATTACTATGATTTTTAAGACATCCGTCGTTAAATCTGGCGTAATAAACCAGATGCGAAAATTTTAACCTATTACAATAGTGTATATGAATTCGTTGTAAACATGACGTTGTTATTTGCGTGTTTTTAGTAGTGAATATAAAATTAATATTAATTACGCCAAGAATAATGATGAGTGGGACAAAGACCAATAACACCCAAAATAATTGGCCTCAAGCAAAAATTAACCTTCCAAGTAGTGTATCAAAATCAACACCAAGCAAGAGGAGGATAAAACATGAGTACACAAAGGACTTGTCTACCGAATTCGATCAAATCGATATACTTTAAGGAGAGAGAAAATATCTGAGTAACTATACTTTCAAAAGTTGTTAGATGATATTAAAAATGATTTACAATAAAGCAGTCTCCCAAGTTCCCAAGAAAAAACCCTATTTCTCACACAAACCCAAGATGTTTAGAAGTTGGTCTGAGAAAATACTAATTGAGTCTTAAAATGGAGCGACCCATAACTCAAATGGTCTAAAGCCTTATAAAATATCCAAAATACGAGTCTAGCAAGTCAGAGACCTTCTAATCTACCTTTCTTAGAGTTTGGTTGTCCTGACCCGAGCCCATATCTGCCAAGCAATTATGCAATTAAGGAATGAAAATGATCACTACCTGAGTTAAGTATCATGAGATGTCTTCTCAAACACAAAGAATCGCGATAACACACAATTAATAAATATACCTCTAAAGGCATGAATATTATAGTTAAAAATACTCTATAGGGAGATGTAACCAAAACCCTCTAACAAGGCAAAAAAAACATACAATATAAAAAAAGGCCAGTGTTGGACAAACTTACATTTACAAGTCTCGCTCGAGGTACTCACCTTTACAAGTCTCACATAAGGGAGTCATGTTTACAATTCTCACATGAGGGATTATCCTTTAAAAGTATCTCATGTGGGACTCGCCTTTACAAGTATTTTATGAGGGAATCACCTATACAAGTCTATGTCTTTCCATGAAAAATACCTGAGTGCGAGGAACGCTCGAAATAAAAACTTAGTCGCTAGCGAACTTTATTTATTCCAAAGGAAAGAGAAAATATCGATAAAACCCCCACGAAGAAAAAAAGAAAAGGAATGGTTTTTGCAACCAAGTGCATTTTTGGGAGTCGATTATGCAAGGTGAAGGTATTAGCACCCATATCATCCATTATACTCAACGGGAACCGTTTTGATCATTTTTGTGTAAATGGATGCTAACTAACCGTTACTTACGATTACTGATTTATTATCAGATTTTTATAAAAGTTTTAATTTAGGGGGAAAATAAATTTTTTAATTAATGTGTTCGCCAAGATTTCAAAATCTCAAGCCTACGTATTCTCATGGTGCAATGAGAAAATTAGAGATTGGTAGTTTGTGGTAGAAAATACATGTTTGTTGGTTGATTTTATTGAAGGATGTTAAGGTCACGTTCTAGCAATTAAAAGTTTCTTGTTTTCTTGCGCACGAGAGGCTTAAACGTTTATTTGTATTGTGATAAAACTGATATAACATGTGCTTTTGCGGAAAATTTTTTATTGACGTTTGCCCTAAGGAGAAAATAGAATTTGACGAGTCTAGATTGTTTTTAGTCAGAAGACGCTTATTCAAACATGGAATTCTAGAACAGTGTCAGAACATTCGGGGAATGAAAATGTGTACACCCGATCATCGAACGGATCGTTGAACTAACTTAGGTCGAGACCCGAGATTCTCCTGGACCGTCACCGCAACCCGATCGCCAAAGACCTACTGACCGGCCTCCACTACACTATCATAGACTAGCTGTTGTTGCGAGCAGTGAACTTCGTTTGCCACCATGTACCACTATCGTCAGACCTTCAGCCTACCACAACTCCATCGCCACGAACATTGTGACTCCGCCACTGACTTCCAGCCGACTTAACGTATAGTGTTCCTCACGACACCATAATTGTCATTGACTACTACTACGCGGCTACACGTCATTTGCCGACTCCCTTACTATTTTTCAAGGTTCCAATTTTTAATAGTCTCAAAATATATTTTCCCCTCTTCATCACTTTAGATTTTAAGCACACTTTTATAATATGATTATGTATAAGATTTAAAATTTTACGTGTCACATTTATTTCACGATTGGCTGAATAAATCGAGATGAGTCAAGTTCGAATTTTAATTTGATCAATTTTCAATTAGACTGTACTTATGAACTTCCAATTCTTCAAAATTAGATCAACTTTAAATAAGACTTTACTTATGAACTCCAAATTATCCTATTCTATTTCTTCTAAACAACAAGAAAAAGTATTTGACTTATGTCTATATATATATGCCAATAAAAAGAATAACTCCAATAGGTTGAATTAGCATGTAGGAGTAAGTATGTATCTACCACTTATTGATAAGTTGATAGGACATAAGATGGAAAATTGTCGAGTAGGTACAATTTGTTGTATTCATGAGTGAATTAGTGGTATAGGTGATGTCAAGTATCCTTGCCTACCTTAGCAATACATGTTAAACAAAACGTTGACAGGTCGTTCAATAGCAAGCAAATGTTTGAGATATTACTGTTCATGTACATGATGAAAACACCTTCCACGTTTCTATATTAGTACATCTCCTCTAATTTTATTATTTATCCTTTCTCTTTTCTTCCTACTTTGCTTTTTTAGGTCACCCTAAATTCCTTTCTAGAGTTAAGTGATTGGTCTTACTTTGCTACATTTTAAGGGTTTAATTAATAACGGCATGCGGTTTTAGTAATTCAACATGTAGGGATTATATGTAATTCGATTGTATTAAACATTACAATTATGGAAATGTAACTAACTTGACATTTCATCTATGTAACTAATTAATTATATTTTAGGCTATCTTAAAATTTAATGATTTTTGGTAATTTTTTATTGTAACACTTGGCATAAGATGTACTAATGTGCAGCATAAACTGACTCATTTTCTAATCTTCTAATATCCTCATTTCACTTGAGATGATTTAAACACATCATAAATTATAACATTAATTTATGATGATTTTGTCATAACAAAATGCCTATGTTTTTTTTTTTGTTTTTTGTTTTTTATTTTCCATACATTTAGTTATTAAAGTATTCTCTCATATAGTGTCATATGTTGAATTAATTTTGACTTGTTGAAATTTATCAATTTTATTTTTCTTCAATTTTTATAATCCATTTTTATGCATTAGGAATACAATATTTATTTTTTATTAAGATAATTTATGAATATTATATAGGTAGTAGTTATTAACTATATATTACATAAATCATAACTTTTAATATTTTATGTTTCACAAAAATATTAAGTAACCGGTTAATTATAAACTTTTTTGGAACTAATTGCGATATGTAAATATTATATTTGGATTAAAAAGATTAACAAGTTAAATTTAAAAAATGTTTAATAAATAACTAGTTAATTATAAATTTTTTGTGGAACTAATTGTTATAGGTAGGTATTATATTGGTATTAAAAGAACGTTTAAAGATCTCTAATAAAAACAAATTAAATTTCAAAAATTATTGTTAAAAAATTAGTACACATTTTGAAGATTAATATATGTTTTTGGGTATGAAAGAAAAATTATTTTATTTTGAAAGGACTATCCGTCTAATTTCTTAATTTCAAGGAGTAATAAAACTTTTTTATACATGTGTTTAATTAAATCACACAATATCACTATTTTTATAAATTAATTTATATAATATTTACACAAATATTTATATAACATAATTGATTGAATGCATTTAGAAAAATATATTTATACTGTATTTAATACTTGAATCGTGTTACTAATAATTTTATTTAGAATAGTTTTTAATAGATTGATGCATATAAGAAATTCATAAAAAATATTCAAGTTTTGTGTGAGAAATTTTGGGTTTGCATTTAGCTCGGAATTAACTGCAAATCTTGGATTTGTTTATACTATTCATCTTAGTGACAGATTAACGTTCAATTTTCCGTCGCTATAGTTTTAATAGATGAATAATTTTAGAATAATTGACTTAATAAAACTATATATGCTTGTATATCCTAAAACCAACGTAGCTATGTGAGTTAAAATAATGAGAAATAAGTGCGAAAAAGTGTCATATTAATTACAAAAATGTAGATTGAACTCTTATAACAGAGAAAATCCATAAACCTATTAAAACTTTAATTAAATATACGGTGTTTCTTTCACTTAGAACATGTTGAGAATCAAATATCTTAGAAACAAAGTATAATTGATTCCTTGATCAGTCAAGAAACCCACAAGAGTTAAGGTTTAGAGTAACCAAGGATAACAATAAGGATGAATTATAAACGGTTATTCCTTACAGGATTACAAGTATATAAGAATAACAAATAACCCCTCTCACTTTTGAATTAGAGTTTTATCTTCCTATTTTCGCTTCTACATAAGATGAGAGACTAGTATGTTATTTATAATAAAACTAACACACTAACCTAATGTTTTTTTTTAACAATTACCTATTACGAGTTAACTTATGGTACAAGCTAACTTAAACAATTTGATCCATAACACAAGGCCCAATTAAACAACAACATGTGAGCAGATTTCAACGACATGCTATTCGTACTAGGATTGTTTCAATATTCCACAAATATCCACCTTGGAACACACTCTATACCAACAAGAAACAAACTAACTTTCTTCATGCAACTTTATCAACTACATACAGTGGAAAAACTTGCAACTTGGCAACGTCTTGGTGATCATATCAGCAACATTATGATCAGTCGAAACCTTTAGCACTTGGACTTCTCCACGCTCGATTACTCCTCTGACGAAATGCAGCCTCACATTAATGTGTTTGGTTCGCTCATGATAGGCCGAGTTCTTCGGCAGGTGTATTGCACTTTGACTATCACATTTAACAATGATACCTCGACCTTGAAGTTTCAGCTCCTTTGCAAAACCTTCAAGCCATGATGCTTCCTTTACAGCTTCAGTTAGGGCGATGTATTACACTTTAGTGGTTGATAAGGCAACAACTTTCTGAAGTGTTTCTTTCCAACTAATTGTTATGCCAAATATAGTGAAAACCTATCTAGAAATAGATTTTCTAGAATCCGTACAACCTGGATAATCAGAGTTGACATATCCTTTGATTGCTGCTTTACTATCTTCACCCAAGACTCACCATAAATTAGGACTCTACTCAGAGACCCATTTATGTACCTTAGAATCCACTTCAATGCTTGCTAGTGAGCCTTTCTAGGATTCACCATGTACCCGCTAACAAGACTTACTGCATATGTTATATTAGGTATAGTACATACCATAACATACATCAAAGAACCTACTATATTAACATATGAAATGATATCCATATAAATTCTCTCGACATCCGTACTGAGACATTGATCTATACTCAACTTGAATTGAGGGTTTGTCAGAGTCACAACAGGCTTTGAATTCAACATACCAAACTTATCGAGAATCTTCTTCAAGTATGCCTCTTGAGATAAGTATAATCTCGACTGCTTTCTATCTCTTTGGATGTCAATCCCAAGAATCCTAGACGCAACTCCTAGATCCTTCATATCGAACTCTTTATTGAGTTCAACCTTCACCCTCATTACATCTTCGACATTATTTCTTGCTATTAGAATATCATCCATAAAAAGCAACAAAATAACAAATGAATTACCAGGTCGAAATCTGAAGTAAACAGAGTGGTCGAACTGACTTCTGATGAAACTTATGCATGCCATGAACTAGTCGAATCTCCTATTCCACTGTCGAGGATATTATTTCAGTCCATAAAGTTTTCACACATACTCTTATTTCCCCTCTTCGACATACCCTTCAGGTTGCCTCATCAGGATTGTTTCATCAAGATCACCATACAAGAACATATTCTTCACATTCATCTGTTCCAGTTCAAGGTCGAACGGTGCCACCATGACAAGCAATATTGGAATGTACATGTGCTTTACAACATGAGAGAACACATCATTCAAGTTGACACCTTCTTTTTGAGTGAAACCCCTTGCAACCAACCTTGCCTCGTATCTCTTCGACGCCACTCATTCGATTCCTTCCTTAACTTTGAAAATCCATTTACAGCTGACTAACCGGGCTCCAACATGTTTTTGATTAGTTCCTATGTGTTTTTTTAATGAAGAGATTTTATCTCATCATCCATGACCTTCAGCCATTCAGTCTTATTTTGACTCCTCGTAACTTCATTATAATCTCTAGGTTCTTCGTCTAGAACCTCACTTATAGAGATTATGGCATAAGCTATAAGATCTGCATACCTAAATCACTGAGGTGGCTTGATGACTCTTCTCGACCTGTCTCTTTCCAGCAGGTAGTCATTATCAGTCTCCTTATCTTCGACAACAATTTCTGCTTCTTCTTCGACTTCATCTAGGTCATACAATTCAGCATGACTATGCTCCACCTCAAAAGGAATTTCTCCCTGTTCCAGCTTTTCGACAACATCATCAGTTTTCTAGAAAGCCATCTCAGCTTCATTGAAAACTACATCTCGACTAGTGATACACCTCCTGTGACCTGGCTATAGTCACCATAACCTATAAGCTTTGACTCCTTCAGGGTATCCCATGAACATGCATTCCAGAGCTCTAGGTTCGACATTGTCTTGCCTAATATGAGCATAGGCTACACAACCAAATACTCTTAGTTTGTCGAGATCTAGTGGATGTTCCGACCAAACTTCTTCAGGTGTCTTCATATCTAATGCAGTTGACGAGCATCTATTTATCAAATATGTTGCTGTCGAAACATCCTCAACCCAAAACACCTTCTTCAATCCAACACTAACCAACATGTATCTAACCCTTTTGAGGATTGTTCAATTGAATATCTCCGCTAGATAATTTTGCTGAGGAGTACCTGCTATTGTCTTATGCCTTGCAATCCCAGACTCGGCACAGTAACTGTCGAAAGCTTCGTTGTAGAATTCAAGGCAATTATCAACTCTCAACCTCTTGACCTTTCTGCCAGTTTGAGTTTTGACCAGAACCTTCCAACTCTTGAAATTCTCAAAAGTTTCATCATTCATATTCTGAATGAATACCCATAACTTTATGGAATAATCATCAACTATGGATAAAAAATACCTTGTAACTGAATGTGAAGGATTCCTTGCAGGCCCCCAAGATCAGCATGGATGTAATC
The DNA here is from genome assembly GCA_963966055.1 of Lathyrus aphaca. Lineage (NCBI taxonomy): Eukaryota > Viridiplantae > Streptophyta > Magnoliopsida > Fabales > Fabaceae > Lathyrus > Lathyrus aphaca. The sequence goes on from OZ014519.1 coordinate 48,400,467, forward strand.
AAGGGATCCATGCATTCTTTGTTTACCTTTGTTAAACTCGATCCTACATGATTTACCAAATACACAAGGTTCACAAAACTCCAACTTCTCGACTTTGTCACCACCTAGTTGGTTCTATTTCCCTAGTTCGACCAGGCCTCTCTCATTGACATGACACAATATCATGTGCCATAATTTTGTCTTCGACAATAATTTCGTGGATGCAACATTTGCCGAACCACTTACAACTTCAAACTCAATGGTATATAAGCCTTGTTTCTTCACGCCTCTCAAGACTTTCTTCGACCCCTTCATGACTTTTAAGATACTTTTCTCTCCTTGAAAAACATATCCCTTCTTGTCGAATTCACCAAGAGAAATCAAATTTCTCTTCAAGTCAGGTACATACCTAACTTCATTCAATAGCCTTATTGACTTATCATGCATCTTGAATCTCACAGATCCAATACTTGCAATTTTTCAAGCTTTGTTGTTTTCCAGCAGCATCGATCCACCATCTTGATCACAAAATTCCTTGAACAAATCTTTGTTTGGAGTCATGTGCCAACTGCAACTTGAATCCATAATCCACTATTTTCTTGAGTCTCCACTTGAAACCACAAGAACATCATATGAGTTAAAATCATCTTGAACAATGGAAGCATTGCCATTATCCTTACCTCCATAATCTTTCAGGCATTTAGGGAACACCTTTCGAATGTGACCCTCCTTCTTACAATGATAACATCAAGCACCGGATGCTTCACCACCATAAAACTTCTGCTGACTTTTACCCTTCTTCTTGTCGACCAAACCTTCACCTACCTTGGAAGGTTTATGCTCATTTCGTTCGTTCAAGTCCTTAGAGTACAAGGCAGATTGAACATGTTCAAAGGCCAGGGATTTACTTCTATAAAAGAGGGTTTCTTTGAAGTGAGCATGTGTTCTAGGAAAAACGCATAATAGAAACAACGCTTGATCTTCATCATCGATCTTCACATCAATATTTTCAAGATCAAGAATCAGCTTGTTGAACATATCTAACTGCTCAGCCAACACTTTGTCTTCACCCATCTTGAATGAATACAAAGCTTGCGTTAAGTAGAGTTGATTCACCAATGATTTGATCATGTACAAACCTTCAAGTTTCAACTATATCCTTGATGTCGTCGCCTCCTTTGATACTTGTCGAAGAACCTTATCACCAGGACTCAACAATATTGCGTTGTGTGCTTTCTCAATTATGGTCGTCTTTTCAGCTTCCGTTAACACAACATTCATGGTCGTGTTTCCCTTCAACGCTTCCAAACAACCCTGCTGAACAAGTAGGGCTTTCATCTTCCAGTGCCACATATCGTAATTGGTCACTCCGGTGAACTTTTCAAACTCATACTTTGTTGAAAACGTTTTCTCCACGCTCACTGTACCAATTTGTTGTAAAACAGATACCTTAGAAACAAAGTATAATTGGTTCCTTTATCAGTCAAGAAACCCACAAGGGTTAGGGTTTAGAGTAACCAAGGATAACAACAAGGATTTGTTGTAAAATGCTATTCTTTCTTTTCTCTTGAAACAAGATTACAAGTATACAAGAATAACAAATAACCTCTCTCACTTTTGAATTAAGATTTTATCTTCCTATTTTCCATTCTACATAAAATGAGAGACTAGTATGCTATTTATAATAAAATTAACACACTAACCTAATAGACTTTTTAACAATTACCCATTACAAGCTAACTTAAATAATTGGATCCATAACACAATGCCCAATTAAACAACAACACGTGAGCATACTTCGATGATATACTATTCAACTAGGATTTATTCCAATATTCCACATAACAAAATGTATTACTCATAAAAAAGCATAAATACAAAATGTTCTTTCATATTAAGCATACATTGATGACCTAACATATGACAAATGTAGACCAATACATCATAATATTCCATGGATTGTCTCTATTTGGAATTGAAATTATCTCCATGGTGACACCATTAGACCACTCATATTCAACATTTCAATGTGTGCTTATATATATATATATATATATATATATATATTTCTTTTGATAACTTAATTTCTAAACCTTCCAACATCACCTTCTACTCATAACTTCAGTTCAAACTAAATTTAGTCATAAAATGGAAAATTGATAGGGAGAGAGAGAGGGGTAGCTTCTCAGAGGTCAAACTCATTATGCTTTTCATGCCAAAAAAATCTTGCCCATATCTGCCAAACTAGTACCACAAGTTTGGAGTAAGTGGTACCACATGCCTCTTGCTTCAACCATCGAAATTCAAAAAGTTAAGAAATGCATGTTTCACATATACACCTCTCAATTATTGGTTATGCATGGCTTTCAATGTGAACCTATTATGCAACAAAATATGTGGAGTGGAGGAATAAAGGAAATTTTATACTTTAAAATTAGAGTATTGATGTCGTATTGGGAGGTCTTTAACTAAGGGTTTGTTTGGGAGGAAGGGGAAAAGAGAAGAGAAAAAGGAAGATCGAGTGAAGGAGGTCCCCTATTTATTATTGGTTGAGGGTGTTAGAGAGCCCAATTGTCTTTTTTTTTTCTTCATATACTTTTATTAATAATAAAATCAAGGCAAAATACTCAAATTGGTCCCTTAACTCTACCTCTGGGTCCAATTTGGTCCCTTAATTCTAAAAAAATGTTAAAGTAGTCTTTTAATTATTCAAAAAGGTCCACGTTAGTCATTTCCGTCTATTTTTTACTAACACCGTTTGTTTATATACGCGTGGCAGCTGAGTTGGTAATGAGTTGTCTTCTTCATCAGCAAGCTCACCAAAATTTTAAAATAAAACCCCAAAACTTTTCCTCATGCAAGAATTGAACCAAGGTCACCATATTTATTTTGAAAGAAAGTTTACCACTGGTCTATATCACATCTGTTTATTTATTTCATGAATAAAATATTTATCTCTTATTTATTTTATTAAAGTGTATCACTGCCATCTTCTTATAAATGGAATAAATTTGTATACTGCAAATAATACTCAACACCAAAACCAACATGATCCAATTGCTCTATCACACCGAGACTCTATAGTGCACTCATATTGAAAACAAGATGAATTATACTTATATGAGAAAATGCAGAAGTGATTATTCTCTAGTATTGTCCTTCAATTGCAGTCTCATAACTCAAACCAACATGTGAATAACCAATGTTTTTCTTCTGTATATAAAACCAAATCGCACTACATATTCCTATAATACAACTTGTTGTTGGTTTCTCCAAGATCTCATAAATCAAAGGCTTTCCCCATTTCCCCGATTCCCAAATTCCCTAAAATCACTTCTAATTTCTACACTTGAGCAAAGAAACTCCAAAACACAACACTTTAGCAAAAAGGGTGAGTAAATTTTCAATCAAACAAAACCCAAAATTATATACAATCCAATACTCCAAAATTCAAGGGTTTTTATTCACTTTTCCCCCTTTCTAGAAAACACTTAAATCAGCGAGACCCAGAATTTTCTTACGAACCCAACAACACCAACAATCAAATATAGAAGTGGCGACACATATTTGAAGGGTGCAGTTTTGTGACGGAAAGGCACAAAGGTGGATGGTTGTTCCGGCGAAACGACAGCCGGTGGTGATGAGTGTCATATATGCTTCAGATATGTGGTATTGAGAAAAACTTATGGATTTATTTTCCGAGATTTTATTGTATTTATTTTCCGAGATTTTATTGTATTGATATTTTCCCAGATTTTATTGTATTGATAATTTCATGTGGTTGTTGTATTGATATTTTCCGAGATTTTATTGTATTTATTTTTCGAGATTTTATTGTATTGATATTTTCCCAGATTTTATTGTATTGATAATTTCATGTGGTTGTTGTATTGATATTTTCCCAGATTTTATTGTATTTATTTTCCCAGATTTTTTTGTATTGATATTTTCCCAGATTTTATTGTATTGATAATTTCATGTGGTTATTGTATTGATATTTTCCCAGATTTTCAGTATAAGTTTTAGTTGCTATTGCAATATTGTTTGAGACGATAATAACCCGCTTTTGATTTGGAATTATAAGCTATATCAATTGTAATTTTCTTTTTTTTTTACAGATAATCAAGATTTAAATACATATTTAATTTGCAATTTAAATGAAAAAGAGTTAAGTGGCCCAGTGGTAAAGTATTTTGTCCAATAACTAACATGACCACAGTTCAAATGCATGGTGAAGACAAAATTTTGGAGTATTTCTTGAAATTTTGATGAGCATATGCCAGATAAGCGCCACACATGATTCCACATTAGTGAGAGATTCCATATCAACTCGTGGAATATCCCTCCCATAAAAGTCCATGGTCTCGTACACTCCTAACTATACTCCTATTCAATTTCGCCACGAGTTCTTCTTCAGCAAACATTGCACACCACAAGGTGGCCAAGAAAACTCTGAAGCCATCCCAATCAACTATTTTTAAAACTGTTGCATCAAACACTAGGACTAAAGTTGTTGGGAAAACATCTGTGACCTAGATGAAACCCCCCAAAAGGAGGTTGCCTCAAAGTTATAACATCTATCCAGATATTGATAATGTTTGGATGGACTTCCTCAACTCAGGAGCATGAAGAGGAATATATTAATGTTCATGGAGGGGCTACACAACCAGTTTTTCCAGAATCCAGCCGACCGTTTGCGTATCTTTATTTCTTGTACTTCTATGGCATGCAGGCTTTTATCACTTTAATTTGTAACACACCATGCCCCCTTGTATGCCATTTTTGGCTATTGGTCTGTTGTGACCATTTTATTAATGAAGTTTTATGTGCGGATGTTTATTTCATGTAGCATAGGTTTATACCTTTTCAGGTATTTCCCATTTACTCTTAGAGTGTGTTTGGATGTAGCAATTTAATGAGGGAAATTAATTTTTTGAGGGAATTTGAAATGACTTGACCAAAATACATTGTTTGGATACAAAATATGGAGAATTATTAAAATGATGTAAATTTATGGAGTATTTTATTCATGTTAAATTTAAGGAATATAAAATGACACCAAAAAGTAGAGAATTTCAAATTGCTTTATCACTCTATATAATATGAATGTTAAATTGTTTATTATTAATTTTTCAATTTTTGCAAGATGGTCCTCATATTTTATAAAAAATTCAAATTCACCCCCAAAATTTTCGAAAAATTGCAAATAAGTCCATAATAATTTTCAAATTTTACAAATTGGTCCTTAAAATTTTTAAAAATTGCAAATTGGTCCATATTTTTCATATTTTAAATTTGACCCAAAAGTTTAAAAAATGATGAAAATTACCCCAAATCTTTTACAATGAATCATTTTAATAGTCTATCCAAACAAAAGAATTTAAAATTTAATGGATTCTAATTGAATCATTTGAATTACCTAGAATTTTAAATTCCTTAAAAATTCTCAATTACCTCATCCAAACACACTCTTAGGATTCTCCCGTCAACTCCTATCTCTTTTATTTCTTAGGCGTTGTTGCTAAAAGCCTGACTTACTTGGAATGGTCCTTCCCAATTGAGAGACCATTTCCCTAATGTTCGATCTCGCCTATCCGTGGGCAAAATAACTTTTCACATATAATCATTAACCTCGAAGGTCTTCTACTTGACCTTCTTACTATAAGTTTTGGCCACTCTTTCTTTTTGACCCAATAAAACATCTAACACCCTTAACCTCTCTTCGTCCAGGTCTATGACTTCGTCAAACATCATGCTACGGAATTGTTCCAAAGGGATCTCAATTTGACGCTGGACCCTTATCGACTTGAAACAAATTTCTGAGGGTAAAACAACATTGTGGTCAAATGCTAGGCGGAATGGAGTCGAATTCGTTGAGTCTTTAGGGGATGTTTGACATGGCCACAAGATTTGGTCCAACGTTTTATGCCATTTTCTAAGTTTTTGGGCAATGTGTTTCTTAATGAGTCCAATCATCGCCTTATTTGCTGCATCTACTTAACCATTTGTCTGTGCGTAGTATGACGTCGAGTTGATTAGTTTAAATCAAACTTCAGCTGTAAACTTATGTATCCTTTGACCCATAAACACTGAGCCTTGGTTGGTGGTGATGGTTTTGGGAATCCCGAGCCTATATATTATGTGGCATAGGATAAACTCAATAATATCCTCCTGATCTACCTTCACAAAAGGTACCACCTCTATCCATTTACTAAAGTAGTCGATCCCTACTAGGATGAACCTTTGTTGTTTCGACGAGGCTGGCTGGATCTCTTTTATCACATCCAAAGCCTACCCTCGAAACGGCCACGACTTTATGATGGTGTGCAATTGGCTAGCCGGGACATGTTGGATGTTAGCATGTTCTTGACAATCTTGACATCCTTTGGCAAAGTATATACAATCCTTGAGCATACTTGGCTAATAGACGCCATATCGAAACAACAACCACTTCATCTTGTAGCCATCTTGGCGGGCTCCACAAGCCCCACTATGAACTTTTGAAATGGCTAGATACGCTTCTGAGTCTCTTAGACATTTAAGTAGAACCCCCTCTGAGGTTTTCTTAATGAGTTCATTTCCCATCAAAACTTAACTAAGGGCTCTATACTTGGTCTTCCTGTCAGTCCCTCCGACAGGATTTTCTAAGTATGCTACGATTGGACGTCTTCAATCTGTTGTTGACAATCCATCAATGACGAGGACTTTGCTGTGCCGAGTTTCCTCTGCTTCTAAACTGTCAGAGGTATGTAAGAGTGATACATTCAACACCTTTTTTTTGTCAGACTTCAATGAAGTCCTTCGATTTTTCATTCGACACCTTATATCCTGAAGCGATCTGTGCTAGATCATTCGTTTCCTATTTTTCCATTTTGGGCACGTGTACGATGCTGGTGACGTCGAACTGTTCTAACAACCATTTCTCCATGACAAAGTAAACTATTAAATGCTCCTTGATACATTTATACTCTCTTGTGAGTTTTAACCACTAACTCCAAATCACCCTTGATCTCAATTCTCTGTGCCCCTAGTTTCCTGAGTATCTTCAACCCCGTGATTAAGGCCTCATATTCAGCTTCATTGTTGAAACATTTCCCATTTACCCTACATTGGAATTTCGTTGGTAGGCCTTGTGGGGAAATTATCAACACCCTTATGCCTGTTCCATGCTTATGACTCGACCCATCAAAATATAATTTTCAAGGGCCTGAGTCGACTATGAACACCTGAGGTTCGACCACTGTGTGATCAACAATGAATCCTACCACTATCTGACCCTTCATGGATTTCAAAGGCTTGTAAGTTAATAAAAACTCGGTCAGTGCTAGTGCCCATTTTCCTATTTGACTATGTAGAATAGGTTTAGACAACATGTGCTTAATGACATCAAAATGAGACGAAACATACATGTCTACAGGCTTTATATATTGATTTAATTTTATGCATGAAAAGTATAAACACATGCATAATTTCTCAATCATAGTATACCTAGTTTCAACATCTATCAACATTCTACTAAGGTAATAAATGGGTCTTTCGACACCATCGTTGTCCTCTTGTGCTAACATACTTCATATGGTTGTGTCCGACGCAACAATATACAATCTCATATTTATGTTCATACTAGGTGACAATAACATGGGAGGATTTGTCAAATATTCTTTGATTGCGTCGAATGCCTCTTGTTGCTTTCCTTCCTAGAGAAACTCATTGTCCTTCTTGATCTTCAATAATGGCATAAACACTTTCGTCTTGCCACTTAGGTTGGATATGAACCATCTCAGAAAGTCAATTTTCCCCAACAAAGATTGAAGCTGCTTCTTCATTGAAGGAGGCTTGAGATCCAAAATGGCTTTCGTCTTGTTTTGGTTAATCTCGATGCCTTTCTTGCGGACTACAAAGCCCAAAACGTCTCCTGCATGTACACCAAAAGCACGTTTTAGTGGATTCATTTTTAATCCATATTTCCCCATCCTCTCAAAGGAGCATCGAAGGTGATCTAAATGATCCTTCTCCGAAGTGGATTTTATAACGATGTCGTCAATATAAACTTGCATGAACTTCTCAATGAAGTCATGGAATATTGCATTCATGGCTCTTTTATAAGTGGTGTAACACCCAAATTATTTCCCCGTAAACTCTCAATTTAAAAATCAGAGTAACAAATTAAAATCGGAATTCAAGTGTTACATTACTTCCAAAACATTGATCAAATGATACGTAACATAAAAGTTATTCATGCAGCTATAAATTTAAATAAAATAAACATAATATTTCAACAATAACTTAGTCTTTTATTTTAAAACATAAAAAAATTCAACATCGTTCCCAACTCCCCAAAGTTACGTATTAGAGTCGACTATTCTAATGTGAAGTGCACTGACTTCACTAACAACAGACTCTACTACTCCTGATCACCTACATGTTATCCATGTAGAGGTAACATTCAAACAGAAAGGGTGGGATACTTAAATCAATCAAAATAGAAAATGATATAAATACAAGACATATATCATTTAAGTACATCCCACGTCTTTACAACAACAAGTGTCACAACTTACATACAACAACTTATAATTCAACAACATGCACACCAATAATTAAATCACGCAAACGAGACTCAACTATAGACTCAAAACATGTGGTACCATTTAACGATCCTTGTTTCATGATCCAGTTCCCCTCGGAACTCTCAACCCTCATTTCATGGTCTGATACGATCTCTATTTCATGATCACACCCACGACCCATGTTTCCTGGTCACGTACGTTCCCTATTTCATGACTGCACCAACAACGATTTCCTCAAGGAATCCGGATGGACATTGTTACCCCACATTGGTACACCATCCCACAACTATGCACATGCCATGCACTCAATGACAATATGAAATGTCAAAAACAATAAAGAATTCATGCAACAACATCAACAACAACATACTACGACATCAACAACACATAAATTCATATTAAATCACGTCTTCATATCATCATACTTCATATCCCACGAAACAAGCATATAGCCTATCAATACACGCTCCTAACACCACTACATCAACATAAGACCACTAGGATACAAAAAAAAATGATTTATGGAATTTATTGGATAATTAAAATAATTATTTTTGGTTCTAGACTGTGCTGAACGGCCTCCTTTCCGCGCTAAGCACACTCATCTCTGCCTGGAAGTGGCGAAATTTCCCAACACCGCGCTCAGTGCGCTACACCATGCTAAGCGGGAACGACGATTTATGCAGAAGTTCTCTGCGATTTCAGCCTACGATTTCTGAAACTTTTCCTTTCGATTTCCTTCCACCAAAACTCAATTTTAACAGTGTTACACTCATATTTTTCACACCACCATCCAGAAAAACAATTCATCATTCAACATCGCAATTCCTATAGATAATCACACATAATATAATCTAACTTCACAATTCCCTACAACACTTATCCATTTCCCAAACCCCACAATCCCACTATCATACTTAAGGATATCTACTCTAACATTCATATCAGATTACTCTTAAATGATGAAAGAAATCTCACCCTTACCTTGATTCGACGGACGATTTCTTTCTTGATGGGATTTTCTTCCTCTAACTCTTTCCCTAGCTCCCTTCTTCCTTTCTTTTTTTTATGCTCTTCTCAATTTCACGATCAGTTTTACGAACTGAATTTCTCCCCTTCTCACAATCCCCAATATAACCCTTAGACCCCTAATATTGGAATCCACATAATTCCCTTTCCACTTAATATTCCAATAATTAAATGATTTCAATATATAATATAAATTATTAAACTTATATTAATTAAAATAATATCATTCTTTTTACTCAACACACCAACATACATCACAATGCCACTACATTTTACTAAGGACACACAACCATCAATAAAGCACAACCACACACCATCAATATTTACGATTCATACAACATACAACAATTTTTCCAATTAATTGAATAAATAAATAAATGGTTAAATTAGGGTGTTACAACTCTCCCCCACGTAGAATATTTCCATCCTTGAAAATTTACCTGATGCAAATAAACTTGGATACGACTCTCGCATCTTACTCTCCAATTCCCAAGTCATGTTTCTATCGTCAGCACCTCCCTATACTATCTTCACGAGAATAATTTCTTTGCTTCTCAACTGCTTCACTTTGTGAACATCCATACATTTTGGTAATGCTTCAACCGTAAGATTATCTTTTACCTCAACTTCATCTATCAGTATCACATGAGATGGACCTGGAACATACTTCTGAAGCTACGAAACATGAATAGATCATGCAAATTTGATAATCGTGGTGGCAATTCCACTCTATAAGTAACCAGTCCAACTCTTGTAGAAACCTAGTAAGGACCAATAAATCGAGGATTAAGCTTTCTCGACTTCAAAGCTTTCCCAATACCGGTCACCGGAGTAACTCTAAAAAACACATGGTTTCCTTCCTGAAACTCAAGGTCTTTCCTTCTCTTATCGTGATAACTCTTCTGTCTGCTCTGTGAAGTTTTCATCTTATCTCGAATCAAATTCACCATCTCAGTAGTCTGTTGCATGATATCATGTCTAAGTACAACACTTTCACTGGACTCATGCCAACATAAAGGTGTCCGACATCTTCGACCATATAACGCTTCAAAAGGCGCCATTATGATACTGGAATGATAATTGTTATTATAGGTAAACTTGACCAACGACAAGTGACTATCCCAAGCACCTTATTGTTCAAGCACACAAGCCCTCAACAAATCTTCCAAAGCTTGTATAGTCCTCTTTGTCTGCCCATCAGTCTGTGGATGATAAGCTGAACTCAACTTTAACTTCGAACCCAATGCCTCTTGCAAACTCTCCCAAAATCTAAAAGTGAATCTCCTATCTTTGTCTGACACAATACTCAAAGGAATCCCATGCAACTTTACAATCACAGTTATATATATATCTCTGCCAGTTTCTACAAAGAAAAACTAATACCAATCGGAATAAAATGTGTTGACTTAGTCAATCTATCAACAATTACCTAAATAGAATCATGTCCTCTCGGAGTATTGGGTAACCCTGTAACAAAATCCATTGAGATACTATTATATTTCGACTCTAGAATATCCAATGGTTGCATCAAACCAGCAGGTTTCTGATGTTCTACTTTCGACTTCTGGAAAGTCAAGCAAGCATAAACAAACTGAGCCACATGCAGCTTCATGCCAGGCCACCAAAATATCATTTTCAAATCTTGATACATCTTTGTAGCTCCCGGGTGAATACTCAAGCCACTTCTATGCCCTTCCTCAAGAATCATTCTCTTCGATTCAAGATCATCAAGAATACAAATACGCTCACGAAACCTTAGTACTCCATATTCATCAACTCAGAAATTGTTACTTCTAGTATGTTCATCCCCATTCATTAAGTCCACCAGCTTTACATCCCACTTCTGACCCTCTTGTACACGATCAAGAAAATCATTATTAACCTTCAACATCCCCAACATTACACTGTGCGGTGTCTTCTCGCATACCAAACTCATATCTCTAAACTGCTCAATCAATTCCAATTCTCTAGCCATCATGGTCGACATAAGCAATGTCTTCCTACTTAATGCATTTTCCACTACATTAGCTTTACCGGGATGATAATTCAAGCAAAAATCATAATCCTTCAAGAGTTCCAACCAACGCCTCTGCCTCATATTTAACTCTTTCTGATCAAAAAGACACTTCAAACTCTTATTGTCACTGAATACTTTTAATCTTAAACCATAAAAGTAATGCCTCCAGATCTATAATACAAAAACCAGTGCTTCTAGTTCCAAGTCATGGGTAGGATAATTCCTCTTATGAATTCTTAAATGTCGTGAAACATATGCCACTACTTAACCGTCTTGCATTAACACCCCACCTAAACCCATCCGAGAAGCATCGAATAAACTACAAATGGTTCATCTGGTTTAGGTAAAGTCAAAACTAGAGTGGTAGTCAATCTCTTATATAGCTCAATGAAACTCTGTTCACACTGGACTTCCCATACAAACGCCTTATTCTTACAAGTTAACTGAGTCAATGAAAGTGCCAACTTCGAAAAACCTTCAATGAATCTACGATAGTAACCAACTAATCCCAAAAAGCTTCTAATCTTAGTTACAAACTTCGGAGTCCCCCACTGTAGAATTGTATCTACCTTGGATGGAATTACAACAATACCCTCACCTAAAATTACATGGCCAAGAAAACTCACTTCCTTTAACCAAAATTCGCACTTCGATAACCTAACATACAACTTTTTCTCTTTCAACACTTACAACACAATCCGTAGATGTTCATCATGTTCTTCTTCAAACTTAGAGTAAATTAGAATGTCATCTATAAAGACAAAAACAAACTGGTCCAAATAATCATGGAAATATCAATTCATATACTACATGAATACTCCAGGTGTATTAGTAACTCCAATTGGCATCACTACATATTCATAGTGTCCATACCGAGTCCTAAAATCTATTTTCTGCATATCCTCATCTTTTAATCTTACTTGATGATAACCCGACCACAAATAAATCATGCTAAATACACGAGCACCCACTAAGTGATCCATCAGATCGTCTATCCTTGGAAGTGGATATTTGTTCTTAATTGTCATTTTATTCAGCTGACTGTAATCAATACACAACCTCATACTACCGTCATTCTTTTTCACTAACAACACTGGAGCTTCCCAAGGCGACACACTCGGCCGTACGAACTTATTTTCTAACAGTTCCTCTAATTTTTTCTTCAATTCGGTTAACTCAGGAGCCGACACACTATATGGTGCCATCAAAATAGGTCTAGGTCTAGGCACAAGATCAATACTGAATTCCACCTCTCTATCTCTGGCAGTACATCTACAATATCATCTGGGAACACTTCCGAAAATTCTCTTACTACTTGCAATTCACTAATCGCTATTTCATTTTCCACCGATAAAGATGCAAACAATGTTAATACTTGAGCTTCTTCATTTAAAAGTTCCCTTAACTCTCTAGCAGATAGATAATCAGCTTCTTCTTCCTTTTCATCAGGAGTAAGAAATCAAACTAACTTGCTGAAACAATTAATGTGAACATGATTGAATTCCAACTAGTTCATTCCCAACACCACATCAAAACCTTCCAATGGCAAACATATTAGATCCACACCAAAGTCTTTACCATAAATCTAAGGAGGACAATTCAAATAAACTAGAGAAGTAGTTAACGATCCATTAGCAGGAGTCTCGATAATCATTTCTCCTTTAATGGGGGAAACAATAAGACCTAATCTTCTCACACATTCAACAACAATAAAACAATGTATAATGCCAATATCAATCATAACAACCAAATGAGTATTATTAATATATAAAATACCTCTGATTAGTTGGTCCTTACTGGAAGTCTACGTTCCTGTCAAAGCAAACACCTTTCCTTCAGTTGCCGCTTTCTTTGGTTTTTGACAATGAGTGCTGATATGACCCTGCTCTCCACAATTATAGCAAGTCACCATGTTAGTCTTGCACTCTGCAATCAAATGTCCTGGTTGGCCACATTTGAAGCACTTCTTCATGTCACTTGTACACTCACTGATACAATGACCCAGTCCACCACACCTGTAACATTTCAGAGAAGCAGGGGCACCTCCCCCACTTGGCTTCTTACCCTTAACATGCTTTTTCTTACCTTTACTAGTCGGAGCTACATAAGGCTTTCCATGGTGCATCTGTTTCTTTCCTCTCCTCTCAGCCAAACTCTTAAAGTGATCCAATCGAGCCTTGTCGTGCTCTTCAAAAATCTCCAACAATTAACCAAATTTGGGAATCTTTTAATCCTATGGTAACCACTTACCCGTTTGATTTCAGGCCTCATACCATTCTCGAACTTAACACACTTCAAGAACTCAGCAGTCGCTTCACTATAGTGTGGATAAAACTTTGCCAAGTTAGAAAAATTGGAAGCATACCCCGTAACCAACATACTCCCATTCTTGAACTCTAGGAACTCAATCTATTTCTTTCCTCAAACATCCTTTGGAAAGTATTTCCTCAAGAATTCCCTTCTAAACACAATCCTGGTAATTGTGTCACCAGACACTTCCAACCGCTGACAAGTGTTAACCCACAAGTCATCATATTCTCCCATTAACTTGTGAGTACCCAACCATAATTTTTGACCTTTAGAACACTTCATCACTCAGAAGAAACTCTCAATCTATTTGAGCCACTCTTGTGCTCCATCCAGCTCATAATTTCCCTTGAAAGTAGGTGGATCATTCTTCCGAAACTCATCATTCTCATGATCCCCAACATTCATTGGATTCTGCACAGCTTGAGCGATAGCCTGCATAGCGGCGGAAATTCCAACATCATTTCTCCCATCCATTCTAAGTCTTCCACCCACCAACAACCATAAAAAACGGTTAAGAAACCTACAAAAACACATAACAATGACTTGACGACTCAACTACTTGGTCGGACGGACGAACCTGCTCTGATACCATTATGTAACACCTAAATTATTTCCCCGTAAACTTTCAATTTAAAAATCACACAAATTAAAATCGGAATTCAAGTGTTACATTACTTCAAAAACATATCTCAAACGATACTTAACATAAAAGTTATTCATGCAGCAGTAATTTTAAAGAAAATAAACATAATATTTCAGCAATAACTTAGTCTTTTGTTTTAAAACATAAAAAAAATTCAACATCATTCCCAACTCCCCAAAGTTATGTATCAGGGCCGACTCTTTAAATGTGAAGTGCACCGACTTCACCAACAACAAACTCTACTATTCCTGATCTTCTGCACATTACCCACGTAGAGGTAACATTCAAACAAAAGGGGTGAGATAATTAAATTAATCAAAAGAGAAAATGATATAAATACAAGGTATATATAATTTAAGTACACCCCACATCTTTACAACAACAAGAGTCACAACTCACATAAAACAACTTATAATTCAAAAAAATTCACACCAACAATCAAATCATGCAAATGAGACTCAACTATAGACTCAAAGCATGTGGTACCATTTAACGATCCTTGTTTCATGATCCAGTTCCCCTCGGAACTCTCAACCCCTATTTCATGGTCAGATATGATCCCTATTTCATGATCACACCCACGACCCATGTTTTATGGTCACGTACGTTCCCTATTTCATGACTGCACCAACAAAGATTTCCTCAAGGAATCCAGATGGACATTGTTACCCCACCTTGGTACACCATCCCACAACTATGCACATGCCATGCACTCAATGACAATATGCAATGTCAAAACAATAACGACTTCATGAAACAACATCAACAAGAACATACTACGACATCAACAACACATACATTCATATTAAATCACATCTTCATATCATCAAACTTCACATCCTATGAAACAAGCATATAGCCTATCAATACACGCTCCTCATACTACCACATCAACACAAGACCACTAAGATACAAACAAAAGATTTCTGGATTTTTTTGGATAATAAAAATAATTATTTTTGGTTCCAGACCGTGTTGAGCAGCCTCCCTTCCATGCTAAGCACGCTCGTCTCTGCCTGGAAGAGGAGAAATTTCCAACACCGTGCAAAGCACACTACACCGTGCTAAGCGGGAACGACAATTTCTGCAGAAGTTCTCTACGATTTCAGCCTACGATTTCTGCAACTTTTCCCTGCAATTTCCTTCCACCAAAACTCAACTTTAACTGTGTTACACTTAGATTTTTCACACCACCATCCACAAAAACAATTCATAATTAAACATCACAATTCCAACACACAATCACACATAATGTAATCTAACTTCACAATTCCCTACAACACTTATCAGTTTCCCAAACCCCGCAATCCCACTATCATACTTAAGGATATCA
This sequence comes from Lathyrus aphaca, assembly GCA_963966055.1. Lineage (NCBI taxonomy): Eukaryota > Viridiplantae > Streptophyta > Magnoliopsida > Fabales > Fabaceae > Lathyrus > Lathyrus aphaca. The sequence continues at coordinate 48,416,348 of OZ014519.1, forward strand.
ACTCTAACATTCATATCAAATTACTCTTAAGAGATGAAAGAAATCTCACCCTTACCTTGATTCGATGGACGATTTCTCTCTTGAAAGGATTCTCTTCCTCTAAATCTTGCCCTATATCCTTTCTTCCTTTTTTTTGTTTACGCTCTTCTCAATTCCATGATCAGTTTTACGAATTGAATTTCTCCCATTCTCAAAATCCCCAACATAACCCTTAGACCCCTAATATTGGAATCCACATCTTTCCCTCACTAACCTCTCATCTAAATTAAATTATATATAATATAAATTATTGAACTTATATTAATTAAAATAATATCATTCTTTTTACTCAAACACCAACCTACATCATAATGCCACTACCCTTCACTAAGGGCACGCAACCATCAATAAAGCACAACAACACACCATAAATCTTTACAATTCATACAACATACAACAATTTTTCCAATTAATCAAATAAATAATTAAACGGTTAAATCAGGGCGTTATAAGTGGCCACAACAGCTTTTAGGCCAAAGGGCATCACTACCCATTCGTACGTACCTATGGCTCATGGGCATCGAAACTCTGTTTTGGGAACATCATCCTCAACTATGAGGATTTGGTTATACCCAGAGTATTAGTCGGGCATATTTAGATATTCAAAACTTGCGGTTGAGTCGATGAGCAATTCTACCACCTATATTGAATACTCATCTTTGGGTGTTGCGTTGTTGATATCTCTAAAATCAATGCAAACACAAATTATTCAGTTTTTCTTAATTATAGGGACTATATTGGCGAGTCACTCGACATACCTTGCAGTTCTGATGAATTGACTTTTGAGCAGCCTTTTGATCTCCTGCTTGATATTTTCAGTGACCTTAGGGGAAAACTGCCGAGGCTAATACTTTATTGGCTTTCTACCTGGTTGCATGGGTAAACAGTGTTCCACCATGTTTCGACTTAGACCAGACATTTCTCCATAATCCCAGGAAAATCAATCCCTGTATTCTTTCAATACTTCGACTAACCCATCCTTCCTTTTTGACCCTACCTTCATACTTATGTACGTGGGTCTCTTTGTGGTCCCATTTCCTAAGTCGATCTCTTCGAGTGGGTCCTGAGCGTGCATTCTTTATGGCTCATTTGATGGGTCCCTTTCGAACCCCAAAGGCCCATTGTTATAAATGCAATCTTGCCTCCGACTTTCTGAAGCTATTGTCTAGCCTAGTTGGTCACATGTACTGGCTTCGTCAATTAGGATTTGGTGTTTCCTAGCTTCCAGATCCATCTGTTTTTTGTTTTCGGCCAGGTAGGCCGAAATTCGAGTCATACTATCTGACTCATAAGTCATTTTCATCAGCCTCTAACCACCCTGTAGGTGGTATTTCACTTGGCTCCATTGGTATTTCAGCATCATCCCAGTTAAACCCATGGTCTAAATCTAAGTTCAACATGCAGCCAGTTTTGACAGAGGTACAAGAACCCGATCCATCATCACATGGGTCCATGTTTGCCAAGTGTTGATCGAAGGACCTCTTTGATCCTTTGGTTTCGTCGACCTTGTAATAACTTTGGTCTATGTTAGGTGCTAGAATGTGTTAATATATTGTTTAGTTTTTGGCACCTTTCAAATGCTTTATGTGATAATCCTTGCTTTTTCCCATTGTTTCTGGTAATTATTCGTAATTTAGTTTTAATGCATTTTATAGACATAGTTATTTAAATTTTGTGTTTTTAATTATAGGTTTTGCCACTGGAAAGGGAAGCTTGAAGCAAAGAAGGATCTTGGGAAGCTTTTTGAAGAAATTCAATTTTTGAAGCATGTTACAAGCCCGGTAAGCACGCTCCTAGCCCAAGACAACACCAAATTCGAGGGAGTTGTCCTCTTAGCACGGTCATGATCCCGCTAAGCGCTCCCTTAAAGCGGTTTAGCAATAAATGACAGTGCGCTTAGCGCACTCTGCGATTTTTATCCCCCTTTAAATAGCTCATTTCAACATTTTTTCTTAGATTGTTGATATTTTCTTAGACCAAAAACCTTGTAAACATTGTAGCATCTAGTTTTAGAAGATTCGACGCATCACAGTCGGGAGATCATCATTGATGTTTTGTATTCTTCTCTCATTTCTTGTTTATGAATTTATTATGTCAATGGATAGCTAAATCCATCTTGTGTCAAGATTAGAAGGTAAACTTTCCTTCTTTTGTATATATAGTTGTTGATGTAAACTCATGAACTTATGGATGATGAATATATGTTGAAAAACCTTGATTTTATGATATATTCTTTGTGTTGATCATGATTGAGAAATGTGTTCCAACTCTTTACCTAGGTTTTGCATCCATCAATGGAAATAGGCTAGAGATAGTTATAAGATTTGATGTTGACAAGTATTGAACTTGAATGTTATCATTTCGATAGTTTGAGTGAGAAATCATCAAAGGATCTAAATGGTAAATCTCACAATATGTGTTAGAGATAAACATATTGAGAGGGTATGTGATTCTATTTATCATCTAAATGAGTTCATCCGTTTTATGGATTCTATCCGTACGAATAGGTTTTTCGAACCCTAATCTTGGCATGTTTTATTAAACCTTTCAAAACCAATACTTTTACTTTTACATTTTAGAACTTATGAAAACGAAAGGTTACCCTCAAACAAACCCTTTTGTTATGATAATCTTGAAATGATTACGACTGTAGAATGACGATAATATCTAGAAAAAAATCTTTGTGGAACGATAACAAAAACCTTACTCCATCTATATTCTAGCAAATTGGCATTGTTGTCGGGGATTGTTAGTTTATATTGCAAGCATTGCAATAGTTGTGAAGTTTTAGGCTTGTATAACTTTTTCTTGTACTTGTTAATTTGTTTGGTTAAGTTTTCGAATACTCTGTTTATGCGAGGAAAACATCCCGCAGACCAACTTCTTTTTTATCCTGAGATTTAAAGAACTGCAAGGAAGTTAAATAGCAAGACTCGACGGAGGAGGAAACTTTCCAAGGAACAAAGAGAGCAAGTAGAAAGTTCTACTTCTACACCATTTCCACCACCACATTTTAAACTAATCATGGAAGAGAATCCACCACCACCTGTTTCAACACCTTGTACCAATAGTCCAAGACTCAATGCACAATTCACGTGTAATTTGACAAATGGATGACAAGCAGAAATGAAGAATGGGATTCTCCATGGGAATCCTTTCACGGGGATGGACCATGAAGATCCATTTGGGCATCTTACAAAGTTTTATGAGATAGTCGGTGCGGCCGGAGTGGAAGAGAACCAAGAAGAACAATTATTCAAAAGATTGTTCCCACATTCTTTAATAGGCAAAGCAAAAGAATGGTATCTCGATCAACCCACTACCGTGATGATAGATTGGAATGTGTTTGAAGAAAGGTTCTTAGAGATATTTTTCCCACATTATCGTTACATGGATGCAAAAACATGCATCTCCGTATTTTCACAAGGTGCTAATGAGTCTCTTAACAAGGCTTGGGAGTACAAGGGACATGGTTTCGATGAATTAACTTAAGACCACGTTTTTCAAAATGGACTCCAACCAACACACAAAACTCTTCTAGATGCTACTTCAAGAATTTCTTTATTATGAAAGATCTCGGAGGAAGCGGTTGAAATCATTAACCAGATGGCTCTAAATGCTTTACAAGGGCAACATAATAAAGCAACAACACCAAAGAAGGTGGGGTTAATTGAATTAGGAACAAATGACGTGATCCTTGCTCATAACAATTTTCTTTCGCAACAAGTGGAGCTTTTGAAGTAACAAATGTCAAAGCTTCCACAACAAATCAAAGAATTACAAGGTATTCCGATTATTTCTCATCAAGTTGCTAGTTGTGATCTTTTTAAAGGCGATCACCCTATCGATTTTTCTCCTCCCGTTAATAAAGAAGTGAATTTCATGGGCAACCAAATTCAACAACAAGGATATCAACAAAGACAACAACAATATCACCAAAATTCTCAACCATACTGTAAACACCCCAAATTTGCCCTCACCTTTTTCTCACACCATGGCTTGTGATCTTTCATATAGCATTACATAAGCATATCATCTCACTGCATAGTTCATTTCATCTGCATTTAGGGTTTGTGATCTGAGCAATCCAAGAAGTGATCTGAGCCATCCCAATGGCTTTGAAGCTTTCCAAGAGGGTCCATGTATGTTCTATGGTCATATTATTCTCCCCAAAGTTCATAAAAGTCAAGAGATCATAAAGCATGGCAAAGGCATAGAGGCAGACTGAAGATTTCATGCACAGATGACCTAAAATTAGGGTTTTGGTTTCAGGGGCCTTAACCTCAAATTTTTTGGTCATTCTTGTTTCTGATGGTCTTAATATGTTGTAAGGATCATGTGTACCAAATTTGATGAAGAAATTCATTATGGAAGTCATCTGATCAACTGGTAACTTGTTGTGCAAGAAAAGTCAGAATCAGGGCATCTGAGGCCCCTCCCAATGGAACCAAAGGGTCATCTTCATCAATTTGAGGTTCTATCATCTTTATTTGCTCTTAGAAGTGGTTATAAGTTCACAATATTGAAGAATTTCAAGCCATTTGCAAAATTTCCATTTTTGGACATGACTTGTAATGGAAACTTTCCATTTTGGGAGATTTTCAACCTCCTATTTCTTGATCAAAAATGCTTCAAATGAAAAATCCTTAAACATGAAAGTTGTAGATTGGATCTTCCCATTTTCAAAAAGTACAAGAACTCCTCTTGGTTCATCCTAGAACTCAAGATATGATTGTAAACACCCCAAAATTTCCCCCTCTTTTTCTCACACCATGGCTTGTGATATTTCGTTTTTGCATTAGCATAAGCATACCATCTCATATTGCATATTTGTTTCACTGCATAGTTCCATTTTCATCTACATCTAGGGGTTGTGATCTGAGTAATCCAAGAATCAATCTGAGCCATCCCAATGGTCTTGAAGCTTTCCAAGAGGGTCCATGTGTGTTCTATAATCATAATATGCTCTCCAAAGTTCATGAAAGTCAAGAGATCACAAAGAATGGCAAAGACATGGAAGCAGAGCTAGGGTTTTCCTACACAGATGACCAAAATTAGGGTTTTGGTTTCAGAGGCCTTAACTCAAATTTTTTGGTCATTCTTGTTTCTAATGTTCTTAATATGTTATAAGGATCATGTGTACCAAGTTTTATGAAGAAATTCATTGTGGAAGTCATCTGATCATTGGGTAACTTCTTGAGCAAGTAAAGTCAAAATCAGGGCATCTGAGGCCCCCAATAAGGGTACCAAAGGATCATTTTCCTCAAATTGGGGTTCTATGATATTTATTTGATCTTAGAAGTGGTTGGAAGTTCACAAAGTTGAATAATTTTGAGCTAAATGCAAACTTGCCATTTTTGGAAATGACTTGTAATGGAAACTTTCCATTTTGGGAAAGATTTTCCACCTCCTCTTTCATGACCAAAAAGGCTTCAAATGAAAACTTCTTGGACATGAAAGTTGTAGATTAGGTCTTTCCCTTTTTAAAAAGTATTAGAACATGTCTTGATTCATCCTAGAACTCAAGATATGGCCTTTCAAAGTTGGCAAAAATCCTATAATTTTCAAGTTCATGCCAAAGAGGGAATTTTGCAATTTCACTTGCCAAGCCTTTTTATGACCTCTAATCAACTTCTATGCATCATAACATGTCAAGGCAACTTCCAAAGATCAGAATTGGCCCAAGATTGCATTCTTTTCATGACTTGATCTTTAAGAAATCTCAAAAGGGCCAAAACACACAAACTTTGCAAAATGCCTTGGATCCTTCCATCCACTTGTGCCAGCTGCATCAAACCAATTCTATGGCTCTCCATGAATCTTGCTGAGGCCAGACACCCCATTGAGCCAACTCTGCCATGGCCCATGCCTAAGGTACAAGAACTTTTGACTTTTTGCAAATTGCCCATACCAATCAAGCTGAGCCACAACAACTCTTCTGACCAATCAAGACTTCACATACATGCCTCATGGACCTCATTTCATATGTTTTTGGAGCCTGAAACACAACACAACTCAGAATCCCAAAAATCACCATAGAGTTTCATCTCTTCGAATTGCACAAACCAGCCATCAAACCTCAAAACAAACTTCACCAATCATCTTCAAATGGTCCATAGAACACAAAGCACCCACTGAAAAGCCCTAAAACACAGCCAAACCAAAACACGATTCTTGGTGCAGAGGAACTGAAACTCATAAACCAAGCCATACAAACTTGTTCCAAGCATTGCAACATCATCAGGGAGCTCATTGGGGTTGGATTGAACTAAGAAAGAGGCCAGAAAGCTCAGGGAGTGAAAGCTTCATCTCAGGTAACCATGAAGAACAATTTTTCCAGAACTCTTATTTTAAGTTCTTAAATGCTTATACATGATGCACTAATCATCCTGATATGTTTACTTTTGAGAATGGTTAAGAATCAAACATGTATTGAACTTCTGAAAGTGTTGAATATTTTTCCGTTTTGCTTCGAATCATGATGTTCTTGAGTGATAAATGTTATTTGATTCTGGATTCATGCTTAGGGATGTTAGAGGATCATTTCTGGAGCTCTAGAGGGTTTGATTTAGCCTAGTGAAGAAGTTAGGTTGAGAGTGTGGCTGGAGAAGATGAACGGAGCTAGCTCCGATCACCTGAGAATCATTAGGGTTCTTAATTAGGGTTAGGCTCAGTTTAAACGTGGACCCTTTGATCATGCTTTGCCCGCACGTGTGTGTGGCCCAAATTCATCCATTAAACCCTAATCAGTTAATTAGTTTTAATTAATTAGGATTAATTTTAAAAATGCCAGATCAGATCCTGACCACCCATTAGCGCGCCAGTCAATTCCCTCCCTTTTTTGTTTGAATCTCAACCACTGGATGTGCTGACTTCCATTTTAATTGAATTTTATTTCATTTTTTATTTCTTTTGCATAATTTATTTAAAATAGTTAAAAACATCACAAAAATTTGACCTTTTGCATTTTTGATCCAAATATTTTTCTCAACCCAAAAATGATTTTTATTTTATTTTTTACATTAAAATATTATTTATAAAATATTTAAATGTTATTTTTAATTAATTAATTAATGGATTTTAAATAATTAAAAATACATTTAGGTTTCTAAAAATCACCAAAAAATTCATGAACCATTCCAATATATTTAGAAACATTTTCAAAATCTTCATACAAATTTATTTTTAGGTTTGATCATAATTTCACAATTTTCTTTGAATTAGGGTTCTTAAAAATCACACTTTCTAACCCTAACTTGAAAAATTCATTTCTGCCTAACCATGATGATTTTGAACTTGATTCTTTTTGCATTGTTTCACATATTGCATGTAGTTTCTAGGTTATTTTCCTCATGAATTTATCTTGCATTTTTAATTTGATTTGCATTTTCCTTTAAGAATCACCCAAAAACCCTATCAAACTTAGAAAATTCATAACTTTCAATAGGATTAGCTTCTGAACTTCTCCTTCGGGGTTTGATCTTATATGGGATTAGGGTTTGTTTGAGCTTGATTTAAATTTTTTATCATGTTGATTGCTTCTCTTTTGGTCATTTGCATCTCATACATCCATAAAACCCTAATTTCTCATGTTCACTTGCATTCACCTTTGCATATCATCATCATATGAACTTTCCATGACATTTCAAGCATTCATATGACATCTTAGACATCTTAGGACATGTTAGAACATTGCTTGATCATTTCTGCATTCATTTGCCATGTCTTGCATTCATTACATTTCATAAACATCCATGTGTTTTCAAACATCTAAACATGCTTTCATGACATCTCATCTTTGTATGAACATTCATATGCATGTTGTATGACTTTGCATCATCTTATATGTCATTTGCATTGCATAATCACTTCTGACTTTGGTCTTTACATCTCATTTCACTTCATTTACTTTTGCTTTATGTCTTATGCATTCATACTAACACTTTCAGGAGCATTGGGTAAGTTATTTGGGAGGTGGATTTGCCTTCACCTCCCACCTCTTTTTATCTCATTCATATGCATTTTTACATGTCTTTGAAGTGAACTTGTTCACTTATGTTCCATTATTCTCACTTTCCTTCTTTCAAGTTACTTATTTTCTTCAGGAAGTAAGTAACTTGTTCTTCTTTCTCCTTCTCTTTTTCATATACTTCTTCCATTGGTGGCCTTGAAGATCTTTTTTCTTAGGCCAAACAAACCATAGGATATCCAAGCATGATAAATTTTAGGGTTGTGTATAATCCCCCTTAGTCTTTTACCTTTGAGTCTCCTTGAGTCTCTCTTCTCATCTCAATAATCAGAGACTAAACTCTTAAAGTTTTAGGACTTTGGAATTAGGGTTATGCCTGCATCCTTCTATTAGGTTGGAGTGTATAACTTTAATCCTAAGTGTTAAACCTTTAATTTGTTTAAACCTCTTAATCAAAACACATTAATAATCACCAAGACTTTATCTTGTAACTTGGGCCTTACATTAGGGTTCTATCTCTTCGTTATGGTTAAGAGGGACTAACCCTAGTGTTTAATGGACAAGTCCCCCTCAAGTTGTCTTACAAACCATAAAATCCATTTCTTAATCTCACCTTTTAATTAAAATCCATTTAATAAAGGCTTGTAATATAATAAATTTAGTCCCTAACCATGGAGTAAGTTGAGGTATCTTCCTCAGCTTAAGTGTTCTCATCTATTATCCTTCTATTAGGATAGTGTAATAAGTTCACTAATCTGTGATTAGAGATTAAACTCATTACTTAACACTAAACCCAAAACCCAAAAAAAAACATCTAAATAATCACAAGTAGGTTAATGATCTTAATCCTACATCATCATGGTAATTAAGTTGAGATGCCTATATCAAACTTAAGTAGGCTCATTATCCCTAATCAGGGAGGATATAATGAGTTTACAAGCCCTTGATTTAGGCTTAAGCTCATTAACTTATGCAAAACACCAAAAACAATAACAAAACTGAAAACATAAAAACAAACAATAATCATCTCCTCCGGGATTCTTTTCTCATCACACTCATTCACAAACGAGAACTCGCTTCTTCCGTCTAATGCAAGACAATTAGCACTCGAGCCAGACGAGTCACACACTTGAGCATAGGCAAGCAAGCAGTTCACAGTCAATTTATTTTCAGTCTCTTTGAGTCGAACTACGATGTCCTGACTTCCTCATTGCACGAGAAGATAGGTAGGCATAACTTAACGGTTATTGAACAAAAGTCTCTTTGTCATCCCCCTCTTTCAACATTCTTTTTAAGCCTCAGTTCCTGAGCAATTCACCTTTTGCACTGACACCTGTACATTCATTCCTTAGCTTTTGCACACAGATAACACATACACCTACCCCTTTTAAACACAATCTTGTAAGCGTGGATCCTATCGAGTACGACGGTCAATCTGGGTGCTAATACCTTCCCAAGTTGTAACCAACCCCCTTTCTTAGTTTCTCTGGTTCACAACCGTCTTATCCATTTCTTTCTAGGTTTATGCAGCATTACCTTTCCTTCAGGATAAAAATTCCTAGCTAGCGACTCTATTCATATTCACCTTCATTTCTCTTTTCGCCGACCGTTCGCGTTTGCACCCTGGGACCCCGATGTCTTTTCGGGGGAGCGACAATGATCTTTCAAAGTTGGGAAATATCTTGTAATTTTCAAGTTCATGCCAAAGAGGGATTTTTGCAAAATCAAGTTTCAAGCATTCAAATGACTTCTAATTGACCTCTAAGCATCATAACATGATAATGCAACATGCCTTGATCAAAATTATGCCAAGATTCACAAGATTTCATGCCTTGCACTTCAAGAAATTTCAAAGGGGGAAATTTGCAAAACCTATGATATCTCTTAATCCAAGTGTTCCAGCTCATGTAATCTGATCCTAAGGCCCTCCATGAATCAAGCTAAGGCCAGAAACCCCTTCAAACAACCTCTGACTCGTGCCATGCTTAGGGTACCATAACTTTTGACATTTTGAAAATAAGGTCATACCAATCACACTATGCCACACCAACTCCTCTGGCCAATCAGTACATCACATACAAGCCTCAAGCAACTCATTTCATAACACACACAAGCCTAAAACATCACACAAGCTCAGAATAAAAAAAACTCCAAAAAACTTCATGCTATCGAATCTCTCATTCTAGCCAACAAAAACCAAAATTTCTTTCACGATTCAACTCCACATAACCTAAGGATCAAATCCCACCCATCACCATGGCCTGAAACAAGCCCAAACACAAACACGATTTCTGCATATTCAGAACTGAAACTCATAAACCAGCCAAAATAAACTCATTCCAAGCATCACAATAGACTCAGGGGGACCAAAGGAGGTGGATTGCACAAAAGAAAGGCCCAAAAAGTTCCATTTCAAAGAACTTCAACTCAGGTATCCTCCATGAACAATTTTTCCAGAAGCTTGTTTTCTTGTTAAAATATGATTCTATGTGTTGCACTGATCATGGGGATGTGTTTAGTTTTGAAAATGAGCAAGAATTGAGTATGTATTGATGATCTGCAATTTTGACCTAAAAAATTGTTTGATTCGATTCAGCCATTTGATGCATGATAAATAATTTTTGTTGCTTGATTATTATTGTATGATTTTAGTAGAACATTTATGGGCAAGAAATTAGGAGTTTAAAAGCTTATTTGAGGTTTTGAAGTTTTTGCTCGCCGGAGAAGATGACCGGAGTTTAGCTCCGGTCACCTGAAAATAATTAGGGCTTAAGTGTGATTAGTTGCCCAGATTCATTTGTGGCCTTAGGATCTTGATTAGGGTTAGTGTAGGAATGGCCCAGATTGTGCGTATTAACTTAATCCTGATTAATTAATTATAAAACAAATTAATTAGCCAGAATGAATCCTGACCCTTCAAACACGCGCGCAGTCAACCAGGCCCCCCCAGGTTCAAATCTGGACCATTAGATCAACTTACTTCTCATTTATTTTATTTTTATTTCATTTTCTTTGCATTTCTTTTGTTCTATTTATTTAAAATATCAAAACACTTTCAAAAAATCTCATTTTCTGCATTTTTGTTTCAAATAATTTTCTTTAATAAAAAACATTTTTTATTTTATTTTTTTTGCATAAAAAGTATTTTTAAAACATTTAAATGTTTTATTTAATTAATTAATTGATTTTTATTAATTAAATATACATTTTGGTTTCTAAAAATCACCAAAAAATTCACAAAGCATTCTCATACATTTAGAAACATTTTCAAACTCACCATACAAATTTATTTTTAGGTTTGATCACATTTTCACAATTTTCTTTGAGTTAGGGTTCATAAATTTCACATTTTTTAACCCTAACTTGAAAAATTCATTTCTGCCTAACCACAATAAGTTTGAACTTGGTTCCTTTTGCATTGTTTCACATATTGCATCTAGTTTCTAGGTTATTTATCTCATATATTTGCATTGCATTTTCAATTTGATTTGCATTTTCTTCTTAGAAGCACCCAAAAACCATAGTTAACTTAGAAGTTTCATAACTTTGCCTAGGTTTAGATTCTGACCTTATCCTTTGGGGTTTGATCTTGTATATGTTTAGGGTTTGTTTGAGTTCAATTTCAAATTTTTATCATAATGTATGCTTCTGTTTCGGTCATATGCATCTCATGTTGTCTTAAAACCCTAATTTCTCATGTTCATTTGCATTCATCTTTGCATATCTCAATCATATGAACTTGGCATGACATTTCAAGCATTTGTATGACATCTTAGATATCTTAGGAAATGATTGAACATTGCTTGATCATTTCTTGATTCATTTTCTTTGTTTTGCATTCATTACATTTCATAAACATCGATGTGTTTTCATGCTTCTAAACATGCTTCCATTGCATCTCATCCTTGTATGAACATTCATAAGCATTATGTATGACTTTGCATCATCTCATAACACATTTGCATTGCATATACACTTCTGGTTTTGGTCTTTACATCCTTATTCATCTCATTTCCTTTCACTTAATTTCTTATGCATCCATACTAACATTTCAAGGGCTTGTGGTAAGTTGTTTGGGATGTGGATTTGCCTTCACATCCCACCTCTTCTCATCCTTTCATTTGCATATCTTACTTGTCTTTAAAGTGAATCTAATTCACTTATGCTCTCTCTTTCCTACTTTCTTTCTTTAGGTTTCTTATATTCTTCAGGAAGTAAGTAACTTATTCTTTCTCTCCTCCTCTTTTAATCTGCTTCTTCTTCCTTGGTGGCTTCCTGAAGATCCTTCTCTTTAAGCCTCACAAACCATAGGAACATCCAAGCATGATAACTCTAGGGTTGTATATAGTCTCCCCTTAGTTTTACCTTTGAGTCCCCTTGAGTCTCTATTCTCATCTCTTAATCAGAGGCTAAACTCTTAAAGCTTTAGGACTTTGAATTAGGGTTATGCCTGCATCCTTATCTTAGGATGGAATGTATAACTTTAATCCTTAGTGTTAAACCTTTAATTTGTTTACACTTCTTAATTATAACACTTAATAATTATTAAGACATAAGCTTGTAACTTGGGCCTTACATTAGTGTTATATCTCTTCCTTTTGGTTAAGAGGGACTAACCCTAGTGTTTAATGGACAAGTCCCCCTCAAGTTGTCTTACAAACTTAAAATCCATTTCTTAATCTCATCCTTTAATTAAAATTCACTTAATAAAGGCTTCTTATATAATGAATGTAGTCCCTAACCATGGATTAAGTTGTCGTATCCTCCGAGATTCTTTTCTCATCTCACTCATTCATAAATGAGAACTCGCTTCTTCTGTCTAATGCAAGACATGTAGCACTCGAGCCAGACGAGTCACACACTTGAGCATAGACAAGCAAGCAGTTCACAGCCAAATCCTCCAGTCTCTTTGAGTCGAACTACGGTGTTCTGACTTCCTCATTGCACGAGAGGATACGTAGGCATAACTTAACAGATATCGAACAAAAGTCTCTTTGTCACCCCCTCCTTCAACATCTTTTCTAAGCCTCAGTCTTGAGCATCTCATCCTATTCTTTTGCACTGACAATCTGTACATCCTTTTCTCCCTAGCTTTTATACATCGTCATCACATACACTACCCCTTTAAACACAATCAAGTAAGTGTGGATCCTGTCGAGTACGACGGACGATCTGGGTGCTAATACCTTCCTAGGTCGTAACCAACCCCCTTTCTCAGTTTCTTTAGTTCGCAACCGTCTTTTCCATACCCTTCTAGGTTTATGCAATATTACCTTTCCTTCGGGATAAAAATTCCTAGCTGGTGACTCTATTCGACCTCAACCTCCGACATCGCCGACCATTCGCATCTGCACCAGGGACATAATGTCTTTTCGGGAGCGATAACTTGGCGACTCTGCTGGGGAATCTTTGCAACTAGGGCTTCTGGTTCTCTTATGGGTTTCTCCTAGCGCTTGTTTGATTTGTGTTTATTGGGGTGTTATGTGCTACGTGTGCTCTTTGTTTATTGCTTTATTTATTGCTTTATGTACAACTTTATTTATCGCTTTCATTTACTGTTTTTATGCATTTCATATTATTATCATATCATATCATGTGCTGGTTTGTTGGTTTGCCTTGATGGTAGGGGCATCTTAGTGAGAAAGGTTACACACCAGGGGCCTGAGTGACACATAGGATTAGAGTGGATTCATATTCTTTCCCATTCCATTTCGGTCTGGTGCGAGAATATGAAAACACGGTTCAGACGTTGGTTTCTTCTTGAGAACTCTGTGCTACGAATTTCCTGCAGTGCTAGGGCTATTTGGGAAGCCTGCTAAGTCTGGATGACCTTTTTAGATGACCTTCAACATCTGAGGTGAATTAGAGGAGGATTCTTTATGATTAGGGTAAACATTGTATCTCCGGGTTAGAAGTGTTTACACTTCTCATAATAAATTCGAATATGAGGATCCTTGTTCTAGAAGAATACCTGTGAGTGGGTTGGGATGTTTACAGGTTTGCAGGAACCTTTGGCCTCAACATACCTTGTTACTGATATTGTTTTAAGGTTACACTATTTTGGACTGATCTTATGAAACCTTGGACTTGTGACTCTTTATCTGAGTCCCCCACCTGGTTACTGGTTTTCTAGCCTTCATCCGGATTTCTGAACACTCATGGACCCTATCAAAGAAACTGAAAATCCAACACCTGATCACAAACTCTTGCATATCATTCAGCATACATCATTTTGCATCATTTCACATTTGTCTATTTGTTTTACAGGGTATCCACATCTTCTTTGGTTTGGTTTTGACCGTTCTGCTACTTCAGCCATCTTCATCAGATATCTTCTCCAGTTGTCTTCTTCAGCTATCTACATCAGTTACCTTCATCAGTTATCTTCATCAGCACCCGTTGTCAGTATGGACTCATCCAGGAAGAGCAACATCACATACCATTTTTTTGAGCCCTCTCTAGCAGGCATCAGACAGATTCAATCCCTTATCACTCCTGATCATGTTCCCTTATTCAGAGAACATTATGGTGGTATCATGGACATGATCATGGACTAGGATGCATCACAGAGGAACATGATTCACACTTGCCTTCAGTTTTATGACCATCCTCTCCGTTGTTTCACTTTCCCAGATTTTTAGATAGGTCCTTTATTGGAAGCGTTTTCCATGTTATTGGGTATCCCTATCAGGAGAGGAATTCCTTTCAACCCTGAGATGACTGCTCCTAAGAATGAAGACATAGCCAAAGCTTTATATTTGGAAGCCACCATCATTGATCAGCATATGAACACCAAGGCTGGAATCCAAGGCCTTCATTTGGACTTCTTAATCACTCAGGCTACCAGTCATGTTGCAACAGGGAGGTGGGAAGTTGTTTGTGCTCTCATGGCTCTTAGTATATATGGCATCATTTTGTTTGCGGACGAGCCTAAGTTTGTAAGCAAGAATGCTATCCACATGTTCCTGCTGAAGAATCCAATGCCTACCTTGCTAGGGGATTTCTACTACTCAGTATTCAGAAAAATGAGAAGCAAATGGGAAGATTGGTCAGATGTTGTGCACCTCTCTTTTATACTTGGTTAGTGAGACATATGCCAAAGACTGAAGCTTTCATGAATCCACATCAGTCAAGAAACTGGGCTAAGAGGATGATTTCCCTTACTTCAGAAGACATCAGGTGGTGTACTCAGAACACCAAGGGCAGGGACATAATTACAAGTTGTGGACAATATCCTAATGTACCTCTTATTGGAGTGAAGAGTTGCATAAATTACAATCCTTTGCTTTTCAGAAGACAGTTAGGGTATGCATTGGTACATCCACCTAGAGAGCAGGACTTAGCAAAGTCTCTTTACAATGATAATCTGAGCAATCATGCCATTGCCCAACAAGCAGCCTGGGCTTGGGACAATATACAAACAAAAGGGACTGCTATTCTGGGTAAGTGTAACAACATAGCTTCAACTCAGTACATTGAATGGTCGCGCATCAGAGGAAGGATCACTCGCATGCCATTCACCCTGGAAGATGTGCCAGGGCCATCAGCAGTAGAGCCCATAGCTACAATGAGTATGGAAGATTTTGAGAAGTTGAAAGAGAGGAATGCCCAACTTTCTGAAGCTCTGAAGAAGACCCTTTGGGAAAGGAATGATAGTCATCTGGACAATGAGAGGTTAGAGAAGCTCCGTATCGAGCACGTGACCAAGATCGAGAATACTGACGATTACATCAGAAAATCCCGAGAAGGGGAGTTGTTATTGAAGAATGCTTACAAAGAAGCCAAGATTCAGAAAGCTAGAGCTGAGCACTATTTGGAAGAGAGTCAGGCTAGGTGGATCAGGATCACTAAAGCTCGTTTGCAAGAAGATCATAAGACACATGCTAGGATAGAGCAGCTGAAAGCTAATGAGAAGAAGAGTTAGGAAGCTTTGTTAGCAACACAAAAGGAAATATCCGAGTTGAGACTCCGGGCGGGGTTGAAGAGATCAAAAGAACAAGACAAGTACCAGAAGTTGACAAATGTCATTGCAACCAGGAACCTTCTTATCAGGACCATCACAGAGCATCCAGTTGGGCCAATGACTGATGCTCTCTTGAAGGAAATCAAGGAGGATGAATTTGGGATGGATGTTTGATTTCTTTTGCTTGTATTTTTATTTTGGTTGTACTTTAATTTACCATGGTGATTTTGATTATTGTATTTCTTGACTTGATTATACTTTGACCCACCATGGGAGCTTGTTGTAATCATAAACTATGTATTTTGACATTTTTGTAATGTACGATTTTTGTATTACTTGTATTTTCTGATGGACTTCATTTCTCTTAAACATCTGCATCATTCCCAGAGGTCTGGAAAGTCAAAACCAAAGAACCAAACCCGGATACCCTTGGAAGACAAATAGACATATTGCATTGCATACTAACCTCATTCTCTTTGTTTTACAGGTGTTTTTGTTGTTGTTTTCTCACTTTGCTGTGTGTTTCTGGAAACATTGCTCGTAGGAGGGTTTTCCCCCATCAACAGAGTCCACAGGTATCCTAAAAGATACAAACTTCTGAGAGTTCAGATGGACCAAGTTCAACAAGATTTGACTGACGTTAGAACTCAGATGGCTAATGAGAGAACTGAGATGAGGGCTCAGATGAACCAGTTCATGGCAGTGATGACTGGGTTGGCTCAAAGCCAAGAAATATTGAGAGAGTTAGTCGAGCGTCAAACTCCAGAAGAGAACCATCCAGGCACTGGAGGTACTAGTAACAACGATCACGGGAAGCCACGAATAAATCCGCCAGAGTTTGGGCCCCACCTCAATCCTAAAGTCAATGTTATCGGAAATACCCAAGAAAATGCAGGAGGTCGTGTTCTACAAGAAGATCCTCAGGATGAACAGTTCACATTAATTGGAGCTGGGGATGAAGTCTATGATCGCCGTCTGGACGAAATAACGGAGAAGCTAAGATCCTTGGAATCCCAAAACTCTCTGGGGTTTGACGTGATGGACATGGGCCTAGTTGAAGGAGTCAGAATTCCTCACAAATTCAAACCTCCTTGCTTTGAAAAATATAATGGTACCTCTTGTCCTTGTTCTCACCTGCAATATTTTTTGGGGAGGTTGAAACCTTATACCATGGACGAAAAGCTTGGATGTTTTACTTCGAAGACAGTTTGACCGGGGCATCCCGAGAGTGGTATTCTCACCTGTCCAGAGCAACTGTCAGGAACTGGAAGGATTTGGCCGAAGCTTTCATATGCCAGTATCAATACAACTTGGATATGGCTCCCAACAGGACCCTCCTAATGGGTATGTCTCAATATTCAAGGGAAAGTTTCCGGGAATATGCCCAAAGGTGGAGACAACTTGCTGTTGCTGTCCAGCCACCTATGTCTGAAAGAGAAATGGCCGACATGTTTATGAACACCTTACAGGGAATCTACATTGACCGACTTGCTGCTTTCTCTTCCACCAGTTTTGCTGATGTAGTTATAGCTGGTGAGAGAATTGAGAGTCTTTTGAAGATGGGTAAGATCTCTGACAACGGTGCTAGCTCCAGCAATGCCAGGAAACCTTTCTTTGGGCCTTGTAGGACAAGTGAGACCAACTCAGTACATATGGGCAGAGGTAGGCCCCAGTACATGCCAAGATCAGTGGTTGCTGTCACTATTCCCACGCCAGCACCCCGATAACAATATCCTCAGCAACAACAATATCCACCTCAAAAACAGTTTCCGCAACAACCGAGATCTTACAACAACAACAATAATCAGCAACAGTGTCCTTTCCAACAAAGGCCTTCACAAATCAACAGGGTTATTGATCCCGTCCCGATGCCCTATGCAACTATACTTCCACAGTTATTAATGCTGAACCTGGTTGAATTGAGGACTCTGGCTCCACCAGATCCCCAAAACCTTCCAAGAAACTATGATGTCAATGCCAGATGTTCCTTCCACTCCAATGCAACTGGCCATACAACAGAGAAATGCAGAGCCTTGCACATGAAAGTTCAGGACTTAGTTGATTCCAAAGCTCTAAATTTTGCACCCCCTCCAAATGTTACCAAGAATCCTATGCCTAGCCATGGTGGGCCTAGGATAAATGCCATTGAGGAGGATCAACCAGTGAGCCTAATTAACGATGTTGCAAGTATCCAAACACCTCTGGCCGAGGTTAAAGCCCAACTTTTGAAGTGCCAAGTGTTTCCGGGTTGTGAGGCCCATTGTGAAGCCTGCAAGATTTCTATCAATGGTTCTGCAGATTTGAAGACCGGTATCAACAACCTTATCAAAGAAGGCATTTTACAGATCACTTCAACAGTTCCAACTCCTACAATATCAACAACCATTCCTCCTACAACGCCAACAAACATCACTTCAACAACAATAATTCCAACATATTCTTCTACAACATCAACAAACATCCTTTCTTCAACTTCAATAGACACCAGTTCAACACATCCTTCTACAATAACAACCATCAATGAAGACATTTCCATAGTCACCATCTACTATGACCCAGCAACAATCCATGTTCCAGATTCTTCCAACAACCATCATCAACATCAAAAACTTCCCACACCTGTATCATCTCCAATCAGACCTCATGTCACCATTTATTATGATCCACAAACTGCTATAACTCCTTCTTCCGCAACAATCAGTCCAGTTACCATCACGGTTCCTGGACCAGTTCCATATGACAGCAGCAGTGTCGTGCCTTGGCATTACGGCTCAGATCTATATTGCAACGGAAATAAAGTCACTCTTGAAACTTCTACACCACATATTGATAATTTCAGGGGAGGCGGAGGCTTCACTCGAAGCAGACGTCTCTTCGTGTCACAGTTCCCAAGAGTTAATGCTGAAGCAGAAGCTGCTGCCAAAGCAAAAGGCAATAGTGTGGTGCCTGAAGAACCAATTGCCAAGGAAACTCAAAAGTCATCCTTTGACTAGGATGTAGACGAGTTCAAGAGAATTATCAAGAAGAGTGACTACAAGGTTGTGGACCGGCTCCATCAGACATCCTCCAAAATCTCTATTATATCATTGCTCATGTGTTCCGAAGCTCACCGGAATGCACTCCTCAAAGTCTTGCATGCAGCTTACGTGCCTGAAGAGATTATAGTTAATCAGCTAGAGACGGTGGTTTCAAATGTCAATATTGGTCATGGACTAGGGTTCACCGATGCTGATCTAACTACGGAGGGCCGCAATCACAATAAGGCTTTACCTGTCACATTGGAGTGTAAAGGTGTTGTTCTCTCTCATGTCTTGGTTGACACTGGGTCCTCACTCAATGTTCTACCAAAGAAAGCCTTAGTCAAGATGGAATATGATGGTCTTGCACTTCGTCCGAGTAACCTGGTTGTGAGAGCCTTTGACGGTTCTAAAAGATTGGTTCTTGGAGAAATTTAGTTGCCCGTGGTAATTGGCCCACAGATTTTCAAAACTATCTTCTATGTGATGGACATTCAGCCTGCCTACAGCTGTTTGTTGGGTCGACCCTGGATTCATGCCGTTGGCGCCGTGACATCAACCCTTCACCAGAAGTTAAAATATGAGTGGGAAGGCCAAGTTATCACCATTTGTGGAGAGGAGGACATCTTCGTCAGTCATCTAGCTACCTATAAGTACATTGAGATGGATGGGGAGATCCATGAAACAATTAGTCAGGGTTTTGAAGCTCTCAATGTCAATGAGGCAACAACTAAAGTGTCTGGTACTTCAATCTCTTCTTACAAACAAGCTCGGAAGGTTGTGGAAGACGGAAATGCCCATGGCTGGGACAAGCTACTGTAAGTTCATATCAAGGAAGACAAGTTTGGTTTGGGTTACAAACCATCCCGACAGGTCCGAGAGGAGGCTGCTGAAGCTCCCAAATTTGTGAGTGGGGGTATGCTGAGTGGGGGTATGCGTACCTACTCTTCCATCTTCCACAGTCACTCAAATCCTGTTTATCTTCTCACATTGCGAAACTCAATCTTCTAAAAAATGTTCCAACATCAATCTACCTCTTCCTCAAAGAAAACATCCCCCAAGATTGATTCCACCACATCTTCATGGGTTCATTCGATGAATCACTCTAAAGATTTTCTTGATGTTATTCTCCTTAATATGGTTATCCCTGATGTTCTCAGGGATTCAAAACCTAGAACACCAAATGTACGCAAACCAAAAGATACATCTGCATGTTCATCTTCTGGTACAAGTGAAAAGAAGGACTCTGTTTTCGCAAATGAAGCTATTAAAAATTTGATTACAAGAATTCTGAACGAGGATCATGTTGTTGCTGGGATTTCTGTCCCTTTGGCTAGTCTTCCTGCTCCTCAAAATAGCCAAAAGGATTAAGATCATAACGGTCCAAATGTTGGTCCAAGTGATGAAACTCCTATTGCTGAGGCTGACAAAGAAGATATTGATGTTCATGTTGTTGAAAAGGTTGTTGTAAGACCTGATGCTAGAGTTTCTCATTCTGATGATGGAGTTACTCACGAAGATGCTGAAATCCTTGAGGCTAATGAAGACAATGATGCTATACCTACATAAACAAAGGAAGATGAAAATGATAATGTGATTAACCTTGATGATGTGTCTGACAATGATCTCATTTCCAACATTAACCATAGTATAGCCAAAAGGTAACATCAAGGAAAGGAAAGAATGTTACAGAACAAAGTACTCCACCAAGTAAGATTACTCAAAGAAAAGATCTCAAGGAAACTCCCAAAAAGACTGTGTTTTGTCCTTCCAAAGGTTGGAGCAATGTGAGTCATAAGCTGATGTCGAAAGTGATGTTCCAGACATCACTCCAAGGAAGAAACCTACTATAAGAAAACTGGTTGCTAAGGTTCCTAATGCACCTCTGCACCTCTAGACAACATCTCATTTCACTTCATCACCAGTGTGAACAAGTGGAAATTTGTGTATCAAAGAAGACTTGCTTTGGAAAGGGAGGTTGCTAGTTCTGTCCTGGATTCCTCTGAGGTAATGGACCTGATTTGTTTTGCAGGATTATTGAAAACTATTACAAGATTTTTAAAGTGTTATGAAACTATTGTTAAAGAATTTATTGTGAAATTGTCCGAGGAGTGTGTTGATGGGAGTTCAAAGGACTTCAGAAAGGTTTATGTGAGAGGTAAGTGTGTTAACTTCTCTCCTATTGTGATTAATACTTACCTAGGAAGAGATACAACTAGTCATTTTGAATTGGAAGCCACTGATAACCAGATTTGAAAAACTCTCACTACAAATCAAGTTATACATTGGCCTAGGAAAGGAAATCTTTCTACTAGCATGCTTAGTGTGAAGTATGCAATGCTGAACGGAATTGGGACTGCTAATTGGGTACCAACCAACTATACTTCTAATATTATAACTGGTTTAGGTAGATTCATATATGTTGTAAGTACCAAAACCAAATTTGATTATGGTACTTATATTTTTGACCAAACCATGAAGCATGCAAGTAACTTGGCTCTTAAGTTACCCATAGCTTTTCCTTCTCTCATATGTTTCATAATCTTGAATCAGTACCTTGCCATATTAACTGATTCTAACAATGCTTGCAAGAGGGAGAGTGCACGCTCTTTTCACTACAAGTTGTTTCAGGGGTCACATGTCTCTGACATTGTTGTAACATCTACTGGAACATCTCATAGCAGCAAGCCTCTCACTAAGAATTTAATCATTGCTGAATTCAAAGAAGCATGCAAAGAGTTAGATGCAAGGAAATTGAAATTTGAGAAAATGATTGATATGCTGGAAAGATAGTGACAACTGATAGTGAGCAAGCAGAGGAGGAAGTTAAAGTTAGTTCTGATGGTGGTTCAGATGGTGATAATGCTAGTGAGGGAGAAGATGATAGTGTTGGAGATGATTAATATGGTTCTGAATAAGCTCTGTATGGATGACTACTTGTTCTTTTTGATAAAGTTTATTTTGGATTTCTAGCCCTTGAAGGCCGTTATGTAATATGTTTTCCATTTGGATTTCTGGTGCTCTTTGATGGTTGTTTTGGGTTCCTGGTGTAACCCTAAATTTATGCTTTTCATGAGTTTTTTTTTGTTTTATCACTCTTGTGGCTCTATGATTAGTTTATTATTTGGCTGAATTTCTGGCTAAAACGGGGAGATATATTTATAGTTATCTAGATGTAGTCAGACTGTTTTCTGCAGGTTGTGTTGAGGGGGAGATGTAGTATTTCTTTTGTGTTTGAGATTTCTGATGTT
Organism: Lathyrus aphaca; assembly: GCA_963966055.1. Classification (NCBI taxonomy): domain Eukaryota; kingdom Viridiplantae; phylum Streptophyta; class Magnoliopsida; order Fabales; family Fabaceae; genus Lathyrus; species Lathyrus aphaca. Next base: position 48,438,587 of record OZ014519.1, read on the forward strand.
GTTCTCTGATACATGTTATGTTGATGGGGATATCATTTATCTCTCTGATGTGTTTCTCCTGCTGGCTGCAATATGATAAATACTTAAATTTTTTTAGCCAAATATTTGCCAGAGGGGGAGTTTGTAAATGTTGTGGATTGACAATATTTTATAGTAAAACATGTTCTATTTTCTAATGTCATGTGTGATGTTATGACATGTGATTTAAGTAATCAACAAGTGTGAAAGTTTAGTATGCAACTATTTTTTATCAAGATGTCAAGACTGATGTCATGACATCTTTGACTGGGCCTGAATACCTAATTGAATCCTTATTTATGCACACGTGTTTTTTGTTACTAGCTTGTGTGAATTATTGAGAATTATTAGGCGCCTAAATTAGAAGGATGTGATTCAGCATGGAGTGTGTAACATGGTGGGAGAACTGACTTTCTATAAATGTTGCGGATAGCAAGAGTCTCCACCGACTTTTATTTTATCCAAATGGAAAGGACATAAAAGAACAGGAAAGACCTATTTTAAAAGACTTGAGTTCGGGGGGTAGGTTATACAAAGGGAAGGTGTTAGCACCCTTTATATCCATGGTTATCCATGGGCTCTTAGTTACTTAGCTCACTTTGAATTGTTTTGAGAAAGGTGTAGTGTGTGATTAAAAATTTCTAAGTACTTTATAATGATCCTCGTATGGATGTATATAAGGACTTGTTTTTGAAAATTTGTTTGAAAAGTGTGGTGTAAAGAGTATTTTGAAATGTGAGCAAGCAACTTAAGAGAAACCTACCCTAGATTAAGTCTTTACTGTTCTTATGTTCTTTCAATGGTAAGACTATCCTTATTATTAAGGAATAGGTAGTCATTACCTTAGAGGTGATAAAGGACATGTGTAGGGACATCTGAATATAGGCAACTGCAAGGTGTCTTTAGCAATTCGTATGGACTTATCATCTTTTATTCGAAGGGACAAGATCATTTATCGTAGGCAACCTCGAAGGGACTTGATCTTATAAACTGAAGAGACTTGATGATATTTATGAAGGGACTTTGCTTAAGACACCCTACTTGACCTTTTGAAATAGGCGACTGAGAGGCAACCCTAGGAAGTGTAAGATGGCGATCAAAGATCGACTTACGTGTGTGCGTGTTTATTTTCAAATATTTATCTTATTAAAGTTAATTATTCTAAGTTAATTTATTTACACATATGTTATACACTCCCTAAATTACTAACCATACAATAAATATATTTATAATAAATAAAGCAAAAATATAAACCTATAAATATTACAAGGCTTTGGGGCAATTACATTATAATCGAGAAATAATAATAATGATAAATAGAATAATAATAAATAAACAATAATTAAATATTAGTAATAAAAATAAGAATAAAGGTTAGAATAATAAATAAAATAAATAAGAAATTAGCAAGAAAAATTAATGTTAGAAAAAAGTTTTTTTAGAATTAATTAAGAAAATAAGATTATTAATAATAAACAAATAATAAACTATTTACATTTTAAAATAATGATTAATGATTTAATTATGATTTATATAAAAAAAATTAGGTTAAATATTAGGGTTAATAAAAATTAGGGTTTTGAAATTAGGGTTTTGAAAATTAATCTAAACCTAATTAATTAATTAATTTACAACAAAAACTTAAAAAATAACAAAAAAATGATTTAGAAAGTATTATTTTAATTATTAAAAAGAAGAATAAGAAAATAATGCTATTAAAAATTCTTTTTAGGTTATTAAAAAAAAATACAAAATATGGTTGCAATTGTTATAATATAATTAAGAGAATAGTGTTATTTAATTTATAAAATAAATTTACAAAAATAATAAGAATTAATTATATACAAAATTATTATATAAAAAAAATTGGAATAAAGTAATTTAAAATTTTTTCTAGAAAATCTAACTAAATTATCATTTATTTTATAAAAGTGATTTAATAATTTGTTAATGAGTTACCTCACAAAGCCATACGCGTTGCCACTGGACCAACCCATGCGTTGGTATTCACAATCCCTCAACAATTTATTTTATTAAATAATTTTTGGCCACTTTCAGGACGAACCAGTCGCGTGCCTCCACCTCATCATCTTCTACCTTCAGCGCTGTGGATTTTCCTGCGATTTCTTCCACGGATTTTCCTGCGAATTTCCTTGCGACTAAACCTGTGGTTTTGCAAACATCAACAAACAACAATATGATTGCATAAAGACTATGTAGTCCTACTAAACAAAGCCTTGCGAATTGATTGGTGGCCTTATTTTGGCCTGAAAGTGGATGTATCATATGCTACAAGAAGAGGACGATTTATGCCCTAAGAATGACATCTCTTCGAATCTGCAAGCAAACTCCAAATTAAAGGGTCAAACATGTTCTATGCATGATAGTAAGCAATATTATGATCAAAGAATGAATTAAAGGACGAAAATAAAAGAGTTTCGATTAGAAGCTTTTATGGACATGGCGGCATGTTCATGCATGAGGGATTTGTGTGGTTTCAACCTTCAATTCTTGGTGGGACAAGTTGCTGGGACCTTGAGGAGCAAGAATGGACGTATGGAATCTCTTGAAACTTGTAGCAAGATCACTTTTTCTTTTGCCCTAATTTTCAAGAATTTTAAAGTTTTTTTTCAAGCCTCTTATTGCATCCCAAATCGTCCCCTTGGTCTATGGTCTTGTTAAGTATATATAAGAGTGTAAATTAGGGTAAAACGTTGGGCCTTTGTTGTATGGATTGAGGTTACTTGATCATGAAGAAATAATCAATCATAAAATGTAAAAAAAATCAAATATCTCTTTTCCAATCTGGTCTAGCACGAATTTGAATAAGATATAATCATGTTAAATGATATTTATGAATTTCTAGAAGAAGAATCATGTCCAAATATTGATTTTTATATTTTATTTAGATTTAATTTGACTTTTAATGGATAAAATCAAAATAAATAATAAATAAATAATAAAAAATCAGCATTTGGTAGCTTTGAGTCGTGCTTGAGGTCCTTGTATGGATTGGGTCACAACATTACAAGCCCATTTGGAAAATTTTGGTTTTAAGGCTCCATTTGCTTCATAAACCTCCCAAATATTTCCCAACTTTGAAAAGGCATATCTCCCTCAATTTTAAGGCTATGAGGTTGTTCTTGGACATTTTGGAAAGCTTAGAGAGTCCTATAACCAACCTCATTGGTCTCATGTCCATATCTTTTACCATTTTCAAGTTATTCCCTTTGGAAGATGTTGACTTTTTGTTGACTTTTGATATGACCTGTAATGTTTTAGCTCATACCTTCCAAATGAAGCATTTTTGGGCTTGGCTTGTGAGACACAAAGTTGTAGAGAATTCAATTTCCTTCAAAATTTTAGAAACTCCTGATTCTTGATGATCTGAAATCTCCTTGATGAATCGTGATCAACCCTTGATCAAATGATGAATTTTACTGCATATACTTGATGTTGGCAAAAAAATCATGAAGTTTGACTTTGGTTTGACCATAGTTTGACTTTTTGACCACTTTGACTGATTTTAGCCTATCTGATCATCTGACTGAGCAAACCTTTTGGGAAAGCCTTGAAACTTGACATAGGGATTCTTGAAGACATATAGGATGCTATGAAGATCAATTGAAGCCTTGGCAATCCATTTAGCCTGATGAAATTCAAAACCCTAGTTTAGGATGCATTGCTTAGGAGGATGCTTTGTTTGGGGGAATTGTCAAACTTCTTGACTAATTGTGAACCTTATGAACCTTGAGAACTTCTTGGGATACCTTGTGAACCTTGTGAACCTTGTGAAACTCATAGGATACCTTGGTACATAATGTCTGGTCTAGGCGAGGGCAAATTTTGGGGTACAACAAAGTGTTATTAGAAGAACATTTTATATGTTGCTATATTTCTTCCTTTATTTTAGGAATTAACGTATTTAGGTATATATGGATGTGCAAGTTCAGCAGGCCCATGCCCATGTTTCAGACTCTACTTAAAGACTGCCATACCCTAGTTGAAGAAACAAGAAAATAAGGATTGGAGTGTTTAGATCATTTACGTGTGTTTAGTTGTCTTGTAAGCCAAACAATTATCATGTTGATGGTTGTTTTAGACTAGGTTTTATCGAGTTATAAGTTGTCCACTCAAAGCTTTTAAGCAAGAATTTTTGTACTTGACTGAAGCTTTGAAGCAAGGTCAAGGATTGTCTTTGAAGTGTGTCTTCTTTTTATGGAATATTTGTTTTGTCATCACTATTGTGATTGAGGGGTAGTGAGAGGTGTCTCGTATCTAAGAGTTTTTAGATAGAACTTGGTAGTGATTAAGTGAAGAGGGTAAATTGAGTGGTTTAGCTCTGAATTGATACTACTGATAGTGGAGTTCATTCCTGGCTTGGTAGCCCCTAGAGTAGGTATGTTTGCAACGAGCTAGGTTAACAATTGCTCGTGTTCTTTACTGTTGTTTTTTTATTTACCTTGTTTTTTTAATTTGTCAGATATTAGTGTCGTAACATCCAATTCGACATCATATATGTGTTTCCAGAATTTCAATATACATATACATATACATACATACATACATATATATATATATATATATATATATATATATATATATCAATATACATACATATATATATATATATATATATATATATATATATATATATATATATATATATATATATGTATCCCTTATTTGTTCACCCTTGCCAAGTTACAACCCTTAGAAGTCCTTATTGATCTTTATTTCCTTGTTTTCCTTGATTGAATTGATAGATGAATGCATGAATTGTTCTGGATGTTGACACAATTTCTATGAGTGTGTTTTGTCGCTTGTAGATATTGATCATGACTCATCTGACTAAAGTAGTTGATTCCCGTTTGAACATCTTATTGCTTATGATTAAGTTGCTTGTTACTTTTTATTGTAGTTAGTTCATAACCATGTTTTGATTTTGTATTAAAGCTGAGCATTGCTGGTTGCACATCGATTAAGTTTGAACCATCAAAATTTGTTTGTGTTGTCTTATCCTTAGTTCATCTTGTTTTTATTTAATCCTACTTTTGTTTGAGAACAAACAATGAAGCAAGTTTGGGAGAGTTTTTAGTTGCTAGAATATTGAAATTCTGTGATCAGGTATGAGATGTCCTAAGAGATGTCCCAACACTTGACAGATTTAACCAAAACTTAAATAGCAAGAAAAGTAAACAACACAGAAGTTTGTTAACCCAGTTCAGTGTATAACCACACCTACATCTGGAGGCTACCAAGCCAGGAGGAAATCCACTATAAGTAATATTAATTCTAGACTTAAACCACCCTGTTTAATCTATCACTTAATAACTACCCAATGCAATTTCTACCTAAGTCACAACTTAGATAAGAGTACCCTACTCACTCCCCCTCAATCACACAGTGATTTTGTTTACAAGTTTAATGAAATTGAAGTCATACTTCAAACAAAACAGCTTGATCTTACTTCACAGTTTCAATCAAGTCACAAATGCACTTTTGCTTAAAAGCTCATAAAGTGGTACAATGAAAACACCTGCTATTAAAAACACTAGACACCCTATTTGGTCTTCTGAAATTCGTACTCAATTCTGTGAGTTTCTGTTGATTAAATAGGTATCTGTAATTTGGGCTTTCTGTAGAATGATCCAGCCCTAATGCGCATGCAGTTTCCACCTTGAATTAGGGTTTGTTACTTCCTAGATTCTAGGTGATTTAGGTCTTCTGTTTTAATCTGAATCCTCAATATAACACTCCCTACAGATGCGCCTTGTTCTGTTTTTATCCATCAATAATCAATTCCAGATAACTCTCCTTAAATATCTCTGATCAGTTAGACATTAAGTAATTCTGGTAGCAGGTTTGAGATGTCTCAACATCTGTTGGGACATCCTGAAAAACTGAACTTAAGTCATTTACACAATGTCCCAACATCTGGTGAGACATCCTGAAATAAGTTCATATACTCTGTTTGATAATGTCCCAACATTTGATAGGACATTCTGAACTAAATTCAATATTTCTTGTTGGTTAAAAATTCTGCCAATTCTTAAACATCTACAAACTCCCCCTTTGGCTAATTTTTGGCTAACATCTTTTCTGGTTATCAGAGTGCAGCAGAAGTTCTTTTTATCAGAGTATAACATTACTTTTCTGTTGATTCATATTTGAGATTACTCCCCCTCAAACATATATGTATCCAGTCTTGTTGCAACATAAATATTTATCAAAACACACTGATTCAGTTCAGACACAAACAAACAGATTTTTCATTCATAATTAAACAGCAATACATTTTGTTGTTGTTGTTCTGTAGATGTTTAAGAATTGGCAGAATTTTTGACCAACAAGAAATATTGAATTCAGTTTAGAATGTCCTATCAAATGTTGGGACATTATCAAACAGAGTATATGAACTTATTTCAGGATGTCTCACCAGATGTTGGGACATTGTGTAAATGACTTAAGTTCAGTTTTTCAGGATGTCCCAACAGATGTTGAGACATCTCAAACCTGCTACCAGAATTACTTAATGTCTAACTGATCAGAGATATTTAAGGAGAGTTATCTGGAATTGATTATTGATGGATAAAAACAGAACAAGGCGCATCTGTAGGGAGTGTTATATTGAGGATTCAGATTAAAACAGAAGACCTAAATCACCTAGAATCTAGGAAGTAACAAACCCTAATTCAAGGTGGAAACTGCATGCGCATTAGGGCTGGATCATTCTACAGAAAGCCCAAATTACAGATACCTATTTAATCAACAGAAACTCACAGAATTGAGTACGAATTTCAGAAGACCAAATAGGATGTCTAGTGTTTTTAATAGCAGGTGTTTTCATTGTACCACTTTATGAGCTTTTAAGCAAAAGTGCATTTGTGACTTGATTGAAACTGTGAAGTAAGATCAAGCTGTTTTGTTTGAAGTATGACTTCAATTTCATTAAACTTGTAAACAAAATCACTGTGTGATTGAGGGGGAGTGAGTAGGGTACTCTTATCTAAGTTGTGACTTAGGTAGAAATTGCATTGGGTAGTTATTAAGTGATAGATTAAACAGGGTGGTTTAAGTCTAGAATTAATATTACTTATAGTGGATTTCCTCCTAGCTTGGTAGCCTCCAGATGTAGGTGTGGTTATACACTGAACTGGGTTAACAAACTTCTGTGTTGTTTACTTTTCTTGCTATTTAAGTTTTGGTTAAATCTGTCAAGTGTTGGGACATCTCTTAGGACATCTCATACCTGATCACAGAATTTCAATTGGCATCAGAGCAGGCACCCTGCCTGTTTATACTGGGTGAGATCTAGGGAATACAAATTCTGTAACATGGACAGAGATATAGGGTCAGTAAATAGACCACCTATACTGGATGGATCTAATTATGACTATTGGAAGCCAAGAATGATTGCATTCTTAAGATCACTTGACAACAGGGCATGGAGAGCAGTCAACATTGTATGGGATTATCCTGTCCAAGATACCAAAGATGGATCAAAAGTGCTAAAACCTGAAGAAGAATGGAGTAAGGAGGAAGAAGATTCAGCACTAGGCAACTCAAAGGCCTTAAATGCTTTATTCAATGGCATTGATAGGAACATCTTCAGAATTGTGCATCATTGTGAGCTAGCCAAAGATGTGTGGGATACTCTCAAAACAACTCATGAAGGAACATCAAAGGTAAAGATGTCAAGACTTCAACTTCTCACCACCAAGTTTGAAAACTTGAGAATGAAGGAAGATGAGACAGTTCATGAATTCTACATGAACATCTTAGAAGTAGCTAATACTTATGGAGCTTTGGGAGAAAAGATGTCTGATGAAAAGCTTGTAAGAAAAATCCTCAGATCTTTGCCAAAAAGATTTGACATGAAAGTCACAGCAATAGAAGAAGCTCAAGACATATGCTCTATGAAAGTTGAAGAACTCATTGGTTCCCTTCAAACTTTTGAGATGGGAATGAATGACACAAATGTTAAGAAGAACAAAAGCATAGCCTTGGTGACAAATACTGATGAAGAAGAAGATGATGAATCAGAAAATGATAAAAGCTTATCAGACAACCTTGCTATGCTTGGAAGACAATTCAAAAAGATTCTCAGAGGAATGGAAGGCAAATCCAATCTCAGTGGAAGATACACAAACTCTTCTGAGAACAAGAGATCTTATGATGCTAACAGAAGGTCAAATTTTACTGAAAAGACCAGTCAAGAAAAAGGAATCAAATGCCATGGATGTGAAGGATATGGACACATCAAGAATGAATGTCCTACCTACTTAAAAAGGCAGAAGAAAGGACTATCTATAACCTGGTCTGATGAAGACTCAGGAGGTGATTCAGAAGAAGAATCAGCTAAGCATATCACTGCTTTAGCTGGATTATGTGAGTCTGAAAGTTAATCCAGTGATGGAGAGCTTACTTATGAAGAACTTGAGCAAGCATTCAAAGATCTATACAAAAGAAGCACTGAAATATGCAGTGAGGTTATAAAGCTAAAGAAGCAGAATGAGGCATTAGAAGATGAAAAAGCAAGTGATCAAGAGATCATTAACACCTTGAAAAGTGAAGTAAGTCTTCTCAACTCCAAGTTGGAACACATGTCCAAATCTGTTAGAATGTTGAACAACAGCTCAAATACACTGGATGTTATTCTCAACAACAATAAGCATTCAGGGGATAAAAGTGGACTGGGATTTAACAGAGTACATAAAGATGAAGCTAGCTCTAGCAAAACTACTTCAAAATCCATACAGTCAAACAAGATGTCCCAACAGATGCTTCAACATCAGGAAAAGAACACAAAGTCAAACATAATGTTCCAACAGATGTCTCAACATTCTGAAAAGAACAAAATGAAGAAGAAGTATCAAAGATGGAGATGCCATCATTGTGGAAGATTTGGACATATCAAACCTCATTGCTATAAGCTGCATGGATATCCAAATCAGATGTATCAGCAACCTTCTAAGCAGAAAGTAGAAGTTACCAAGAAAGTGCTGCATAGACATCAAAGAAATCAGCAACCTCCTAAGCAAAAGACAGAGGTCATCAAGAAGGTATGGAGACCAAAAGCTAGCATTCAGACTGATCAAAGTTACATACCCAAGAACAAGATCAACAATCAATCTTGGAGATCCACTGATGAACAACACACAGGGCAGAGGCATCAAAAGAAATCTCAACTCAAATGGTCAAAGAAAAATGCTGCATATATAGCACATACATCACTAAGAGTATCAGCTAAAGAAGACTGGTATTTTGATAGTGGATGTTCAAGACACATGACTGGATTGAAGAATCTGCTAGTAAACTTAAAGTCACATTCATCCAGGTATGTAACCTTTGGAGATGGAGCTAAAGGAGAAATCAAGGGAGTTGGAACCTCGGACTGTCAAGATGTTCCAAGACTAGATGATGTTCTGCTAGTTAAAGGTTTAACTGCTAACCTGATCAGTATAAGTCAATTATGTGATCAAGGGTACAGTGTAAACTTTACCAAAACTGAATGTATAGTGACTAACAAAGAACAAGAGGTTGTCATGAGAGGAGCCAGATCTAAAGACAACTGTTACATGTGGGAATCTCAAAACCTCAGTCTCACTTCAACTTGTTCTTTAGCTAAAGAAGAAGAAGTGAAACTATGGCACCAAAGACTAGGTCATCTTCATTTCAGAGGCATAAAGAAGATAATATCTATGGATGCTGTAAGAGGTATTCCTAAACTGAAGATTGATGATGGCAAAATATGTGGTGAATGTCAAATAGGCAAGCAAACCAAGATGTCCCATCCAAAGCTCCAACATCTGACAACTTCCAAAGTTTTGGAACTTTTGCATATGGATCTTATGGGACCTATGCAGGTTGAAAGCCTTGGTGGTAAGAGGTATGCCTATGTAGTGGTTGATGACTTTTCAAGATATACTTGGATAAATTTCATCAAAGAAAAGTCTGATGTATTTGATGTATTCAAAGAATTATGCCAAAGATTACAAAGGGAAAAATCCAGCTGTGTGATCAGAATAAGAAGTGATCATGGAAAAGAATTTGAGAACCAAAAGTTCTTAGATTTCTGCTCTTCAGAAGGAATCAATCATGAATATTCTTCACCTATCACTCCTCAACAGAATGGGATTGTTGAGAGGAAGAATAGAACTATTCAAGAATCAGCAAGAGCTATGATCCATGCTAAAAAGTTACCTTTGTACTTCTGGGCTGAAGCTATGAACACTGCTTGTTACATCCATAACAGAGTTACTTTAAGGAAAGGAACTTTGTCCACAATATATGAAGTCTGGAAGGGCAGAAAACCCACAGTTAAGTACTTTCATGTGTTTGGAAGTAACTGTTATATTCTGGCAGATAGGGAGCAAAGGAGAAAAAATGGATCCTAAAAGTGATGAAGGGATTTTCCTTGGATACTCTATAAACAGAAGAGCATATAGAGTATTTAATTCTAGAACCAAGGTTATCATGGAGTCCATAAATGTGATAATTGATGATGCTCCTACAGATGTCCCAGAAGATGTTGGAACATCTGCTGATATCAAGATTGAAGCTGAAGAAAAGAATGATCATTATAACTTCACTCAAACTGATACAAGAACAGAAGAATCCAGCAAACCTCCCTCCATCAGAATACAGAAGGATCATCCCAAAGATTTGATAATTGGTGATCCCAACAGAGGTGTGAGCACTAGATCAAGAGAAGTGATTTCAGGTTCCTGTTTTGTTTCTAAAATAGAACCTAAAAACATCAAGGAAGCTCTTACTGATGAATACTGGATTTGTGCTATGCAAGAGGAATTAGGTCAATTCACAAGGAATGAAGTGTGGAATCTTGTTCCTAGACCTGATGACATAAATGTGATTGGAACAAAATGGGTGTATAAGAACAAGTCAAATGAACAAGGAGTTGTTACAAAGAACAAAGCTAGACTTGTAGCTCAAGGATACACTCAAATTGAAGGAGTAGACTTTGATGAAACCTTTGCACCAGTAGCAAGGCTTGAATCAATCAGACTACTTTTGGGAATTGCTTGTATCTTAAAGTTCAAGCTATTTCAAATGGATGTGAAAAGTGCCTTTTTAAATGGTTATCTTAATGAAGAGGTATATGTAGAACAGCCTAAAGGATTTGTTGATCCAAGTTGTCCAAATCATGTATACAAACTAAAGAAGGCACTTTATGGTCTGAAGCAAGCTCCAAGGGCATGGTATGAAAGACTGACCACATTTCTTATCAAGCAAGGGTACAGAAAAGGTGGGATTGACAAAACCCTGTTTGTTAAAGATGAAGAAGGAAATGTCATGATTGCTCAAATATATGTTGATGACATTGTCTTTGGTGGGATGTCTGACAGGATGGTCAAACATTTTGTCAAGCAGATGGAATCTGAATTTGAAATGAGCCTAGTAGGAGAGTTAACCTACTTTCTTGGTCTGCAAATAAAGCAAATGGAAGACTCAATGTTCATTTCCCAAAGCAAGTATACCAAGAACATAGTCAAGAAATTTGGAATGGAAAATGCTACTCATAAGAGAACTCCTGCCCCCACACATTTAAAGCTGACTAAAGATGAAAAGGGTGAGAATGTAGATCAAAGCTTATACAGAAGCATGATTGGAAGCTTGTTATACTTGACTGCTAGCAGACCTGACATAGCATTTGCAGTAGGTGTATGTGCAAGATATCAAGCTGATCCAAAAGTCAGTCATCTCAATCAAGTCAAGAGAATTCTTAAATATGTTAATGGTACTTGTGACTATGGCATAATGTACTTTCATGGATGTAAACCAATTCTCACTGGCTTCTGTGATGCTGATTGGGCTGGAAGTGCTGATGACAGAAAAAGCACTTCAGGAGGATGCTTCTTTCTAGGAAACAATTTGATTTTTTGGTTCAGTAAGAAACAAAATTGTGTATCCTTATCTACAGCTGAAGCTGAATATATAGCATCTGGAAGCAGTTGTTCTCAGTTGGTTTGGATGAAGCAAATGCTCACTGAGTACAATATCCCACAGGATGTCATGACATTGTACTGTGACAACTTAAGTGCAATCAACATATCAAAGAATCCTATCCAACATAGCAGGACCAAGCATATTGATATCAGACATCATTTCATCAGAGATCTTGTAGAAGAAAAAGTGATTTCATTGGAACATGTAACTACAAATCTACAGTTAGCTGATATCTTTACAAAAGCATTGGATGCTACATAATTTGAGAACTTAAGGGGCAAACTGGGAATCTGTTTATGTGAGATTTAGCAGTTAATGAAATGTGCCAACATGTCATATGACATTGTATGGCATAAGTTCCAGATGGCAATACCAGTCTGGTCAAGAACCTTGGGTATTCCATTCCTAATAATTTGCAATGTAACGACTACTTATTTAGTAACAGCTTATAATCAGCTATCAAGATTCTCATCATACTATCAAAAGCGAATCACATTAACTAGCTGTTCTTCAGAAATCATCAACCCTAAAGCTCTTCATCCATCTTCCTTGACAATGTCTCAAAACCCTAGCACTCCTGAAGAAGTTCTCAACAAAGAAGATGTAGTTCATGCAACTCCCATCTCTGTGGTACCAATGAAATCAACCCCATTGGACGAACTCAGAGGAAGTGCTTCTCATGCTAAAAAGCCAAGAACTCCAAAAAGAGCTAAAGATCAAGTCTGCAGCAAAACCAAAGGCATTCCTTCTCCAGCAAACATGCCTCCAAAATCTTCTGACTATGTGGATGCTTCCATCAAGGAGATAGTCAACAAGATTCTTTTTGAATAGAGAGTGGTTAGTGGGATTTCTATTCCTCTGAACACCATGCCTGCCCCTCAAGAAGAACAAGCTCAAGCTGCAGAGGACACTCCTGCTCAACAGGATGTCCCAATAGATGTTGGAACATCTGAGGATGAGAAAAAGACCTCATCTAATGATGATATTGATCAAACTGAGGACCATAAAAAGGCCTCAAATGAAAGTGATGAAGAAAACTTTGAGGATCAGACCAAAGCCTCAACTGAAGATCAGATCTCTGCTGATCAACCAGCTGAAGAGAAGACTGCTCAATCTCCTCCTGTGGTGAACCTGGAGCAGGATTCTGATACAGAGATCATAGCCTCTGTTAGACCTAGCATAGCCAAAAGGCTCAGGTCCAGGAAAGGAAAGATGCAAGCAGAACCTGAAATTCCTGAGAAGAAGAAAGTTACCCCAAAGAAAGACAAAGCTAAAGCTGCCTTTGGTCCAACAAAACAATGGAGTAAAGTCCAAACCCAGAAGAGGAAAGCTGTCACTCCTCCAGACTCAGATGTTGAATCAGATGTCCCAACATCTCCTCCAAAGAAGAAACCAGCACCATCTAGGGCTTCAACTGCTGTTCCAGAAGCTCCCTTGGACAACATCTCATTCCATCATGTTTCAAGTGTAAACAGATGGAAGTTTGTGTACCAAAGAAGGGTAGCCCTTGAAAGAGAGCTGAGCAGTAATGCACTTGAGTGCACTGAACTGATTGATCTCATCTCTGCTGCAGGCCTCTTCAAAACAGTCTCAAATCTCTCTCCCTGCTATGAACTTCTTGTCAAAGAATTCATTGTCAATCCTCCTGAAGATTAACAATGAATTCTTTGACAAGAAGTTCATAGCAGGGAGAGAGATTTGAGACTGTTTTGAAGAGGCCTGCAGCAGAGATGAGATCAATCAGTTCAGTGCACTCAAGTGCATTACTGCTCAGCTCTCTTTCAAGGGCTACCCTTCTTTGGTACACAAACTTCCATCTGTTTACACTTGAAACATGATGGAATGAGATGTTGTCCAAGGGAGCTTCTGGAACAGCAGTTGAAGCCCTAGATGGTGCTGGTTTCTTCTTTGGAGGAGATGTTGGGACATCTGATTCAACATCTGAGTCTGGAGGAGTGACAACTTTCCTTTTCTGGGTTTGGACTTTACTCCATTATTTTGTTGGACCAAAGGCAGCTTTAGCTTTGTCTTTCTTTGGGGTAGCTTTCTTCTTCTCAGGAATTTCAGGTTCTGCTTGCATCTTTCCTTTCCTGGACCTGAGCCTTTTGGCTATGCTAGGTCTAACAGAGGCTATGATCTCTGTATCAGAATCCTGCTCCAGGTTCACCACAGGAGGAGATTGAGCAGTCTCCTCTTCAGCTGGTTGATCAGCAGAGATCTGATCTTCAGTTGAGGCTTTGGTCTGATCCTCAAAGTTTTCTTCATCACTTTCATTTGAGGCCTTTTTATGGTCCTCAGTTTGATCAATATCATCATTAGATGAGGTCTTTTTCTCATCCTCAGATGTTCCAACATCTATTGGGACATCCTGTTGAGCAGGAGTGTCCTCTGCAGCTTGAGCTTGTTCTTCTTGAGGGGCAGGCATGGTGTTCAGAGGAATAGAAATCCCACTAACCACTCTCTGTTCAAAAAGAATCTTGTTGACTATCTCCTTGATGGAAGCATCCACATAGTCAGAATATTTTGGAGGCATGTTTGCTGGAGAAGGAATGCCTTTGGTTTTGCTGCAGACTTGATCTTTAGCTCTTTTTGGAGTTCTTGGCTTTTTAGTATGAGAAGCACTTCCTCTGAGTTCGTCCAATGGGGTTGATTTCATTGGTACCACAGAGATGGGAGTTGCATGAACTACATCTTCTTTGTTGAGAACTTCTTCAGGAGTGCTAGGGTTTTGAGACATTGTCAAGGAAGATGGATGAAGAGCTTTAGGGTTGATGATTTCTGAAGAACAACTAGTTAATGTGATTCTCTTTTGATAGTATGATGAGAATATTGATAGCTGATTATAAGCTGTTACTAAATAAGTAGTCGTTACATTGCAAATTATTAGGAATGGAATACCCAAGGTTCTTGACCAGACTGGTATTGCCATCTGGAACTTATGCCATACAATGTCATATGACATGTTGGCACATTTCATTAACTGCTAAATCTCACATAAACAGATTCCCAGTTTTCCCCTTAAGTTCTCAAATTGTGTAGCATCCAATGCTTTTGTAAAGATATCAGCTAACTGTAGATTTGTAGTTACATGTTCCAATGAAATCACTTTTTCTTCTACAAGATCTCTGATGAAATGATGTCTGATATCAATATGCTTGGTCCTGCTATGTTGGATAGGATTCTTTGATATGTTGATTGCACTTAAGTTGTCACAGTACAATGTCATGACATCCTGTGGGACATTGTACTCAGTGAGCATTTGCTTCATCCAAACCAACTGAGACCAACTGCTTCCAGCTGCTATATATTCAGCTTCAGCTGTAGATAAGGATACACAATTTTGTTTCTTACTGAACCAAGAAATCAAATTGTTTCCTAGAAAGAAGCATCCTCCTGAAGTGCTTTTTCTGTCATCAGCACTTCCAGCCCAATCAGCATCACAGAAGCCAGTGAGAATTGGTTTACATCCATGAAAGTACATTATGCCATAGTCACAAGTACCATTAACATATTTAAGAATTCTCTTGACTTGATTGAGATGACTGACTTTTGGATCAGCTTGATATCTTGCACATACACCTACTGCAAATGCTATGTCAGGTCTGCTAGCAGTCAAGTATAACAAGCTTCCAATCATGCTTTTGTATAAGCTTTGATCTACATTCTCACCCTTTTCATCTTTAGTCAGCTTTAAATGTGTGGGGGCAGGAGTTCTCTTATGAGTAGCATTTTCCATTCCAAATTTCTTGACTATGTTCTTGGTATACTTGCTTTGGGAAATGAACATTGAGTCTTCCATTTGCTTTATTTGCAGACCAAGAAAGTAGGTTAACTCTCCTACTAGGCTCATTTCAAATTCAGATTCCATCTGCTTGACAAAATGTTTGACCATCCTGTCAGACATCCCACCAAAGACAATGTCATCAACATATATTTGAGCAATCATGACATTTCCTTCTTCATCTTTAACAAACAGGGTTTTGTCAATCCCACCTTTTCTGTACCCTTGCTTGATAAGAAATGTGGTCAGTCTTTCATACCATGCCCTTGGAGCTTGCTTCAGACCATAAAGTGCCTTCTTTAGTTTGTATACATGATTTGGACATCTTGGATCAACAAATCCTTTAGGCTGTTCTACATATACCTCTTCATTAAGATAACCATTTGAAATAGCTTGAACTTTAAGATATAAGCAATTCCCAAAAGTAGTCTGATTGATTCAAGCCTTGCTACTGGTGCAAAGGTTTCATCAAAGTCTACTCCTTCAATTTGAGTGTATCCTTGAGCTACAAGTCTAGCTTTGTTCTTTGTAACAACTCCTTGTTCATTTGACTTGTTCTTATACACCCATTTTGTTCCAATCACATTTATGTCATCAGGTCTAGGAACAAGATTCCACACTTCATTCCTTGTGAATTGACCTTATTCCTCTTGCATAGCACAAATCCAGTATTCATCAGTAAGAGCTTCCTTGATGTTTTTAGGTTCTATTTTAGAAACAAAACAGGAACCTGAAATCACTTCTCTTGATCTAGTGCTCACACCTCTGTTGGGATCACCAATTATCAAATCTTTGGGATGATCCTTCTGTATTCTGATGGAGGGAGGTTTGCAAGATTCTTCTGTTCTTGTATCAGTTTGAGTGAAGTTATAATGATCATTCTTTTCTTCAGCTTCAATCTTGATATCAGCAGATGTTCCAACATCTTCTGGGACATCTGTAGGAGCATCATCAATTATCACATTTATGGACTCCATGATAACCTTGGTTCTAGAATTAAATACTCTATATGCTCTGCTGTTTATAGAGTATCCAAGGAAAATCCCTTCATCACTTTTAGGATCCATTTTTCTCCTTTGCTCCCTATCTGCCAGAATATAACAGTTACTTCCAAACACATGAAAGTACTTAACTGTGGGTTTTCTGCCCTTCCAGACTTCATATATTATGGACAAAGTTCCTTTCCTTAAAGTAACTCTGTTATGGATGTAACAAGCAGTGTTCATAGCTTCAGCCCAGAAGTACAAAGGTAACTTTTTAGCATGGATCATAGCTCTTGCTGATTCTTGAATAGTTCTATTCTTCCTCTCAACAATCCCATTCTGTTGAGGAGTGATAGGTGAAGAATATTCATGATTGATTCCTTCTGAAGAGCAGAAATCTAAGAACTTTTGGTTCTCAAATTCTTTTCCATGATCACTTCTTATTCTGATCACACAGCTGGATTTTTCCCTTTGTAATCTTGGGCATAATTCTTTGAATACATCAAATACATCAGACTTTTCTTTGATGAAATTTATCCAAGTATATCTTTAAAAGTCATCAACCACTACATAGGCATACCTCTTACCACCAAGGCTTTCAACCTGCATAGGTCCCAAAAGATCCATATGCAAAAGTTCCAAAACTTTGGAAGTTGTCAGATGTTGGAGCTTTGGATGGGACATCTTGGTTTGCTTGCCTATTTGACATTCACCACATATTTTGCCATCATCAATCTTCAGTTTAGGAATACCTCTTACAGCATCCATAGATATTATCTTCTTTATGCCTCTGAAATGAAGATGACCTAGTCTTTGGTGCCATAGTTTCACTTCTTCTTCTTTAGCTAAAGAACAAGTTGAAGTGAGACTGAGGTTTTGAGATTCCCACATGTAACAGTTGTCTTTAGATCTGGCTCCTCTCATGACAACCTCTTGTTCTTTGTTAGTCACTATACATTCAGTTTTGGTAAAGTTTACACTGTACCCTTGATCACATAATTGACTTATACTGATCAGGTTAGCAGTTAAACCTTTAACTAGCAGAACATCATCTAGTCTTGGAACATCTTGACAGTCCAAGGTCCCAACTCCCTTGATTTCTCCTTTAGCTCCATCTCCAAAGGTTACATACCTGGATGAATGTGACTTTAAGTTTACTAGCAGATTCTTCAATCCAGTCATGTGTCTTAAACATCCACTATCAAAATACCAGTCTTCTTTAGCTGATACTCTTAGTGATGTATGTGCTATATATGCAGCATTTTTCTTTGACCATTTGAGTTGAGATTTCTTTTGATGCCTCTGCCCTGTGTGTTGTTCATCAGTGGATCTCCAAGATTGATTGTTGATCTTGTTCTTGGGTATGTAACTTTGATCAGTCTGAATGCTAGCTTTTGGTCTCCATACCTTCTTGATGACCTCTGTCTTTTGCTTAGGAGGTTGTTGATTTCTTTGATGTCTATGCAGCACTTTCTTGGTAACTTCTACTTTCTGCTTAGAAGGTTGCTGATACATCTGATTTGGATATCCATGCAGCTTATAGCAATGAGGTTTGATATGTCCAAATCTTCCACAATGATGACATCTCCATCTTTGATACTTCTTCTTCATTTTGTTCTTTTTAGAATGTTGAGACATCTGTTGGAACATTATGTTTGACTTTGTGTTCTTTTCCTGATGTTGAAGCATCTGTTGGGACATCTTGTTTGACTGTATGGATTTTGAAGTAGTTTTGCTAGAGCTAGCTTCATCTTTATGTACTCTGTTAAATCCCAGTCCACTTTTATCCCCTGAATGCTTATTGTTGTTGAGAATAACATCCAGTGTATTTGAGCTGCTGTTCAACATTCTAACAGATTTGGACATGTGTTCCAACTTGGAGTTGAGAAGACTTACTTCACTTTTCAAGGTGTTAATGATCTCTTGATCACTTGCTTTTTCATCTTCTAATGCCTCATTCTGCTTCTTTAGCTTTATAACCTCACTGCATATTTCAGTGCTTCTTTTGTATAGATCTTTGAATGCTTGCTCAAGTTCTTCATAAGTAAGCTCTCCATCACTGGATTCACTTTCAGACTCACATAATCCAGCTAAAGCAGTGATATGCTTAGCTGATTCTTCTTCTGAATCACCTCCTGAGTCTTCATCAGACCAGGTTACAGATAGTCCTTTCTTCTGCCTTTTAAGTAGGTAGGACATTCATTCTTGATGTGTCCATATCCTTCACATCCATGGCATTTGATTCCTTTTTCTTGACTGGTCTTTTCAGTAAAATTTGACCTTCTGTTAGCATCATAAGATCTCTTGTTCTCAGAAGAGTTTGTGTATCTTCCACTGGGATTGGATTTGCCTTCCATTCCTCTGAGAATCTTTTTGAATTGTCTTCCAAGCATAGCAAGGTTGTCTGATAAGCTTTTATCATTTTCTGATTCATCATCTTCTTCTTCATCAGTATTTGTCACCAAGGCTATGCTTTTGTTCTTCCTAACATTTGTGTCATTCATTCCCATCTCAAAAGTTTGAAGGGAACCAATGAGTTCTTCAACTTTCATAGAGCATATGTCTTGAGCTTCTTCTATTGGTGTGACTTTCATGTCAAATCTTTTTGGCAAAGATCTGAGGATTTTTCTTACAAGCTTTTCATCAGACATCTTTTCTCCCAAAGCTCCAGAAGTATTAGCTACTTCTAAGATGTTCATGTAGAATTCATGAACTGTCTCATCTTCCTTCATTCTCAAGTTTTCAAACTTGGTGGTGAGAAGTTGAAGTCTTGACATCTTTACCTTTGATGTTCCTTCATGAGTTGTTTTGAGAGTATCCCACACATCTTTGGCTAGCTCACAATGATGCACAAGTCTGAAGATGTTCCTATCAATGCCATTGAATAAAGTATTTAAGGCCTTTGAGTTGCCTAGTGCTGAATCTTCTTCCTCCTTACTCCATTCTTCTTCAGGTTTCAGCACTTTTGATCCATCTTTGGTATCTTGGACAGGATAATCCCATCCAATGTTGACTGCTCTCCATGCCCTGTTGTCAAATGATCTTAAGAATGCAATCATTCTTGGCTTCCAATAGTCATAATTAGATCCATCCAGTATAGGTGGTCTATTTACTGACCCTATATCTCTGTCCATGTTACAGAATTTGTATTCCATAGATCTCACCCAGTATAAACAGGCAGGGTGCCTGCTCTGATGCCAATTGAAATTCTATGATCAGGTATGAGATGTCCTAAGAGATGTCCCAACACTTGACAGATTTAACCAAAACTTAAATAGCAAGAAAAGTAAACAACACAGAAGTTTGTTAACCCAGTTCAGTGTATAACCACACCTACATCTAGAGGCTACCAAGCCAGGAGGAAATCCACTATAAGTAATATTAATTCTAGACTTAAACCACCCTGTTTAATCTATCACTTAATAACAACCCAATGCAATTTCTACCTAAGTCACAACTTAGATAAGAGTACCCTACTCACTCCCCCTCAATCACACAGTGATTTTGTTTACAAGTTTAATGAAATTAAAGTCATACTTCAAACAAAACAGCTTGATCTTACTTCATAGTTTCAATCAAGTCACAAATGCACTTTTGCTTAAAAGTTCATAAAGTGGTACAATGAAAACACCTGCTATTAAAAACACTAGACACCCTATTTGGTCTTCTGAAATTCGTACTCAATTCTGTGAGTTTCTGTTGATTAAATAGGTATCTGTAATTTGGGCTTTCTGTAGAATGATCCAGCCCTAATGCGCATGCAGTTTCCACCTTGAATTAGGGTTTGTTACTTCCTAGATTCTAGGTGATTTAGGTCTTCTGTTTTAATCTGAATCCTCAATATAACACTCCCTACAGATGCGCCTTGTTCTGTTTTTATCCATCAATAATCAATTCCAGATAACTCTCCTTAAATATCTCTGATCAGTTAGACATTAAGTAATTCTGGTAGCAGGTTTGAGATGTCTCAACATCTGTTGGGACATCCTGAAAAACTGAACTTAAGTCATTTACACAATGTCCCAACATCTGGTGAGACATCCTGAAATAAGTTCATATACTCTGTTTGATAATGTCCCAACATTTGATAGGACATTCTGAACTGAATTCAATATTTCTTGTTGGTCAAAAATTCTGCCAATTCTTAAACATCTACAAATATGTTAATATATAGTTTAGTTTTTGGCACCTTTCGAATGCTTTATGTGATAATCAATTCTTTTTCCCGTTGTTTCCGATAATTATTCGTAATTTAGTTTTAATGCATTTTATAGACTTAGTTATTTAACTTTTGTGTTTTTAATTATAGGTTTTGCCATCGGAAAGGGAAGCTTGAAGTATGGAAGTATCTTGGAAGGCTTTTTGAAGAAATTCAAATTTTGAAGCATGCTACGAGCCTGCTAAGCATGCTCCTAGCCCAAGACAACATCAAATTCCAAGGAGATGCCTACTTAGCACGGTCATGAGCCCACTAAGCGCGCCCTTAATGCGGTTTAGCAATAAATGACAGCGCGCTTTGCGATTTTTAGCCCCCTTTAAATATCTCATTTCAGCACTTTTGCTTAGATCCTTGAAATTTTCTTAGACCAAAAACCTTATAAACACTATAGGATCTAGTTTTTGAAGATTCTATGCATCAATAGTCAGGAGATCATCATTGATGCTTTGTATTCTTCTCTCATTTCTTGTTTGTGAAGTTATTATGTCAATGGATAGCTAAATTCATCTTGTGTCAAGATTAGAAGCTAGACTTTCCTTTTTTTGTATGTAAACTCTTGAACTTATGGATGATGAAGATATGGTGAAAAACCTTTCTTTTATGATATATTCTTTGTGTTGATCATGATTGAGAAATGTGTTCCAAATCTTTACCTAGGTTTTACATCCATCAATGGAAATAGGCTAGAGATAGTTATAAGATTTGATGTTCATAAGTATTGAACTTGAATGTTATCATTTTGATAGTTTGAGTGAGAAATCATCAAAAGATCAAAATGGTAAATCTCACGATATGTGTTAAAGATAAACATATTGAGAGGATATGTGATTGTATTTATCATCTAAATGAGTTCATTCATTTTATCGATTCTATTCGTACGAATAGGTTTATCGAACCTTAATCTTGGCATGTTTTATTAAACCTTTCAAAACCGATACTTTTACCGTTACATTTTAGAACTTATGCAAAAAAAACGTTACCCTAAAACAAACCTTTTTGTTACGATAAGCTTGAAACGATTACGATTGTAGAACGATAGTAATATCTAGAAACAATTTATGTGGAACAATAACAAAAACCTTACTCCATCTATATTCTAACATTCTGCTCTTATATTTTCAACGATACCATCTTTTCTTCAAATACTTAATCTTTAGTGAAGGGTAGAAGGTAGTGCCCCCAATACCATGAATCCACTCCCTACCTAGCAATTGGTTGAAGTGTGCTTTGGAGTTGATCACCATGAACAATGTCGACCTAGTAGCCATTCCCACATCCAAATTGACTTGGACCACCCCTAGGATGTTGATGGTCTTTCCTTCATAGTTGGATAAGACCATACTATGTCGTCGAAGATCTTCATCGATCTTTCTGATTTTCTTGAACAAAAGATAGGGCATCAAGTTCATAACTTCCCCACCATCTACAATTACCTTGTTAATCGCCATGTCGTCAACCTTGGATTTTATGAAGAGAAGTTTCAAATGATACATCATACCAAGACTATGTCTCTCAAACACAACCCTCTGCTCTTCAACTACCCCATTGTTCATAACGTAATAACATAAAGGCTTGTCTTCTGGAGTCTCATTTTCCATAAAGTCTTCTTTTGCTTCCGACACTTTTGACACAATGTCACACTCAGTTGGAAACACAGACACAATTCCACAGTTCATGACGAAGTCTTCTCCATAGGTATCATTGTTGGTGTCATCATACATGTCTTTGTCAAAATCATCCTCTGATGATGGGGTGTACTCCTCGTCAGACTAGGGTGAGTACATAGGCTCTTCATCATCAAATTTGGGAGTATATTCAGGCTATTTCCCCTTTTCCATAGTGGGTGTGCATTTTGCACTTTGTTTTGATACTACCTTTTTCCATCCAAAGGTTCTGACGACCAGAGTTTGATTTGTCACAATCTTCCCCTTTTCGACCCATTTGGCTTTTGGGTGTTGCCCCTTTTGTCTAAAGGCTTCCACCTGTTTTGGTTGAGAGGTCGAGGCCATTTTCCCAACCTTCTTGTTTTTTTGATATCGCCTCTATTGAGTCCTTGTCATGGGGGTTTTCTCTTTGTAATTAGGAGAAACCACATAACCCCTGGGTTCGTGTTTCTTCTCAACACCTTTCTCCAAATCCAACACTATCCACTTATGCCTTTTTCTTCCCTTTTGATTAACTGGTTCCACCCACTTCTCACGTGTGGTTACTGATGGTGGCACAAAATATTTGGGTCTGAATGCTCGGACCTGTCTCTGGTATTCTTCATTGTGACAAGGATTACCTCTTTAATCGAACACGAACCTTGGGACATGAGAACCTTTAGCAGGTAAGACTTTATTTCTTCCTACTTCATACCACTCAGCTGCCTTCTTGCTGAACACAACATTGCATCTTGGGCATAATATTTCCCTTGATCTTCCCATTTGGCACTTTTCTTGGAGCTCATTCAAACTCTCACCAACTCTAGGGTAGACTGCCTCTAGTTCTTCCTCAGTCTTTTTGTCGTCACCTTCAGTAGTTTCAACCATCACGCATTCCAGGTTCTCGACATGGGGCATATTAGAGAGACCTTCAGTAGCCTCCACTATCATGCATTCGTTCAACTCATAATACAATGCCTCTTTGACATTCAGGGGGTCTTTGTCGACATGCATCTTTGGATTTTTGTCAAATTGAAGCCTGCCCCGGGGCACCTTCATGGAATAAACAGTGGGCATTTGGGTTGTAATTTGGTGGGAGCGGATTTGGTGGAGGACCCAAAGGCCTTGGAGTAACCAAACCCTTCTTCATCAGTGAAGGATATAACTCAGTATAAGTTATAGGGATTCGAGGATTAGGTGGCCTTCCACCTGGTCTTCTATTCTGAAAATTGGGATTTGGATGAGGAGCTGGAGTCCTCTGCTGGTAGGCTGAAGCATTGGGCACTTGTTGATAGCCTGGATTGTTAAGCATTGGTTGATAAGGTTGAATCATTGGAGCCGCTTGTTGATACATCGGTACTGCTTGAGTTGGCCGATACATGGGGACTTGTGGATTAAATGACGGTTGAACCGCCGCTACATAAGGATGTTGGGCATACTGTTGTGGATGAGCATACTGCCGTTGAGCCATAGGTGGAGGTCTCTGCCAAAGAGGATTTCTTCTTTGACCTGTCATTATGGCATTCGTCTCACCCTCTTTCTTCTTGTGGAAATTACTGGTAAACTTCTTGCCAAAATTTCCACTACCACTGCTGGAACTGCCGGATGCACCACTCATCTTTCCACTTTTCAAACCGAGTTCTACCTTGATTCCCACAACCACTAGATCAGAAAAACTAGCAGTTACGCTTCCCACCATTCTCTCATAGAATTCTGGTCGCACAGTGTCAACAAACCAGTCAGCTAATTCTTTCTCAGTCAATGGGGGCTCTACTTGAGAAGCGGTCCCTCTCCACCTCTGAGCATACTCTTTAAAGGATTCAGACTCTTTCTGGGACATGCTTAGCAATTGCCTCCTATCGGGAGCAAGGTCCATGTTGTACTTGTATTGTTGGATGAAAGCATCTGCCAAGTCTTGGAAACTGCGAATCTTCGACTGGTCAAGCGTCAGATACCATTTAGAGGAGATTCCCTTCAGACTGTCCTGGAAGCAATGGATCATTAATTTATCATTGTCCACCTGCGCCGCCATTCTTCGATAGTACATCAAAAGATGGTTCTTAGGACAAGTTGCACCCTCATACATCTCAAAAGTGGGTATCTTGAACTTTGGAGGTATTACCAATCCAGACACCAGACACATCTCTCTAGCAGCAGCCCCAAAAATCTGGTCACCTTCAATCGCTCTTAACCTTTTTTCAAGGGTGTCAAAATTCTCTTGCATCTTCTCATGTTTCTCATCACCGTTTTCAGACATATCTGGTGCTTCATACGCCTGATGGTCATTAAAGTATGGTTGAGCACGGGTGTGCATAATGTCTGGTGTAAAATTAGCAACTGCATGGTTCTCTTCATTAGTCACCGGAATAGTCTGTTGAGCAGCAAATACATGAGGAGGAGGCACAAAACCTTGGGAAGGAAATACCATGCCCTGAGAAGGAGGTGCAAAACTTTGAGAAGCAAAACCTTGGGATGGAGGGAAGAAACCCTGAGCAGCGAATCCTTGGGAAGAAGGAATAAAGCCCTGAGCAGCAAATCCTTGGGAGGAAGGAATAAAACCCTGAGTAGCAAATCCTTGGGAAGAAGGAATAAAACCCTGAGCAGCAAACCCTTGGGAAGAAGGAATAAAACCCTGAGTAGCAAATCCTTGGGAAGAAGGAATAAAACCCTGAGCAGCAAACCCTTGGGAAGAAGGAATAAAACCCTGAGCAGCAAACCCTTGGGAAGAAGGAATAACACTCTGAGAAGCAAAACCTTGAGAAGGAGGGAAGAAACCCTGAGCAGCAAATCCTGAAGAAGAGGGAATAACACTTTGAGAAGCAAAACCTTGAGAAGGAGGGAAAAATCCAGGAGGAAACCCAAAAGGAGACCAGGTCACAGGAGTAGTGACTGATGATGTAGGCTCGGTCGTTACAGTGACAACTTCAGTCGTTGCAGTGACAATTTCTGACACCACAGTCTGCTGGGTATCCAACTTCGCTCGAATAACTTGCAACATTTCCATCATCTGACCCATATCTCCACGAATATGAGTAAGCTCTTCGTTAACTTTGTCCATCTCTAGGTCTCTTTCAGCCATCCTCTTTCTGGCTTGAGCTCGAGTGTAGTATTTGCGTGAGAGCCTCAGTGTGAAAGCTGAATTGAGAGAAGATGACGGGAATGAGTTTTATATGAAAAAGATGCAGATGAAATGCCAAATGTATGAATGCAATGCGAAAATGAATTTTATTCAAGGAACTTAAGAAACAAATTTGCAAATACCAAGGAACACATGGTAATCAAAAGGATATGATTTCATTAAATTCAAAAAGTGATACAAAGTTTTGAGTACACTTTCAAAAATCCCAAACAAAGCTTAATAAAGACAAAAACAAAGTCCTAAGGAGATTCTCCTAAAAGCCTCAAGTTGAGCTTCTCGATTTGTGCCTTCATCTGAGCCCTTTCAAGCATAAGTTGATCCACGATCGACTTCCAAGAAGTGTCCCCTTGAGTGCTGGAGGAAAATAAATCCTCTTGTGCTTTCCTTTTCTTGCTGGAGAGCTCTTCTTCTTCCTTCATCTTCAGTTGTCTTCTAAGTTCCTCATTCTCACTACTGATGATCTGATGACGATTCTTCCATGCATTCTTCTCTCGAATCTCTTTCTCCAAATCAATCTTCAGCTTCTCTGCATCATCCATAAAGATTAGAATGGGTTTCTTGAAGGTCATAGGATCCTGGCGAGGGTAAGGCATCTTCAGACTGATTGCCCTATCTCGTACCCATTGGAGATAGGATTCCATAGAAACACAATTCGGCTTTCCCAAGCTGCTCCTCCCTTTCCTATGGATGTACTTCCAAGCTTGCATAATCTGTTTCTTGAGCTCTGGTTCTTCGTCATCCTTAAAGAAAATTCCTTCCAATTCAACACTCTTAGGCTTGTCCTTCAACGGATACCCGAGTTGACGGCGAGCCAAAACTGGATTATAGCTGATTCCTCCCTTAGTGCTAAGAAGAGGCACATTAGCAAAATCACCACAGCTATCAATAATCAATATTCCATCATAAGCACGATTGTACCAGCTAATGTCAGAGTGGGTAAGAGACATGATCCTTTGTGACCACCACAAACCATCCTTAAGATTCCAAAATGAAGCTGACTTAGGCAAGTGCGAAATAAACCACTCGTACAACAATGATGCACAACAAGTAATCATCCCTCCCTTATGGTGATTCCTTAGATGGATGGAATGGTAGGTGTCTCCGAGCAAAGTAGGGACCGGGTTCTTCTTCAGAAATATCTTGATGGCGTTCAAGTCGACAAAGTCTTCAAAGTTTGGGAAAAGTAACACTCCATATATCAGCAGAATAAAAGTCGCCTCAAAAGCTTTCATGTCCTTCACATCAACAAAATTCTTGGCCTTTTCTATCAGAAACTTTGTAGGGAATCCAAAAATCTTTCCTTTATAGGTCATATTTGCCTTGACCTCAGGAACACTCAAATATGTCGCCTTTGCAATCTCTGCTTCTTCAGGGTCCTTCTCTAGAACAGGGAATGGAAACTCATCCTTAACACGTGATCCCACCAGAAATGAATACTCTTCCAAAGTAGGTGCCAATTGGTAATCAGGGAACGTAAAACAGTGGTAGAGAGGATCATAAAACTGGAGCATTACAGAGAGCAACCTTCCATCCCAATCAGTCTTAAGCAAAGCTAAAAGTCTCCTATGCTTCTCCATGAAGGCTTCTTGATCCAAAACCAAATCTCTTAACTTCCTTAGGTCTTCAAGTTTGGGAGTTTTGAATGTGTACTTGACAGTCTTTCTTCTTCCAAAGTCCATGATGATACCTATGATATTTGCAAAGATAAAGTTTCTGAGTTCCTTGAATAAATGGTAAAAATGATGCTTCATGATGCGTGAATGCAATGAATACACAAACACAAACAAGGCTTAGGTTCAAAGCTTGCATGAGGTCAAAGGTTCAACCCTCCCAAAAGGTATGTACTATGAGTTTATTTGTACCTGTACAGCGGGTTCTAAAAGTTCCCAGAATCACTGTCCCATCTTTCGGATATTACCGACTTCCCAACTCAACTTGGTAATCCGTAATATTCTCAAGAGAGTCTCATCCGAGTGTAGTATCGCGTATCAACTATTTTGGATTTGCACCCTCATAGTCATCGCACTACATCCCTAAAAAGGCCAAGTGGGGGTAAATGTTCTACGGTCCTCAGCATTAATGGCTCTCAGGTCGAATATAGTAATGTTTTCACGACTGAACTCGATCAACAAAACTACATCCGAGGAGGCCTCCGCTGAGTGGTGGTGTCTCAAGTCAACTTGGTCGGGACTCAACTCCCTACAAGCCTTCTTGAATATACCACCGTCCTAACTTATTTGCACTCAAGTCCGGGTTAGGACTTATCTCACCACACATGGAACACCCAACAAAAATCCAAAATAATAACAAGCAATACAACAACAAATATACAAATATACAAGGTGGGCTTAACCCTAAAAAATAGTGTCCCCAGTGAAGTCGCCATTTTTCTGTTGCGGTGAGAATCGGATACCAAGCTATTAAGTGAGCTTGAATCGCAAAACTTTTATGTTCACCACCGACTTTAATTTAATCCAAAGGGAAAAGGGAAAAAGATCGTAAAAACCCTAAATGAGGAGAAACTAGGTTCGGGGGTTGGTTATACCTAGGGAAGGTGTTAGCATCCTAAGCATCCGCAGTATCCTACGGGAACCTCTTGTTAATATTTGCATTATTGTTGTTTATTGCTTGTTAAAAATTATGGGAACCTAAGGTTTTTATTTCTAATGGTGCTCGCACAACATCGCATCGATGCCTACGTATCGGGTATAGAATCAGAGCACTCGTAGTTCTCCTAAGGATTAACGAACACTTGGTTACGCTCAAGGTTCGCGGGGAAGGTAAGTGTTATGGCAAACACTCACGTGACTTTAAGAAAGTCACAAAAAGTTGTAAAATAAAATACTAAGGACCTAATGGCTAAGGACCTAAGGATGAGGGACCTAATTGCTAAGGACAAAGAAAAAGAAGGACCTAATTGCTAAGGTCAAAATGGTAACTAGGGATGGCTAAACTTCCTATGACATTGAGTCAACTGCAGGAGTTCTTTCCCTTTTGGATTTAAAAGCATAAACAAAAATAAATAAATGAGGGTGCAAGCTCCTAAGTCTAAGGCATAGGTTGCTACTTGCAAAAATAAATAAAATAAATAGAAATATAAGACAAAGGCTTAGTAACCGGGCTATGGCTCGATATATGGATCGAGAATGCAGGGGTGGAAAACAAACGCAGTACGACAATTTGTCTAAGTTAGAAAGCTGTGAAATGTAAGGAACTGTGCAGATGGCGATCGTAAACGACCGACTTACGTGTGTGAGTGTAGGTGAAGTGAAATTCACTTAGCGTTGGACCAAGGATTTATTATTTTGAAAAATTAAAATTAATTATGGTGTAAAAATGCGAAAAAATAAGTAATAAACAAATAAAGTGAAATAAACTGTGAAGTAGAATAAATTAAATAAATAAATTAAATGGAATAAAAATAAATAAATGAATTAAATAGAATAAAAATAAATAATGCATGAAATAGAAATAAATAAGTGCATGGCCTCATATGGGTCACGATTAATCGAAAACGATTTATCGTGACCTTTGTCATATCATCGGCCCAAATAAATATGTAAGAAAGATTCACTATTTTTTTAAAGACATTTTTAGGTAATAATGCAACAAGGTATAATAATAATAATAATGATAATAATAATAATAATAATAAGCCAACTTAATGAAATAATATTTTTAATTCCTTTTCAATAGAAAAATCAAAGAAGTGAGTAAATATTTTTTTGAATTTTTTGTTACTAAAAAAAATATATATATTTTTGACATTTTGAAAATTAAGATAAATGATAACTTAAACAAAATAATACTTCTTGGTTTTCAACCGAATATGACATTTTTGAGATTTTTTAATAAAATAAACTGTAAATAAGTAACTAAAATAACCTAAATAAAATAAATAAAAATTTAAACCTAGTAATAAATCCAATTATCAACAGTATGAATAAAATAATTTAACAAAATAGTCCCTATGTATCAGGATATCTTTTATGAAAGGGAAATAAAATAAAATGAGAATAACCACAAAAAAAAAAAATTTAAAATCCAAACAGATAATATATATATATATATATATATATAAGTATAATGGAAAAAGAAAGAATAAATAAACAAATAGGAAAACAAATTAATCAAAACGTGTAGAAAACCAACCCAAATTCAAGACCAACTCTGTACCCTTCCCTTTTTCACAATCGCGTCTTTGTCCCTCTCGTCTCTCTCTCAAAATCAAATTCAGAATGTACAACAAAATAGAGACAGAGACCCACCCCTCTTTCAAACCGCGACGACCGTTTCTCTCTCTCAAACGCCTCGCCCGAAGCCCTCTCGGTCTCTCTCACGCAAAACGCCGCCGGTGGCTCGCGGTGGTGGTTCTACATGCTTCACGGTTGGTTGATTCGCGGCGATAAAGGGTTTTCGGAAGGGTGTTTGAAGGGTTATGTTGGTTCAGTGGCCGGCGGAAGGTTGTGCGTTTTGTAGGTTTGTTCACAGTTCTTTTTGTTGCTGATTTGGGTATGATGGTTTCACAAATTGTTTCTCTGATTTCCAACTTGAATGGTTTCAGTGGTGTTAAGCTGAGGTTTGGGTGAGGTGCTGGAGATAAGTTCACAAAGGTTTCGGTTGATGGCTGTTCGTGGACCGGGAGATTTGGGGTTTGTCGGATTCTCTCAATCTCTCTCTCAAAGCATTTCAGGTTTTAAGTTTTTGGAGCTCTCCATGTTTAGATTTTTTTGAATTTTGGTTTAATGGTTTTGCTGTTGATGATGGTTTTCTCAGATGTTTGTTCGTGTTCGCTGTGTTTATGGTTTGTTGGTCGTCGTTTCGCGGCGGAAAGAAATGATTCACAGGCTGTTTGTTGTAAAGGGCGATTTGGAATGGTTTAGAGTAATGAAGTGAGTGGTTTTTTTTCTTTTTCAGTCTCTCTTCTCTCTCTGTTTCCAGCTCTAATTTATTTTTGTTTTTTCGGTGTTTGGTTCTGGTTTTAACAGGGAGGTTGAAGGTTTGAAAAGGTGCGATCTATTGTGAGCAAAGGGGGATTTGTGGGGTTTAGAGGTTATGTGGTTGTAGTTGCCAAGTCAGAATATTGAAGTAAAGGAAAAGGACATGTTGAAGGGTGTGAGAGAATTGAAGAACAAGGTTATGCGGTTTTGGTGTGTTTTGGATTTTTGATGAAGGGTGTTGACAAGTGATGAAAGTCTTGGTGCTGTGTTGGTGTTCGAAAATGAACGATGGTGATGAGAAAGGTTTAAGAGTTGTTTTGAAGAGGTTTGTTGTCGAAAAGATTCAGAAGGTGGCGGGGTGAAAAGTTGAGTTTGAGTGAAGTGGGTGGCTAATTTATGTGTTTGGAGGTGGCTGTTTTGGTGGTTGGAACGGTTGTATGAGCGGTTTCATGGATTAATGAGTGTAACAAATGAGGTTTGGCTCTGTGTTTGATTTTGGATTCCTCTTATACTTTTCCGTCTCAGTTCTATTTGTTTTCTTTGGTTCTGATCTGTAAAGTATTGGTATTGTTTCGTTCACTGGTTTACTTGGAATAAATGGTGGTGTAGTTTGTGAAATGATTGGTTTCGGTTGACAGTGGTGAAGATGAAATGGTGGCCTGCGGTTTGGTTGCTTTGGTAATTGTTCAGATAATAGGTGGAGTCAAAGGTTCTGTTTTTCATACCATTTTTCTGAGTTTGGTTTTTTTCTCTGTGGTTCTTCTTATTTACATATGTTGTTGTTGATTTTTAAAAAAAGGTTTAAAGTATTTTTGAAGTTTTTTTTATATATGGTTTTTGGATGCAGTGTGTAGAGTGAGAAGCAACAAAATGAACTTAAAGAAGAAACATGAACAATATGCGAAAAGAGATGAAGGAAATAGAAATATACCGACCCGAACGTTATCGGGGTGACGAATCCACACGGTAAGCTTCTACTCTTTGCTGCTGCTTGTTGTTGTGTGACTGTTTTTTGAAGTTGTTCTCTCTTTTCTCCTCTTTTCTGAAGTTTAAGTTGCTGGATTTTTGGTGGTTGGTTTTGGGGCTGCTTGCAGTGTTTGAGGGGTTATTTGGTAGTGTTTTTTGAGGCTGATTTGTGAGTTTTGGTAGCTGAACTGGTGTGAGTTTTGATGGCTGAACTGTAGTGTTGAGAGCTGAATTTTTTTGTGATTTGAGGGCTGTTGGTATGTAGTTGAGCTGCTGATTTTTTGAATGTAACAGTAGTGTCTTTGAGCTGATTTGTGTTGTCTTTTGAGAGCTGTTCTGATATTGTTTTTATGCTGAATTTTGTGGTTGCTTGTAGGTGAAGGGTTTAAAAAAAAAAGGGGACAAAGCCTGAATTGCTGTTGTGGGTGGAGAAGTGGAGCAGGAAATGCAGGTTGTTGGTGGCTGCATGCTGAATTTTGGGACTGCTTTTGTGCTGTTGGAATTTGTATTTTTGTGCTGAATTTTTGTACCATTTTTCTTTGTAATTGTAACATGGATAGAATATGGCTATGTATAAAACTAAATTTTTTTAAAAGGAATTCTATTGTATAAATGCAACTTATAACAATGTAATGAATTAAATTTGGAATGAAAATTGAACTTGGAATGGATTGGAATGGAAATTGGAATACAATGAAAATAAAAACTTGAATTTAAGATTTAAAATAAATTAAAGTAAATAAAAAAATATGGAAATTGGAATTAAATTAGAAATGAAATCCTAAACTAAAAATAAAAATTAGAAATTGAAGTTAAATTAGAAATAGAAACTAAAAAAAAAATAGATTAAAAGAAACAAACAATTAGAGATCACAATTAAATTAGAAGTGGAGGCTAAACTGAAAAGGGGGTGAATTAAAAAAAAATAAAAAATTAAATCACATTAAGAAATAAGAACTTTGAAAATTGAAAATATAAATAAAATTACATTTAAAACTTTAAAATTGGAAATAAAATTACATCTTTTTTTTTAAACAAAACTTTGAGAATAAAATAGAGATAGAAATTAAAATTGAAGTTAAAATCAAAAACACGAAAATGGATTAAAAGGTTAGAAATGAGAAAATAGAAATTAAAATTAAACTAATGAATAGCTTGAAAAATGAGTTGAAAGCAAAAAAAAAAAAAAAAAAAAAAAAAAAAAAAATTAAAATCCGGAAAATCCCTGCTAAATGCGATGAATGCATGATGTGAGCAGTTAGGGGTAAAATTTGGGGTGTGACAGTTGCCCCTATTTAAATAACTTTACCAGGTGGCATGAATGACGGAGGACACTCAGGCGATCAGGGTGAAAGGTATTTAAATATAGAAATAACCGGAAATTTTGCCCCTAAATGCAATGCTATGCTGGACTAACAAACTATCTGAATCTGCAACAACTATGCAATGAAATGATGATTATGGTATGAATGATTAGAATGAGAATGTCGACGACCACAAGCCAAGACTCCTGGGGATGACAGACACTGGGGACGACAGACACTGGGGATAAAGAAACGAAAACGGGAGATATTCAAAGTGATAATTCAAGTGTAACTGTTGACACTAAGAATAACAAAAGACGGGAACAAAAGGAAATCCAAAGCGTTGGATCACGAACACAGACAAAACAAAATACAATTCAAAGTGACTGCACAGTGGCTCGATGCGACCAACTGGCACTAAGAATAAAACAAGACAAGGAAATACGTCGAAGTGGTTGACCAATGGCTCTATGCGACCAAATGACTTGAGAAATAAAAAGCAACAACATATTCAAAGTGAATGCGCAGCGGCTCAATGCGAACAACCGACACTAAGAATACAACCAAGATAAACATTCAAAGAGAAATGTGCAGTGGCTCAATGCGACCAACTGTCATCATGAATAATCAACAAAAATATTCGAAGTGAATGCGCAGCGGCTCGATGCGACCAACTGACACTAAGAATACAACCAAGATAAACATTCAAAGAGAAATGTGCAGTGGCTCAATGCGACCAACTGTCACTGGAAACGATAAACATAATATTCAAAGTGAATGCGCAGCGGCTCGATGCGACCAACTGACACCATGAATTCAACAAAAATAAACATTCGAAGGGAAAGTGGTGCGGCTCTATGCGACCAACTGTCACTGGAAAATGATAAACATAAAATTCAAAGTGAATGCGCAGCGGCTCAATGCGACCAACTGACACTAAGAATAACAAAAGGCTTATTCAAGGTGAATGCGCAGCGGCTCGATGCGACCAACTGACACCAAGAAATAATTAACAGAATAAACATTCAAAGTGAATGCACAGCGGCTCGATGCGACCAACTGTCACCGTGAATAACAACAAAAGTATCCGAAGTGGAAGCACAATAGGTTCGAAACCTATTGACACTACAAAAGAAAGCCAAGATACATTCAAAGTGAATGCGCAACAAGTTTAAAAACCGGTTGACACCAAGAATGATAAAGACAAAGTAGTCAAAGTATTCAAAATGGTAAATTAGCAGGTTCAAATGTAACTGCCGACACCGAGGATAAGGAAGGAAATTACAGTGATTTAGTAGCGGCTCTATGCGACCAGCTAACATTTGGGATAGAATGGAGATCAGCCAAGGATAGATCAACGGCTCTAAGCGACCGGCTAACACGAAAAAGTAACAACAAAATAAGATAAAACATCCAACCTCTGGAAATTCCTTCAGGAACCATCAGGAGAAAGGTACAAGTATGTACAAAATCAAATGGACTTGGATTTTAAGCAAAAGGTTTCAGGACCTGCTTAAAAGATTTGTGCCAATGACAATTGGACTTCAAGGAGACATGGTGGTCATAAAGACAAATACCAACCACAATTAGAATATCCACAGGGGACACCAGCAATTACTGGGGACAAGAGCATCGGTAAACCAAACTTCAGGTACCAACCACAATGAATTCTCAACTTGAACACTAATGATATCTGGACTTGGGGTTAGACAGACGCCAACTGGGGAAAGACAAATGCTAATGCCAAATGCGCATGATTGAGCATGATGCGAATGATCATGGTATGCAAATGTTGACTCCAAAGAGACAGAGAGTTTTGACAAGACTCAAAGAGGAGTAGGCTCTCAACACTAATACTCAGACGAGAAACATGAAAAACACTGGGGAGATGTCTTCGAACTTGGAAATCATGCTTGGTCCAAGGATCCATCCAAGAGTGTTATCAGTTTTGAACTTCTTTGGGGATTTCTGTAATAGTAGTATAAAAGTGTTGTTGCAAACCAGGACTTCTTGGGGAACAAAATGTTTTTCCAATTTTCCCAAAGTCAAAGAAACTTGAAAGTTTTTCAGTATGTTTTCAAAAAAGATTTCCTTAAAAAACTTGTCATATTCAAAGTTAAATTGTAATCAAGTGATGGCATTTTGCATAACAAAAGAAAATAAGAAGCTGAACAACAAAATTCATAGGCAAAGTTTGTATTTTATTCAAGAATGGTAGCTTGCCAATGGCAAAAACTCCATGGGAAATTACAGTTTGAAAATGGCAATGGGGAAAGGTCTACATTGAATCCAACGACCACTACAATCCCTAATAACTAAGACTGTCCGACACCTTGCTTCTGACAAGAGCAAATGGATCGATCTTTCATTATGATTCTTCAGTAATGGTAAACACCATCTGATACAGTCAAATGCCTTTGTCCCTAACTTTTGCCTGGACCGCCCTTTCGGGTTTTCAATCCACCGGGACGCTCTTTTTTGCCTAAGCCGCCCTTTCAGGTTTTCAACTTAGCGAGCTCTTATTTTTTCATTTTTATCCCTAACTTTTGCCTGGATCTCCTTCATAGGTTGTGATCCACCGGGATACCCATTTTTGCATAGGTCGCCATTTCTGGTTTTCGACCTATCGGGTTTTATTTAGGCATAATATTTTTTGACTGCATCAGAATTCACCGGGTGCTTCAGCTGTTCACCATCCATAGTTGTAAGGATTAAGGAACCTCCGGAGAACGCCACCTTCACAACATATGGGCCCTCATAGTTAGGACTCCATTTTCCACGCATGTCTTTGTGGACTGGCAAGATTTTCTTGAGTACAAGATCTCCCTCTTTGAATTCTCGGAGACGGACTTTCTTGTCAAATGCTCTCTTGATGCGCTTTTGGTACAACTGGCCATGGCACATGGCAGTCATTCTCTTCTCGTCAATGAGGTTCAGTTGGTCAAACCTGTTCTGGACCCACTCAGCTTCCTCCAGTTTGGTTTCCATCAAGATTCTCAAAGATGGTATCTCTACTTCAATAGGGAGTACTGCATCCATCCTATACACCAGAGAGAAAGGGGTTGC
The DNA here is from genome assembly GCA_963966055.1 of Lathyrus aphaca. Taxonomy (NCBI): domain Eukaryota; kingdom Viridiplantae; phylum Streptophyta; class Magnoliopsida; order Fabales; family Fabaceae; genus Lathyrus; species Lathyrus aphaca. Next base: position 48,474,616 of record OZ014519.1, read on the forward strand.
CCCTGTTGAAGTGCGAACTGATGTTCTGTATCCGTGTAAAGCATATGGTAACATCTCGTGCCAATCTTTGTAAGTTTTTACCATCTTCTGCAGAATCTTTTTGATGTTCTTGTTTGCAGCTTCAACAGCTCCATTCATCTTCGGTCGATACGGAGAAGAGTTATGATGTTCAATCTTGAATGTCTCACACAACTCTTTCATTGTTTTGTTGTTCAAATTGGTCCCATTATCTGTGATGATTCGGTTTGGGATTCCATAACGGCAGATAATTTGATTCTTGATGAAACGGGCAACCACTTGCTTTGTCACATTGGCGTAGGAAGCTGCTTCTACCCATTTGGTGAAATAATCAATTGCAACCAAGATAAATCGGTGACCATTGGAAGCTTTAGGCTCAATTGCCCCTATCATGTCAATGCCCCACATTGAGAAAGGCCAAGGCGATGACAGAACATTCAAAAGTGTTGGAGGTACGTGCACCTTGTCGGCATAAATCTGGCATTTATGACACTTCCTGGCATACTTGAAACAATCTGATTCCATGGTCAACCAGAAATATCCAGCTCTCAAAATCTTCCTGGACATGGCATGTCCATTGGCATGTGTTCCAAATGATCCTTCGTGGATTTCCCTGATCAATAAGTCTGCTTCGCGCTTGTCCACACATCTGAGCAGAACCATATCATGATTTCTCTTGTAAAGCACATTGTTGCTGAGGAAAAACTTGGACGCTAATCTTCTCAGAGTCTTCTTGTCTAGAGTTGTTGCATCCGTTGGGTACTCCTGATTTTGCAAGTAGTTCTTGATGTCATAGAACCACGGTTTCTCATCAGTTTCTTCTTCGACCAGTAGACAGTAGGCTGGTGCAGTTCTTCGCTCGATTGTAATGAGTGGAGCTTCATTAAGAAATCTGACTTGAAACATAGAGGCCAACATAGCCAAAGCATCTGCAATTTGATTTTCTGCCCTTGGAACATGATGGAAAGTGACTTCGTCAAAGTATTTAATTAACCCCACAATATGGGCACGGTATGGGATCAACTTCTCATCACGGGTCTCCCATTCACCTTTGACTTGGTATATTACCAAAGCTGAGTCTCCATATACATCAAGGATTTTGATTCTAGTATCGATTGCAGCTTCGATACCTAAAATACACGCTTCATACTCAGCAATGTTGTTTGTACATTCAAAACACAATCTAGCCGTGAAGGGAGTATAACCACCATCGGGGTTCATCAAGACAACCCCCACACCATGCCCCATGTAGTTAGAGGAACCATCAAACATCATTTTCCAACGGGACCCTGGCTCGGGACCTTCATCTGGATCTGGAACTTCACAGTCCTTTATCAGCATAATGTCCTCGTCCGGGAAATCGAATTTCAAAGGTTCATAATCTTCGACAGGATGATCAGCAAGGTATTAAGACAAAACACTGCCCTTGATAGACTTCTGGGTTACATATTGGATGTCGTATTCGGATAACAACATGTGCCAACGGGCGAGTCTTCCAGTCAAAGCAGGCTTCTCAAAGATGTACTTTATTGGATCCATTTTCGAGATCAACAAAGTAGTGTGACAAATCATGTACTGCCTGAGGCGTCTGGCCGCCCATGCCAAGGCACAACAAGTTTTCTCCAAAAGCGAATATCTGCTTTCACAGTCTGTGAACTTCTTGCTTAAGTAATAAATGGCGTGCTCCTTACGACCAGTTTCATCTTGTTGGCCTAATACGCAACCCATAGATCCCTCGAGCACAGTCAGATACATGAAAAGAGGCTTCCCTGGAGTAGGTGGGATCAAGATAGGAGGTTCTTGGAGATAAACCTTAATCTTCTCAAAAGCCAGTTGACAATCAGGACTCCACTCAATCGCTTGATTCTTCCGGAGTAACTTGAATAAAGGCTCACATGTAGCAGTCATGTTGGAGATGAATCTGGAGATGTAGTTCAATCTTCCGAGGAAACCCCTGACTTGCTTTTCTGTTTTTGGAGCTGGCATCTCTTGAATTGCTCTGACCTTATCTGGATCTACTTCAATCCCTTGCTGACTAACAATAAAACCAAGTAACTTTCCTGATCGGACACCAAAAGTACACTTAGCTGGATTCAGACGCAGTTGGAACTTTCTGAGACGCTCAAATAACTTCAAGAGATGATTCAAATGATCCTCCTCACTCTGTGATTTGGCAATCATATCATCCACATAGACTTCTATCTCTTTATGCATCATATCATGAAAAAGGGTGACCATTGCCCTCTGATAAGTGGCTCCTGCATTTCTGAGGCCGAATAGCATGACCTTGTAACAATAAGTGCCCCATGGTGTGATGAATGTAGTCTTTTCCATATCGTCAGGATCCATCTTGACCTGATTGTATCCTGAAAACCCATCCATGAAGGAGAAAACAGCAAATTTAGCAGTGTTGTCAACCAAAGTATCAATATGCGGGAGAGGGAAATCGTCCTTCGGACTGGCTTTATTCAAATCCCTATAGTCCACACACATTCTGACTTTGCCATCCTTTTTAGGGACTGGCACAATATTAGCTACCCACTCAGGGTACTTTGCAACTGCGAGGAATCCAGCATCAAATTGTCTTTTGACCTCTTCTCAAATCTTCAGAGCCATGTCCGGTCTTGTTCTTCGGAGCTTTTGCTTTACTGGAGGACAATCTGGTCGAAGAGGTAACTTGTGAACCACTATATCTGTGTCTAACCCGGGCATATCTTGATACGACCATGCAAACACATCTACATACTCTCTGAGAAGCTTGACCAATCTTTCCCTGATGTATGCCCCAAGTGTTGTTCCAATCTTGACTTCCTTCTTGTCTTCATCAGTGCCAAGATTGATGGTCTCAACCTGCTCCTTATGTGGCTGAAGCTCTGTGTGCTCATACTCAACTAATCTTGCCAGTTCTTCAGGAATGTCACAATCTTCCTCACTTTCATCTTCCGCTTGGTAGACGGGCGAATCAAAGTTAGGAGAGAATGTAGAGTCATTGGATCCAACAGGGTTTTCGTTTATTCTGCATATGATAATGATTTGCTTTTATTAAAAGTGGAAAATAGAGAAATGCAAGAGAAAAAGCTCTTTTATATTTTTTTTATTGGTTTTGAAAGATTGCCATCTTCTTTTAAAAGTGAAAAGAGAGAAAAAACTGTAAATGATCAAAATAAGAGTTTAACAAAATGCCTTCATTGATAATAACTTTAAAAATGAGAAGGAGCCCTACAAAATACTCCCATAGCCTTGGGCAGAGCTAGGGAACTTTGAAAACATTTAAAAAAACCATAAATTACTTTGACAATGGAAAAAATTTCGGGATCTCGACTGCCTCCCAATTGTCCAAGGCTTCTTCACACTGATACACCAGATGATTCACATCTTCATCTTCAGAAACTCCATCAATTGCATTGACCTGATAACCAGCACTGGAAAACACTTCTTGAATGGTCTTCAGACGTCCTTTAACAGAGGTTGACGCTCCTTCCTTCACATGAGTTGGTTTGTAACCCAACCCGCAACGATCTAGCTTCTGCTTGACTTAGATGACATCACCCCAACCTTCATAGCTTCTTTCTTCAATGGTGGAAATGGTACTCTTCAGCGATGCAAAAGATGGGATACCCTTCCCCTTTGGTTCCTCTGCTTCCATAAGGACAACATTGGCTATCTCAAGAGCTTGGAAAGAAGTTTCCAAAGCATCTTCATCAGCCTCAATATAGCTAAAGGATGAAAGGTTACTGACCATGAGATCTTCTTCCCCAGATACAGTTACCAGCTTGTTATTGACTACAAACTTCATCTTTTGATGCAAGGTAGAAGTGACTGCCCCAGCAGCATGGATCCAAGGTCTTCCCAGCAAGCAACTGTAATTAGGATTGATGTCCATAACTTGGAAAGTGATTTTGAACACCTGTGGCCCAATCAAGATCGGTAAGTCTATTTCTCCAATAACAGTCCTCCTTGACCCATCAAAAGCTTTCACAATCAGTGCACTGGGCATCATCTCTGCCTCTTGATAAGATAATTTGGCAAGCGTTCTTTTCGGAAAAACATTCAATGAAGATCCTGTATCCACAAGAACTCTGGCTAAAGTATCCTCCTGACATTTCACTGATATGTGGAGAGCACGGTTGTGGTCCAAGCCCTCCTTTGGAAGATCCTCCATACTGAAACTGAGGTTGTTACACGCAGTGATATTGGCAATGACTCCATCAAACTGATTCACTGTTATATCGTGCGTAACATGAGCTTGGGCTAGCAACTTCTGAAGTGCACTTCGATGAGCCGGAGAATGCATAAGAAGTGATAGGATAGATATTTTGGAAGGCGTTTGATGTAGCTGATCAATAACCTTATAATCACTCTTCTTAATGATTCTGAGAAATTTTGCATCCTCTTCTCCCAAGACTACCTCTTTATCCTTGTTGGCAACAGCTGGAATGACTTCTTTAGGCAGAGCCGTATTGGCTTGCTGATAAACACGACCACTGCGAGTCAAACGACCTGCACCCGCTATGTCAGCACTTGCAACTTTTGAACCTTCCTTCTGACTAGCTTTATCAATCTTCTGATGAACTTTCCCTGTATCATACTTCCAAGGAACTGCTTTAGTGTCTTCATAACGGAAAGAGTTACTCCTATGTTCAAATCTTGGCTCAGGTACATTGAAAATTGGCACCACAGATTCTGGAGTATTGAAGATAGGTTGAACTCCTGAAGATTCAGGCAGGTTGAACACTGGCACCCAGGTAGAATCAGATTCAGGCAAGTTGAAAATTGGTTCAATCACTGCCACCTCATTCTTCTTCATATGACTGCTTACTTGTAAGACACCTTCATCAATCAAATCTTGAACATCCTTCAAGATCAATTCACATCCCCTTGGACTATCAACACAACCTTCACAATTCTCATGACAGCTCTTCAGTATACCCGCCCCCACTAATTTTGCATGGAAGTCTCGAAGCGGGGTCTTGATCTCCGCGGCGTTGAAAATCAAACCTTCTTCACACTCATCAACAATAGCATTTATGGACCCATGCTTGGGTAAAGGATTATCTTTGACATTCGGACCAGTATTCCCAAATGACAGAATGTTCTTCTCCATCAAATCTTTCACGATGTACTTCAAAGCATAACAACCCTCCAAATCGTGCCCCGGGGCACCTTCATGGAATAAACAGTGGGCATTTGGGTTGTAATTTGGTGGGAGCGGATTTGGTGGAGGACCCAAAGGCCTTGGAGTAACCAAACCCTTCTTCATCAGTGAAGGATATAACTCAGTATAAGTTATAGGGATTCGAGGATTAGGTGGCCTTCCACCTGGTCTTCTATTCTGAAAATTGGGATTTGGATGAGGAGCTGGAGTCCTCTGCTGGTAGGCTGAAGCATTGGGCACTTGTTGATAGCCTGGATTGTTAAGCATTGGTTGATAAGGTTGAATCATTGGAGCCGCTTGTTGATACATCGGTACTGCTTGAGTTGGCCGATACATGGGGACTTGTGGATTAAATGACGGTTGAACCGCCGCTACATAAGGATGTTGGGCATACTGTTGTGGATGAGCATACTGCCGTTGAGCCATAGGTGGAGGTCTCTGCCAAAGAGGATTTCTTCTTTGACCTGTCATTATGGCATTCGTCTCACCCTCTTTCTTCTTGTGGAAATTACTGGTAAACTTCTTGCCAAAATTTCCACTACCACTGCTGGAACTGCCGGATGCACCACTCATCTTTCCACTTTTCAAACCGAGTTCTACCTTGATTCCCACAACCACTAGATCAGAAAAACTAGCAGTTACGCTTCCCACCATTCTCTCATAGAATTCTGGTCGCACAGTGTCAACAAACCAGTCAGCTAATTCTTTCTCAGTCAATGGGGGCTCTACTTGAGAAGCGGTCCCTCTCCACCTCTGAGCATACTCTTTAAAGGATTCAGACTCTTTCTGGGACATGCTTAGCAATTGCCTCCTATCGGGAGCAAGGTCCATGTTGTACTTGTATTGTTGGATGAAAGCATCTGCCAAGTCTTGGAAACTGCGAATCTTCGACTGGTCAAGCGTCAGATACCATTTAGAGGAGATTCCCTTCAGACTGTCCTGGAAGCAATGGATCATTAATTTATCATTGTCCACCTGCGCCGCCATTCTTCGATAGTACATCAAAAGATGGTTCTTAGGACAAGTTGCACCCTCATACATCTCAAAAGTGGGTATCTTGAACTTTGGAGGTATTACCAATCCAGACACCAGACACATCTCTCTAGCAGCAGCCCCAAAAATCTGGTCACCTTCAATCGCTCTTAACCTTTTTTCAAGGGTGTCAAAATTCTCTTGCATCTTCTCATGTTTCTCATCACCGTTTTCAGACATATCTGGTGCTTCATACGCCTGATGGTCATTAAAGTATGGTTGAGCACGGGTGTGCATAATGTCTGGTGTAAAATTAGCAACTGCATGGTTCTCTTCATTAGTCACCGGAATAGTCTGTTGAGCAGCAAATACATGAGGAGGAGGCACAAAACCTTGGGAAGGAAATACCATGCCCTGAGAAGGAGGTGCAAAACTTTGAGAAGCAAAACCTTGGGATGGAGGGAAGAAACCCTGAGCAGCGAATCCTTGGGAAGAAGGAATAAAGCCCTGAGCAGCAAATCCTTGGGAGGAAGGAATAAAACCCTGAGTAGCAAATCCTTGGGAAGAAGGAATAAAACCCTGAGCAGCAAACCCTTGGGAAGAAGGAATAAAACCCTGAGTAGCAAATCCTTGGGAAGAAGGAATAAAACCCTGAGCAGCAAACCCTTGGGAAGAAGGAATAAAACCCTGAGCAGCAAACCCTTGGGAAGAAGGAATAACACTCTGAGAAGCAAAACCTTGAGAAGGAGGGAAGAAACCCTGAGCAGCAAATCCTGAAGAAGAGGGAATAACACTTTGAGAAGCAAAACCTTGAGAAGGAGGGAAAAATCCAGGAGGAAACCCAAAAGGAGACCAGGTCACAGGAGTAGTGACTGATGATGTAGGCTCGGTCGTTACAGTGACAACTTCAGTCGTTGCAGTGACAATTTCTGACACCACAGTCTGCTGGGTATCCAACTTCGCTCGAATAACTTGCAACATTTCCATCATCTGACCCATATCTCCACGAATATGAGTAAGCTCTTCGTTAACTTTGTCCATCTCTAGGTCTCTTTCAGCCATCCTCTTTCTGGCTTGAGCTCGAGTGTAGTATTTGCGTGAGAGCCTCAGTGTGAAAGCTGAATTGAGAGAAGATGACGGGAATGAGTTTTATATGAAAAAGATGCAGATGAAATGCCAAATGTATGAATGCAATGCGAAAATGAATTTTATTCAAGGAACTTAAGAAACAAATTTGCAAATACCAAGGAACACATGGTAATCAAAAGGATATGATTTCATTAAATTCAAAAAGTGATACAAAGTTTTGAGTACACTTTCAAAAATCCCAAACAAAGCTTAATAAAGACAAAAACAAAGTCCTAAGGAGATTCTCCTAAAAGCCTCAAGTTGAGCTTCTCGATTTGTGCCTTCATCTGAGCCCTTTCAAGCATAAGTTGATCCACGATCGACTTCCAAGAAGTGTCCCCTTGAGTGCTGGAGGAAAATAAATCCTCTTGTGCTTTCCTTTTCTTGCTGGAGAGCTCTTCTTCTTCCTTCATCTTCAGTTGTCTTCTAAGTTCCTCATTCTCACTACTGATGATCTGATGACGATTCTTCCATGCATTCTTCTCTCGAATCTCTTTCTCCAAATCAATCTTCAGCTTCTCTGCATCATCCATAAAGATTAGAATGGGTTTCTTGAAGGTCATAGGATCCTGGCGAGGGTAAGGCATCTTCAGACTGATTGCCCTATCTCGTACCCATTGGAGATAGGATTCCATAGAAACACAATTCGGCTTTCCCAAGCTGCTCCTCCCTTTCCTATGGATGTACTTCCAAGCTTGCATAATCTGTTTCTTGAGCTCTGGTTCTTCGTCATCCTTAAAGAAAATTCCTTCCAATTCAACACTCTTAGGCTTGTCCTTCAACGGATACCCGAGTTGACGGCGAGCCAAAACTGGATTATAGCTGATTCCTCCCTTAGTGCTAAGAAGAGGCACATTAGCAAAATCACCACAGCTATCAATAATCAATATTCCATCATAAGCACGATTGTACCAGCTAATGTCAGAGTGGGTAAGAGACATGATCCTTTGTGACCACCACAAACCATCCTTAAGATTCCAAAATGAAGCTGACTTAGGCAAGTGCGAAATAAACCACTCGTACAACAATGATGCACAACAAGTAATCATCCCTCCCTTATGGTGATTCCTTAGATGGATGGAATGGTAGGTGTCTCCGAGCAAAGTAGGGACCGGGTTCTTCTTCAGAAATATCTTGATGGCGTTCAAGTCGACAAAGTCTTCAAAGTTTGGGAAAAGTAACACTCCATATATCAGCAGAATAAAAGTCGCCTCAAAAGCTTTCATGTCCTTCACATCAACAAAATTCTTGGCCTTTTCTATCAGAAACTTTGTAGGGAATCCAAAAATCTTTCCTTTATAGGTCATATTTGCCTTGACCTCAGGAACACTCAAATATGTCGCCTTTGCAATCTCTGCTTCTTCAGGGTCCTTCTCTAGAACAGGGAATGGAAACTCATCCTTAACACGTGATCCCACCAGAAATGAATACTCTTCCAAAGTAGGTGCCAATTGGTAATCAGGGAACGTAAAACAGTGGTAGAGAGGATCATAAAACTGGAGCATTACAGAGAGCAACCTTCCATCCCAATCAGTCTTAAGCAAAGCTAAAAGTCTCCTATGCTTCTCCATGAAGGCTTCTTGATCCAAAACCAAATCTCTTAACTTCCTTAGGTCTTCAAGTTTGGGAGTTTTGAATGTGTACTTGACAGTCTTTCTTCTTCCAAAGTCCATGATGATACCTATGATATTTGCAAAGATAAAGTTTCTGAGTTCCTTGAATAAATGGTAAAAATGATGCTTCATGATGCGTGAATGCAATGAATACACAAACACAAACAAGGCTTAGGTTCAAAGCTTGCATGAGGTCAAAGGTTCAACCCTCCCAAAAGGTATGTACTATGAGTTTATTTGTACCTGTACAGCGGGTTCTAAAAGTTCCCAGAATCACTGTCCCATCTTTCGGATATTACCGACTTCCCAACTCAACTTGGTAATCCGTAATATTCTCAAGAGAGTCTCATCCGAGTGTAGTATCGCGTATCAACTATTTTGGATTTGCACCCTCATAGTCATCGCACTACATCCCTAAAAAGGCCAAGTGGGGGTAAATGTTCTACGGTCCTCAGCATTAATGGCTCTCAGGTCGAATATAGTAATGTTTTCACGACTGAACTCGATCAACAAAACTACATCCGAGGAGGCCTCCGCTGAGTGGTGGTGTCTCAAGTCAACTTGGTCGGGACTCAACTCCCTACAAGCCTTCTTGAATATACCACCGTCCTAACTTATTTGCACTCAAGTCCGGGTTAGGACTTATCTCACCACACATGGAACACCCAACAAAAATCCAAAATAATAACAAGCAATACAACAACAAATATACAAATATACAAGGTGGGCTTAACCCTAAAAAATAGTGTCCCCAGTGAAGTCGCCATTTTTCTGTTGCGGTGAGAATCAGATACCAAGCTATTAAGTGAGCTTGAATCGCAAAACTTTTATGTTCACCACCGACTTTAATTTAATCCAAAGGGAAAAGGGAAAAAGATCGTAAAAACCCTAAATGAGGAGAAACTAGGTTCGGGGGTTGGTTATACCTAGGGAAGGTGTTAGCATCCTAAGCATCCGCAGTATCCTACGGGAACCTCTTGTTAATATTTGCATTATTGTTGTTTATTGCTTGTTAAAAATTATGGGAACCTAAGGTTTTTATTTCTAATGGTGCTCGCACAACATCGCATCGATGCCTACGTATCGGGTATAGAATCAGAGCACTCGTAGTTCTCCTAAGGATTAACGAACACTTGGTTACGCTCAAGGTTCGCGGGGAAGGTAAGTGTTATGGCAAACACTCACGTGACTTTAAGAAAGTCACAAAAAGTTGTAAAATAAAATACTAAGGACCTAATGGCTAAGGACCTAAGGATGAGGGACCTAATTGCTAAGGACAAAGAAAAAGAAGGACCTAATTGCTAAGGTCAAAATGGTAACTAGGGATGGCTAAACTTCCTATGACATTGAGTCAACTGCAGGAGTTCTTTCCCTTTTGGATTTAAAAGCATAAACAAAAATAAATAAATGAGGGTGCAAGCTCCTAAGTCTAAGGCATAGGTTGCTACTTGCAAAAATAAATAAAATAAATAGAAATATAAGACAAAGGCTTAGTAACCGGGCTATGGCTCGATATATGGATCGAGAATGCAGGGGTGGAAAACAAACGCAGTACGACAATTTGTCTAAGTTAGAAAGCTGTGAAATGTAAGGAACTGTGCAGATGGCGATCGTAAACGACCGACTTACGTGTGTGAGTGTAGGTGAAGTGAAATTCACTTAGCGTTGGACCAAGGATTTATTATTTTGAAAAATTAAAATTAATTATGGTGTAAAAATGCGAAAAAATAAGTAATAAACAAATAAAGTGAAATAAACTGTGAAGTAGAATAAATTAAATAAATAAATTTAATGGAATAAAAATAAATAAATGAATTAAATAGAATAAAAATAAATAATGCATGAAATAGAAATAAATAAGTGCATGGCCTCATATGGGTCACGATTAATCGAAAACGATTTATCGTGACCTTTGTCATATCATCGGCCCAAATAAATATGTAAGAAAGATTCACTATTTTTTTTAAAGACATTTTTAGGTAATAATGCAACAAGGTATAATAATAATAATGATAATAATGATAATAATAATAATAATAATAAGCCAACTTAATGAAATAATATTTTTAATTCCTTTTCAATAGAAAAATCAAAGAAGTGAGTAAATATTTTTTTGAATTTTTTGTTACTAAAAAAATATATATATATTTTTGACATTTTGAAAATTAAGATAAATGATAACTTAAACAAAATAATACTTCTTGGTTTTCAACCGAATATGACATTTTTGAGATTTTTTAATAAAATAAACTGTAAATAAGTAACTAAAATAACCTAAATAAAATAAATAAAAATTTAAACCTAGTAATAAATCCAATTATCAACAGTATGAATAAAATAATTTAACAAAATAGTCCCTATGTATCAGGATATCTTTTATGAAAGGGAAATAAAATAAAATGAGAATAACCACAAAAAAAAAATTTAAAATCCAAACAGTTAATATATATATAAGTATAATGGAAAAAGAAAGAATAAATAAACAAATAGGAAAACAAATTAATCAAAACGTGTAGAAAACCAACCCAAATTCAAGACCAACTCTGTACCCTTCCCTTTTTCACAATCGCGTCTTTGTCCCTCTCGTCTCTCTCTCAAAATCAAATTCAGAATGTACAACAAAATAGAGACAGAGACCCACCCCTCTTTCAAACCGCGACGGCCGTTTCTCTCTCTCAAACGCCTCTCCCGAAGCCCTCTCGGTCTCTCTCACGCAAAACGCCGCCGGTGGCTCGCGGTGGTGGTTCTACATGCTTCACGGTTGGTTGATTCGCGGCGATAAAGGGTTTTCGGAAGGGTGTTTGAAGGGTTATGTTGGTTCAGTGGCCGGCGGAAGGTTGTGCGTTTTGTAGGTTTGTTCACAGTTCTTTTTGTTGCTGATTTGGGTATGATGGTTTCACAAATTGTTTCTCTGATTTCCAACTTGAATGGTTTCAGTGGTGTTAAGCTGAGGTTTGGGTGAGGTGCTGGAGATAAGTTCACAAAGGTTTCGGTTGATGGCTGTTCGTGGACCGGGAGATTTGGGGTTTGTCGGATTCTCTCAATCTCTCTCTCAAAGCATTTCAGGTTTTAAGTTTTTGGAGCTCTCCATGTTTAGATTTTTTTGAATTTTGGTTTAATGGTTTTGCTGTTGATGATGGTTTTCTCAGATGTTTGTTCGTGTTCGCTGTGTTTATGGTTTGTTGGTCGTCGTTTCGCGGCGGAAAGAAATGATTCACAGGCTGTTTGTTGTAAAGGGCGATTTGGAATGGTTTAGAGTAATGAAGTGAGTGGTTTTTTTCTTTTTCAGTCTCTCTTCTCTCTCTGTTTCCGGCTCTAATTTATTTTTGTTTTTTCGGTGTTTGGTTCTGGTTTTAACAGGGAGGTTGAAGGTTTGAAAAGGTGCGATCTATTGTGAGCAGAGGGGGATTTGTGGGGTTTAGAGGTTATGTGGTTGTAGTTGCCAAGTCAGAATATTGAAGTAAAGGAAAAGGACATGTTGAAGGGTGTGAGAGAATTGAAGAACAAGGTTATGCGGTTTTGGTGTGTTTTGGATTTTTGATGAAGGGTGTTGACAAGTGATGAAAGTCTTGGTGCTGTGTTGGTGTTCGAAAATGAACGATGGTGATGAGAAAGGTTTAAGAGTTGTTTTGAAGAGGTTTGTTGTCGAAAAGATTCAGAAGGTGGCGGGGTGAAAAGTTGAGTTTGAGTGAAGTGGGTGGCTAGTTTATGTGTTTGGAGGTGGCTGTTTTGGTGGTTGGAACGGTTGTATGAGCGGTTTCATGGATTAATGAGTGTAACAAATGAGGTTTGGCTCTGTGTTTGATTTTGGATTCCTCTTATACTTTTCCGTCTCAGTTCTATTTGTTTTCTTTGGTTCTGATCTGTAAAGTATTGGTGTTGTTTCGTTCACTGGTTTACTTGGAATAGATGGTGGTGTAGTTTGTGAAATGATTGGTTTCGGTTGACAGTGGTGAAGATGAAATGGTGGCCTGCGGTTTGGTTGCTTTGGTAATTGTTCAGATAATAGGTGGAGTCAAAGGTTCTGTTTTTCATACCATTTTTCTGAGTTTGGTTTTTTTCTCTGTGGTTCTTCTTATTTACATATGTTGTTGTTGATTTTTAAAAAAAGGTTTAAAGTATTTTTGAAGTTTTTTTTTATATATGGTTTTTGGTTGCAGTGTGTAGAGTGAGAAGCAACAAAATGAACTTAAAGAAGAAACATGAACAATATGCGAAAAGAGATGAAGGAAATAGAAATATACCGACCCGAACGTTATCGGGGTGACGAATCCACACGGTAAGCTTCTACTCTTTGCTGCTGCTTGTTGTTGTGTGACTGTTTTTTGAAGTTGTTCTCTCTTTTCTCCTCTTTTCTGAAGTTTAAGTTGCTGGATTTTTGGTGGTTGGTTTTGGGGCTGCTTGCAGTGTTTGAGGGGTTATTTGGTAGTGTTTTTTGAGGCTGATTTGTGAGTTTTGGTAGCTGAACTGGTGTGAGTTTTGATGGCTGAACTGTAGTGTTGAGAGCTGAATTTTTTTGTGATTTGAGGGCTGTTGGTATGTAGTTGAGCTGCTGATTTTTTGAATGTAACAGTAGTGTCTTTGAGCTGATTTGTGTTGTCTTTTGAGAGCTGTTCTGATATTGTTTTTATGCTGAATTTTGTGGTTGCTTGTAGGTGAAGGGTTTCAAAAAAAAAGGGGACAAGGCCTGAATTGCTGTTGTGGGTGGAGAAGTGGAGCAGGAAATGCAGGTTGTTGGTGGCTGCATGCTGAATTTTGGGACTGCTTTTGTGCTGTTGGAATTTGTATTTTTGTGCTGAATTTTTGTACCATTTTTCTTTGTAATTGTAACATGGATAGAATATGGCTATGTATAAAACTAAAATTTTTTAAAAGGAATTCTATTGTATAAATGCAACTTATAACAATGTAATGAATTAAATTTGGAATGAAAATTGAACTTGGAATGGATTGGAATGGAAATTGGAATACAATGAAAATAAAAACTTGAATTTAAGATTTAAAATAAATTAAAGTAAATAAAAAAATATGGAAATTGGAATTAAATTAGAAATGAAATCTTAAACTAAAAATAAAAATTAGAAATTGAAGTTAAATTAGAAATAGAAACTAAAAAAAAAATAGATTAAAAGAAACAAACAATTAGAGATCACAATTAAATTAGAAGTGGAGGCTAAACTGAAAAGGGGGTGAATTAAAAAAAAATAAAAGTTAAAAATTAAATCACATTAAGAAATAAGAACTTTGAAAATTGAAAATATAAATAAAATTACATTTAAAACTTTAAAATTGGAAATAAAATTACATCTTTTTTTTTAAACAAAACTTTGAGAATAAAATAGAGATAGAAATTAAAATTGAAGTTAAAATCAAAAACACGAAAATGGATTAAAAGGTTAGAAATGAGAAAATAGAAATTAAAATTAAACTAATGAATAGCTTGAAAAATGAGTTGAAAGCAAAAAAAAAAAAAAAAAAAAAAAATTAAAATCCGGAAAATCCCTGCTAAATGCGATGAATGTATGATGTGAGCAGTTAGGGGTAAAATTTGGGGTGTGACAATTAGGGACTTAAGTAAATCATCTAGCTTTCAGAAGTATAAACCTGTTGAGATACTGTTCTACTGATTCACTCGTTTTTTGTTTCACACTAGCCAATTCCTTAGGGCTAATCTTGGACTGCCCCATGTAGAACTGCTCGAGGAACAATCTTTCTAGTTGAGTCTACATGTGAATGGACTGAGGGCGTAGTATCGTAAACCAAGTAAACACATTTTTGGTGAGGAAACTAGGAAAATATTTAATTTTTAAATCCTTATTATTTGCTATGTCCCCAATTTATGTCTGGTATCATGCCACATGTTCAATTGTGGACTCTTTGGTCTCACCAGCGAATTTGGTGAACTTTAGAACTTTCTATCTCCTGGGAAGTTTAGTCTACAACATGTAATTGGGTAACGGGGATGTATAGTTCGATCGTCGAAGTCTTGGGTTGGCTCCATTTCGAACCATGATCCTTTCGACCATATCTTCTAGGTTCGGCTCCCTGACCATGACATCTTGATGGACCTACCCTATCATATCTTCTGGGTTTTGATGTCGATGTAACATCACAGCGGGAGGCCTTTGGGCCACTATGGGTATATGTTCATCCTCTTGATAAGGTTGTTCGAGTATCTCTTCATACTTTTCCTCTTGTCAAACCAGTGTCTCTGGTCGAGAAGGTTGAGTTCGATGACATAGGGCCATTGGTGCCCAAAAAAAATCCTCTATTCGAGTCATTTGAGTTTCCAACTGTTGGTAACTCTGTGTCGAATCTTGTATTAAAGGTCTTAGAATGGTCCCTATCTGTTGTGTCAACATGTGGATCATTTCATGGTTACTCTCGTCCATCTGCTAACTTATGACGACCACAGAGTTGGGAGTAAATGATGGTATGGTCTGAGACAAAAAGTTGTATCTGGTAGGTCGATCATACTAGTTCGTCAAAGACCCCAGCCACTGGTATGGGGAAAAAGCTTCTGACGAACTACCTACAAATGTCGAACCAGAGTTATGGAAACCTGACATGAATTCAGGAGGCATCCCCAATGTTCTATAAAAATGCATGGTGAAATTAGGAGCTAGTGGCCTCGTAGTTCCACCTACAATCATCTTGATTGGTTCAAGTCGAAATGGAGTTGTGTACGATCCACTCGTAGTAGTCGGTACTGCTGTCGTGATAGTTTCAGTTGTGTTCGTTACAACTAGATTTTTTTGTGTTTATGCAAACGCACGCGAAATGCTTAACAAATTAAAAAAAGAAGTAAAATAGAAAAAACAAAGCAGAAGAGAAGTATTAAAATTGCTTGGAATTAAAATAACTTGGAAAGGTAGATGTTTAGATGCTATCTTACATTTTGCGTAGGAGGTTAACTCATTTCTCTTAATGCCCTGTACTTTGAGTGTGTCCCTTTTACAATGTAAAGAAATGCGACATTTAATTCTAAAAATGAAATCTACTTAAATAGACATACAAAAGTAACCGTTAGACGCTTTCCAATGAATCTGACTTTGACACCTGTCACCCCACTCATATGGTAACTGCCCACTAAGTCGCTCCACTTCCTTGAGTAGTTTCTTCATGGCATCCTGAATGGCATGTCAAAATCCTTCGACATACTGGCTCTCCTGGGTAGCGTCGAAATACTTTGACGCCTTCCTTCCATAGACTGGGATTTTCTTCACTTGCTTTCTCTTTGTCGACGTGTCGACACATCTTTCCTCTCTTGGAGAAGTAGAAAGTTTCCTTCTTACCAGTTGTATGGATTTATTCCAAAACACAAGAACCTTATTACCATGGTCTAAATATTCAATTAACAGTAACATCAAGCATTACTACAAAAAATATATCCTACGACGCTTGTTTTACCACGGTTCTTTGAAGCATCATTGTAATATCTCAAAAATATAGCATCATTATTGTATTTAAGGATGCCTTCTCTTTTGATACATTTGAGATATTATTTGTCAAGTTCATGATCTTGAAGGGTTGTCTATTTTTTGATTTTGTTCTTCCTCATCTTTTTCTTTATCTTTTGGAAAACATATTCTCAAAATAGTTTCACACATTAAGACTTCTAGATCTACTATAAAAATGGGTTTTTATTCGCCAAAAGAAATAAACACAAATTCTTCCATAGTCACGATCTTTTATACTTTTGAAAAACATTTATTAGAAGAATATTTTTGAGAATTTCTTATCCCACCCCATAGGTCTCTCAGGCACCATGTACGTTTCCATTTTTGTGCTCACTGCTTCCACTGATGTATCTCTTGATGCACCATTTTTTTATTTAAACATTGATTTGTTTTTTGGATACACTAGTGAAACTTTTCCTCAAATGTAGTTGCAGAACATATTTTGATATACTTTGCGCACAGAACCTTTCGCCTCCCTCACTATCACTTTTCATCTTCCTCAACCTCAATCTCTCAAAACTCTCTCAAACCTAAAAAATTCAAATTCCACCAAATCACACCATTTTTGCTCGATTTCAATACAGAGGATCATCTGCGACGATCAACTATATCATAAACATTTGAAGCTCAATTTAATCGATATGTTTTCGAGTTTTCGAGTTATTTTTGAATATTCTCCGTAGTCAATTTAGAATAACTATTTAGGTGTAGAAATCACTGTATATGTTTAGAAATATAGTTTAGAGACAATGTAGATACTATTTTGTGGTTTAAACGGACGATCCAGGGGGTTATTTTTGAACTTTTCTTCAAGTGGGACGTTAATGGTGTTCATCAATGTTCTCTCAAGTTTTATAAGCTTTTGCAAGTACATCAACAAAATAATTGAACGTTAACATGTTTAGTAGATGCACTTGGGGAACAACCCAAAATTTCTATATCCTGGGAGCTTCTGTAAATACACTTGCGGAAAAATTAAATGTTAATTTTTTTAAGTTTCTTTATTTTATTTCCATTATATCTTGATTTAACTTCTTGGTTTGTAGACATTATGTCTTCTTCTGACTCTGACTATCATATTCCTACAGAGAGACAAATACACTGTCGAGTTACCCAACATACCTCCATCTGGAAGGAGAAGGACCATATCTAGCCAGTAGTACCGTCTACATCTAGATATGTAGACACTTCTTCATCCTGGAGGCCACAAGATGCTTTTGAGGGTACTTCACAGTGTCGGTCCTCCCAGAGGAGATGCCAGGAGGTTCCGGTACCACTACCAGAACGCGATGTTAATGATCTTGAGTAGACCCAGGAGGGAGTTGAGGAGACACAAGTGGATGTTGTTGTCACTGCTCCTAAGAGTTATCTAGGGGGTCTGTCTGACATGTCTCTACTGTTGGGTTACGCAGAGCGTGCTGCCCCACATGTCTGGCGTAGTAACACTACTCAGATTTGTTTTCATTAGGAAAATACTATATGTACCACTTTTTTTTATTAAAATTTGTTTCTTTGATAATTTTCAGGCACATAAAGCTCAGAGGTTTTATAACCATTGACGCAAGAGAGTGACTCCACCAGAGGAGGAGTGGCTCCTAACATCCATCGTTGCGTCTTGTCTGAAGGACAGTGCTAAGATTGGGTATTCTGTGATGCATACCAGTATGCGCATGAATTTGGTTAATTATATGATTTTATGAATGGCATTATGTTTGGTAAAACTAATATAGCTAGAACATGTTGAATAAGAAGTTCCATATGTTAAATTAACATGGTCTAGATTCTGGAAGAACATGTCAAACAAGATCTCCTGACATGGTTGCACAAATATCAATACAAGTGGGGTTTTAATAATAGGCAGATTTTGAGCCAGATGTTGAGCTAGATGTTGAAACATTTGCACCTGTCATGATAGTATTACTGTCATGTGTTACAGACAGATGTCAAAGACAAATGTCATGACGTCTTGGTCTGGGGATCTGGAGTGATGGGTTTATGACTTGATTATGCAGAATATTCTATATAATATTATTCTATCACAGGTGGAGCTATTTTAAAGGACTAAGAGATTCAAGGTGGAGTTGTTCTTCAAGGTATTTTCAAGGAGAATCCTTAGGTTTTAATTGTGAAGATATTCTAGAGCTAATGATAGAAGCCCTAACTTTGAGGAGAATATCCTTAGGTTTCTTTGTTGTTCTGGAACATGTCGAAGAAGATGTCCTACGACATCGCATACAACATTTTTCCTGTGTTGAGATGGTGTGATTGGTGCTGTTATATTTTAACATATGCAGAATATTTTGGAGATATTATGCAATCATATGTGGCGCTAATTTAAAGGGGTGCTAATTTAAAGATCTGGAAGATTCAATCAGAATTCACAAAAAGATGTATCCATTCCAAATATTGAGCTAATTTTGGAAACTAATGATTGAAGATCTATTTTCAAAGAGATTAATTTGCAGACTTTGTGTGGGCTTGTTA
The DNA here is from genome assembly GCA_963966055.1 of Lathyrus aphaca. NCBI lineage: Eukaryota > Viridiplantae > Streptophyta > Magnoliopsida > Fabales > Fabaceae > Lathyrus > Lathyrus aphaca. The sequence continues at coordinate 48,493,446 of OZ014519.1, forward strand.
CTACTGTTTTAAAGGCCCAATTCTAGTTGGGAAATATGTTATAAATAGGCATTGTAACCTAGTTTTATAAACATGCCGTGAATAGAAAAGATATAAATATCAGGGCTTTGTTTGTGAACCACTCTCTAGGAGAGTTGCTATTTGTGAGCCACTCTTTTATCATTCTGATATTAGGGTTGAACTGAGTTTATTTAGTTGTAATTTGTTTACTCTAAGCTTTTAAGCATGAGTGTATTGTTATTGATTGAAGCTTTTAAGCAAGATCAAGTTTTGTCTTGGAAGAGTGTTCTTCTATTTTTCTTGAGAGGTTTTGTTTGATTATCACAGTGTGTGATTGAGGAGGAGTGAGATGGTGATTTTTCATATCTAGATGATGATTTCTAGGTAGAAAGTGCATTGGGTAGGGATTAAGTGAGAATTGTAAACTGGGACTGTTTAGGCTTTGAATTAATACTACTGATAGTGAATTTCCTTCCTTGCTTGGTAGCCTCCAGATGTAGGTGAGTTTGCACCAAACTAGGTTAACAATCCTTGTGTTGTTTATGCTTTTCATTACAATTATTATATATGTTATGCCTTGTTGTTTCTGTTAGACCAGATGTCTCGATATCCTGTAGGACATCTGGGTCTGCTATACCAGAATTTCAATTGGTATCAGAGCATGCATCATGTTATGTTTGTGGATGAGATCCAAGGGGGGTATTTTATGGTTCATGGTAAAGGAAGAAAGATGATATACTGAAAAGCTGGTTGAACTTGATAGGTTCATATTGGTGTTTGAATGGTCCTTAGAAGTGGAGGATGGACTATTCATGACAGAGTGTGTACTGGATCTGTTTGTGGTGTTATTAGGCCTGGAACTTTGGTGGTGAATTGTTGTGTAGCTGTTATGTCAGACATAATATCCTGACATTTATGTGTGCTTGTTGTGTAGCTGTGATGTTAGACAGAATGTCTTGACATCTTGGTTCAGAGAATTCTAAATCTGAAGGAGGCTCGTGTTTAGTTTTCTGTGAGGTTTGGTTTCTACGTCTGTATTGATGCATGTTTCTGTGATATATTCTGAAGTTATACCAAGTTTTTGTGTTACTTGGGTTGGATGCACTGTGTTTTGGAAGTGTTATGCAATTTATGATTAAACAATTTATGGAGAGTATGTTATAATGGTGCTTTATGCGCATAGGTTTGTGGATGTTATTGTGATGTCAGATAAGATGTCATGACATCGTGTTTCAGTCTCTTTTAGAGGATCTTGTTATGGGGGAGATTATTTCTCTCCAAGGAATTGATCTATTATTTTCGCTATGTGCGCCTATGGTCTGTTCTAATGTTGTGTTCTATTTGATTGCTGTTGGCCAAAAGGGAAAATGTTGTTTATTTTATTACAAAGCTTCAGTTCATAATGTCAGGTCTGATGTTCTAACATGTGAGTACAGAACTGGAAAACATTTAGTTCAAAATGTTGTGGTTGGTTTGTTACCTTTTGGTTGTAATCCTTTATGTTTTCCTGATGATGTAGTGTATGTAAGACTATTTGAACCAACTGTATAAAGTTGCCAATGATACTTGAGTTTTATTTCTCAAGTCCACTCTTAAAGGCACTATAGTGTGTGGTTGATATACTCTTCAAGAAATCTGTTGAAGAAATGATAAAATCCATTTATTTTTGGTCTCTATAAGAGTCTTCCTAAGTTTTGACCTTATTAGGAAAGTGATTCTGAGTCTTGCTGTTGTTTTGTTTTGCTGGAGCTTAGATTAGTTTTGAAGACCCTTATGGTGATCAAGGGATATGTTGATTTTTTTTGAAAGAAGTATTGACTTCAGAACCAAGCTAAGTTTTGTGTTCCAGAAGAAAGAAACTGATGTGATATCCTGCTAACATGATGGATGCTTTGGGTGCTAGACAAATATGTGATGATAACGTATGTTTAAAACCTACTCATAACCTGGAAGAGGAGGCATATATGCTTTGTGTGGAAGAAGGTCTCTTTTTGAAGAAAGTAGGAGTGCAGGGGTTAAAACTTGTATTTTGGAGACGTGTTAAAAACATCTCAACAAAATTCTTCATGTATGAAGTCCAGTTTGTATGTGAAGGACATTATCTCTGACATATGGTGACCAAAGGAAACAATTTTGTGCGTGTGTGAGTCATAGGAAGAGACTTGTAGCAGCAATTATTCATGATTAACTACTGGTGAACTCTTCCATCCCCTGCAAAGAGTTATACATAGGTTGCTACCGATGTTCTTCCAAAAACTATAACTAGTATCAAATCCAAGTGTTTGAGATTGTTGTCAGATCTGATGTTAGAATATCATCTCAAAGGTGTTGAGTTTTTAGTCAAGGAAGTTAGTTGTGCTCATGGTGGAGTATCAGGTCAAGCCACATACCTAATCTGAAGTGATTAGTGGTGTGGATTAATAAAAGAGGGACCAGCTAGTGCCACAAGTGTGCAAGAAAATAATGTCATACCAAATGTCATACCATGTGTGAGAAGGTTACCTTATCACATGTGATAAATACCTTGATAGGAGTTGAGTATTTGTATGCTTTTAATAAGGATGCGCATCTAACCGATAGTGAATACTCTGAAGGGAGTTGAGTGTTTATTTGTCTATGAAAGATGTTGCGCTTTCAACTAATGACAAAATACATTGACGGGATACTATGTATATGTATGATGTAAAAGTGCAAGACTGCAGTATGAACATCATAATTCAAGAAGTGTTGAGACTTTACGTTTCTCTAAGTGGCTGCTTATTTCTCTTTGTGGTGTTTTAGTGTGTGATGACCTGAATTAGGTACTGAAGGTGTGATCCTTAGAGATTGTCTTAGGTTCCAGGAACTCTATGTTGAAGTCCTAAATGATATTAAAACAATCATGTTTATTGGTGGATAAAAGAAGGTTATGGAGATTATATACCTCTACGGTTATTACTATGCCTTTGTCTTTTTTATGGCTAAAAAGATGGAGAAGTATAATGTGTACTATTGAGGGAATGATGTTTTTATATGTAACAAATTTTGAGAGGTCTAATATGAAGATGTAATTTTGAGGTACTGCTACATGAGGTACTACTACACCTGTGATATGTAAATTAGTTTTAGCCAAAATAAGTCAATGAGGGAGATTATTAATTCTGTGATTTTATGATTGGTATTATGTTTGGTAAAACTAATACGGCTGGAACATGTTGTATAAGAAGTTTCATATGTTAAATTAACATGGTCTAGATTCTTGAAGAACATGTCAAAAAAAATGTCCTGACATGGTGGCACAAACATCAATACATGCGGGGTTTTAATAATTGGCATATTCTAAGCCAGATGTTCAAACATCTACAACTGTCATGAAAATATTACTGTCATGTGTTACAGACAGATGTCAAATACAAATGTCATGACGTCTTGGTCTGTGGAGCTGGAGTGATGGGTTTATGATTTGAATTATGCAGAATATTCTATAGAACATTATGTTATCACAGGTGGAGATATTTTAAAGGACTAAGAGATTCAAGGTGGACCTGTTCTTTAAGGTATTTTCATGGAGAATCCTTAGGTTCTAATTGTGAAGATATTCTGGAGCTAATGATAGAAGTCCTAACTTTGAGGAGAATATCCCTAGGTTTCTTTTGCTGTTCTGGAACATGTCGAAGAAGATGTCGTACAACATCGCATTTGACATTGTGCCAATGCTGAGATGGTGTAATTGGTGCTATTATATTTTAACATATGCAAATTATTATGGAGATATTATTCAATCATATGTAGCACTGATTTAAAGATATGGAAGATTCAATCCGAATTCCCAAAGAGATATATACTTTCCAAATAAGGAGATAATTTTGGAAACTAATGATTGAAGATCTATTTTCAAGAAGATTAATTTGCAGACTTTGTGTAGCCTTATTATTGCTGTTTTGAAGGACCAAATCGAGCTGGGAAATAGGTTATAAATTGAAGCATTGTAACCTAGTTTTATCAACAAGTCGTGAATAGAAAAGTTGAAAACATTAGGGCTTTGTTTGTGAACCATTCTCTAGAAGAGTTGGTATTTGTGAGCCACTCATTTATCATTTTGATATTAGGGTTGGACTGAGTTTATTGAGTTGTAAGTTGTTTACTCTAAGCTTTTAAGCATGCGTGTATTGTTCTTGATTGAACCTTTTAGGTAAGATCAAGTTTTGTCTTGGAATAATGTTCTTCTATTTTTCTTGAGAGGTTTTGTTTGATTATCATAGTGTGTGATTGAGGGGGAGTGAGATGGTGATTTCTCATATCTAGATGATGATTTCTAGGTAGAAGTTGAACTGGGTAGGGATTAAGTGAGAAGTTGTAAACTGGGACTATTTGGGCTTTGAATTAATACTGCTGATGGTGAATTTCCTTCTTGGCTTGGTAGCCTCCAGATGTAGGTGAGTTTGCAACGAACTAGGTTAACAATCCTTTTGTTGTTTATGCTTTTCAGTACTGTTATTATATATGTTATGCCTTGTTGTTTCTGTCAGACCAGATGCCTCGACATCCTGTAGGACATCTGGTTCTGCTATACTAGAATTTCAAATTTTGTAGAGATGTAGCATCTAGAGACCTCCTATTTCCATCTACCACACATGGAGATTACTATCACCCTTGAAGATGTTTCATGTCTCCTACACGTACCGATCAGGGGTATCTTCCCCCATCACTGGAAGCTATCGAAGGAGGAGGCTCAAGATATGTTGTTTCAAGAGCTCGGGTGACTCTAGAGGATGCACTAACAGAGACTGATTCGACCTCTGTATTTTCCAACACTTTCCGCAGATACATGGCTGGGAGTATGTGCAGGAGTACACGGAGGAGTGGCCTCGGGCACGTGTCTTCTGCCCACCTAGACAGAACGAGTCGGTAGATCCTTATAGAATGTATATCAACCACATGGTTGTTGAGGATTTCAGATACGACTGCTACAGAGATCACCTTGCAACACACTCGTTCGATGAGGTTTCACTTTACAGCGGATGACTGGCATGCATCTCGACCGTCATTGTGCGATATCTGTCCGAGCGCGTCATGCGGAAATTCGACTATGCCCATACTATTCCCAGTCACCCTTATGTGTCCACTCTTCTGCCCATTACCTGCCACCAGATATACAAGATCTTTGGTGAGTTTCAGCACCATCTGGTACCTGATAAGTCTCTTGCGATCAGAGTCGAGTACGACTGGAGCTACGTTGATGGCTACATCAGGTGGTTCTATACCGTCTCACACCTCTTAATGCTTCCCATTGCAGATGGCGATCCTTCAGACAAGCACATCAGGAGATATTAGAGGAGGAGATCTCCTAGATGGACCACACTCAGGATCTAGTGCCTATATGTCTATTGGGTGGGCAAGCAATAAGGTCAGTTTCTTCCCTGATGGGTCTGATGCCAAGCATACAGTGGAGTAGATGATTCAAGTGGCATTAAGGGGCACACAATACCGCAAACATTGTGCCAGGACTTGTGGAATAGGCAGCCGAGGAGGACGCAGAGGCAGACAGGGCAGCATAGGAAGAGGCAGAGGAGAGCGTGCACAGGGGAAGGCAGAGGAGAGGGTGGAAAAGATGTATTCCCGCACACTCAGTAGATGTATGTATTTTTTTTATGTAACTGATGTATTTATTTTGGACGAGGACATTGATGTAATATATATATATATATATATATATATATATATATATATATATATATATATATATATATATATTGGATGAGGACATTTATTTGTTATTCATGTTTGTGCATTATTGTATATGCGTCTCCGACTAATAAAGCTGGTTTATTTTTAAAAAAAATTGTTAATCTAAAATTCCGCAGATGCATTTACGGATTATTTCTACATATGCATCTGCAGAAGGTTTCAACGTAAACCAAAAAATTAGTGCGTCAGAAAATATATCAGTAGAAATAGAGAGCATATTTGAAAATACAGCAGATGACTGACAATATTATGAGATGGATTAAGAAATTCTCATATTTTTTTCTAGATTTTACTGACTTTACCTAAAGAATAATTAAATTTTACTCCATTAACTTTGTCACTTAATTTACTTATTACTAATTAAAATGTGCTATAAACTTTCAATAATCAAATAAGCTCAAAGATAATATTAAGGTCTTATCAATAATCTCAGAAGTAACAATTTTACCTTTGTTGTAACATAAAATGCAAAGTCTCATTTCTTACAAGTGAAATAAGAGGATATATATTAATCTTTGGTCATATTATTTGATTAACCACTACCAAGATACAATTTTTAGTTTGAGTTGTAAAACACATTTACATCACAACTTAAGTTTTTGACCTTTGGTACCAAAATAGTTTTGGATTCTCTTGCATTTGTGGAATAAAACTTATTTCTAAGAATCTAATTTGAAGAGAAATCGGTACCAAAATAGTTTTGGATTCTCTTGCATTTGTGGAATAAAACTTATTTCTAAGAATCTAACTTGAAGATAAATCACGACTATAATATGCAGTAAAAACCAAAAATTTATCATAAGTTTTCATATAGAGTAAATATTTACCAAAAATATGCTCTTCCCCAAACACTGGATGCAGTACATATAGATGCACACTCCTATTGATCAATGCAATAATTTTCATCCTATTTGTCTCTTCGTCGTTTTTTAACAAACACTAACTCATTATCATCCATTGCATCATAATACATCAAACTATCAACTTTAGGATACCCTAAGTCTTTTAACCCACCCAAAATCTCAAAATAAGTCCAAAAGTCAGGGTCAACACTCCAGATCTCTTCCAAACCGTTGTAACCTAGTCTGTTAAACTCACCAAACATACCCTCATGGTGAATAACACACTTAAACCTATCAGTTATTGCCTAACAACAACAAAACACAACACATACGAAAGAATGAGATAACGAAATAGAAGACAGTGAAAACGAAGCTCATGCATGCATTTTACAATAATAAGTAATGGTACTTATCGTAGCGTAGACTTCTTCGTCTTCTTCTTCTTCTTCTTCTTCAGTAGTCGTCTTCTTCGTCTACTAGGATTTTTGTCTTTTAAATGTGAAGAGTTTTTGTCTTTGAATAAGTAATGGATACCCTAAATCTTTTGCCTTTGAAATCTGAAGAGTTTCTAAATGCCATATAATGCTAGATAATTAAATAAAAATGTCACATCATCTATTATAATGTCAGATAATTAAATAAAAATATCACACGCACACCAGTTAACGATTATTAACAAAAAATTAACATAATAAATTTAATGATCTAACGGAGTATGATTAAAGGACTTGAATATTACGATTTATAGTTGTGAGATCAAATAGAAACACTAAATTAAGTTACTATACTAAAAGAAAAATTAAACCTTATATTTATCATCATCAAAATTTATTATATTTATTAAGCACTTAGAATCACACCGAATTCTAACTCTAAGTAATAATATAACTTATTTTCTTTCCTAAAAAACTATTAACTTGGCATACTAATTATTAACATTTCCCTAAAATAAATTATTGACATTTACATATGACAAATTGTTTTAGCTAATGATAAATTGTTTGTCCAACAACCTAATTGGAATGTCATGAAAAACATACTAAAAGCAAAAATTAGTGCCCATAGCCCTCCTTCAAAGTGAACATCACTTTTTTTACTATCATATTTTAAGTAAGAATATTGAAATTCAACAAACAAACAAAAAATCAAACTATATTAGGTAACATATTTCTGCTCATATATCTCTCTCTACTTTAAGGTGACCTATATTTGGTCCCAGCCCAAACCCCTTTCCTTTAGCTTAAGAGAAGCCACAATGGTAATTTAAATAGATAGTTACAACTCCCAAATGCAGTAAAAACTCTTATGCTAAATATTTTCCTCTTGTTTCTTTGTTACTTTTAGGCTTTTTCCTTTTAAGTCTAAGAAAAATTATAGTTGAGGGGTCCAAGCTCAACGACCCAGAAAAGATGTAGAAGGTAAATTGAAGGGTACTCTTAACTATTGCCTAGTTAGATTGGATAACAAAACTAGAAAAAATTATAGTACTTGTTTAGATGGGTCTAAACTCAACGACCAAAAAAGAAGTAGAAAGTAAATATAACAAAACTAGAAGAAAAAAAATATGGTACATGTTTCTCTTGCTAATCAAAAGTTTATGAAAAATATTTGACATGTGATAGTGATGTATAGAATTATAGTACTTGTTTCTTCGGTGTAAAGTTTCATATATAATTGATGGGGGAGGATAGTAGGTGAGGATTTAATTGTGATGATTATCCTCACTTATAAATATATGTTTAAATCATATATTATTTGATATGAGGCTATTAACACATTCTTTATGTTCATAAATGAACATCGAGAATATGAATGTAAATGATAGATGACTCATAATCCGATTGATAGACTCTATTACAATATTAAATTTTTATACGAATATGACCTAATTCATCCTTATAAAATCAACTTTTAAGAAAATGATTGTTATTTTATATACTCTTTCAATGACTTTTCTTTAATCAAGATCAACGTGGAACTTTAGAATTTTTCCATATTATATATATGAAAGGCTAACATACACCCAAAATTGGTGGATCTCACACAAAAATACACTACATGTATTTTCTTTCTATTTTTTTCTTTATCTTTTTAATGTGGATCCCACTAAAAAATGGTGAGCCCCAACACAAAAATACACTAAGGTGTATGTTGCTAATGCAAACCTACATGAGTGTGTACTAAAATGATTATATATATATATATATATATATATATATATATATATATATATATATATATATATATATATATATATATATATATATATATATATATATATATATATATATATATATATATAAATTATAAATGTGTCTTAAAACCTTTGTTGATGAAGAGAAGGAAAACATATTTTGGAGATTGCATACTGTGAAAATCGGAAGAAAAGGCGAAAAATAAAACGATCAGATTAATAGTGTTTATACGGATAAATAGTGTTCGTACAGTGAATAGTGATTACAGATTTTCGGGCTTTTTGACAGTTTCTTGTTTTGCATCTTTTAGACTATTGTGGTTTTGGGCTTTGTTGGACATTTGCTATTATAAATATGTATCTCTTATATGTTTGGTGTGTGACAATCTTAGGGCTTACACCAACAAGCAAAAGTAAGTGGTTAAAGGTCTCAGGTTTCAGCATAAAGAAAATCTTTGATTACACATTGAGTTTGAGTGATTCATATATTGAGAGTTGGAGAGGTTGAGAAAAACTAGGATAGAGAATATGATTGTCCTTGGGAACCTAAAGGAGAAGGCGAATGTTATTTTCTTGTAATTCATATATAATCTCTTGTAACAACTTTCTGAGTATAGTGAAATAGAGAGATGCTCTCCCCCATAATAGATAGTTTGATCGAATTGGGTAAACATACATTCGTTTTGTTCTTGCCTTATTCTGTTATATTATTTGTGTACGAATTATTATTATTGTGGACCATTTATTTTGGTTGTTATTGTTCTTTGCCCCATAAATTGATATTGAATTTTGTTGTAATTCACAAAGATTCACAACAAGTGGTGCGGTGAGCATGGAGAAAAGTGAGCATCATGGTTAATAGATGGCAGGCAGATCGAGAAATTTTCCAGTAACAACGACTTCGGGTTGTGGAAAATTAAGATGCAAATAATTCTAATTCAAGAGAAGTGTATCAATACTTTGAAGAGTGAAACATTGATGTCTATAGGGCTTATACATGTTCAGAAGACCGAGATGATGGATAAGGCCAGAAGTGTCATTATCTTGTGCCTTAGAGATAAAGTTGAAATTCTGTGATCAGGTATGAGATGTCCTAAGAGATGTCCCAACACTTGATAGGACACTTGACAGATTTAACCAAAACTTAAATAGCAAGAAAAGTAAACAACACAGAAGTTTGTTAACCCAGTTCAGTGTATAACCACACCTACATCTGGAGGCTACCAAGCCAGGAGGAAATCCACTATAAGTAATATTAATTCTAGACTTAAACCACCCTGTTTAATCTATCACTTAATAACTACCCAATGCAATTTCTACCTAAGACACACCTTAGATAAGAGTACCCTACTCACTCCCCCTCAATCACACAGTGATCAAGTTTACAAGTTTACTGAAATTGAAGACATCCTTCAAACAATACAGCTTGATCTTACTTCACAGTTTCAATCAAGTCACAAATGCACTTTTGCTTAAAAGCTCATAAAGTGGTACATAAAAACAACCTGCTATTAAAACACTAGACACCCTATTTGGTCTTCTGAAATTCGTACTCAATTCTATGAGTTTCTGTTGCTTAAATAGGTATCTGTAATTTGGGCTTTCTGTAGGATGATCCAGCCCTAATGCGCAGCAGCTTCCACCTTGAATTAGGGTTTGTTACCTCCTAGATTCTAGGTGCTTTTAGGTCTTCTGTTTTAAACTGAATCTTCAATATAAAACTCCCTACAGATGCGCCTTGTTCTGTTTTTATCCATCATTAATTAATTCCAGATAATTCTCCTTAAATATCTCTGATCTGTTAATCAATAATTAATTCTGGTAGCAGGTCTGAGATGTCTCAACATCTGTTGGGACATCTTGAAAAACTGAACTAAGTTATTAACACAATGTCCCAACATCTGATGAGACATCCTGATATAAGTTCATATACTCTGTTTGATAATGTCCCAACATCTGATAGGACATTCTGAACTGAATTGAACATTTCTTGTTTGGTCAAAAATTCTGCCAATTCTTAAACATCTACAAACTCCCCCTTTGGCTAATTTTTGGCTAACATCTTTTCTGGTTATCAGAGTGCAGCAGAAGTTCTTATTATCAGAGTATAGCATTACTTTTCTGTTGATTCATATTTGAGATTACTCCCCCTCAAACATATATGTGTCCAGTCTTGTTTCAACAGAAATATTCATCAAAACACACTGATTCAGTTCAGGCAGAAACAAACAGATTTTTCATTTATAATTAAACAGCAGTACAATTTGTTGTTGTTGTTCTCCCCCTTGTTAGTCACAAAATTTGAGGCCAAAGACACTATTATCCAGAAATACAAAGCAGTGCTATCATTACAATTTCCTCACCTACAAAGATCACTCAAATTCATCACTCTCAGTTGCTTCCTCATCTTCTGTTTCAGCTTCACTTGCTTCATCAGCTTCACTGTCTTCATCAGAGGCAGCTGTCTGGTCTTCTTCACTCTCCAACCTTTGAATGATTTCATCAAGCTTCTGCTTTCTAGCTTCAAGCTCTTTGCAGGTGCTTTTGAGTTCAGCAATTAAAGCCTTCTTGGAGATTGGATTCTTAGCAGTTGATGGACCTGCAGATGTCCCAGAAGGTGCTTCAACATCTGCAGCATGATGACTGAGGAATAACTTGTAGTGAAAAGCCAGGGGGCTTTCTCTCTTGCAGACTGTGTCCTTCTCAGTTAAAATCCCAGGATATTGGCTTAATATTATACCACATAGCAATGAAGGAAAAGCTATTGGTAGCTTTGTTGCAGAGGAGCTGGCATGCTTCATGGTTTGATCAAAGATAAAAGCTCCATAGTCCATCTTGGTTTGAGTTCCCACAGCATAGATGAATCTGGCCAGACCAGTTGAGATTGAAGAAGTGTGGTTGGTAGGCACCCAGTTAGCAGTACCAATCCTGTTCAGCATGGCATACTTTCTGGTAAGCATGCTCACTGAGAGCTTTCCTTTCACAGGCCATGCCTTGACCTGGTTTGCTGTGATCACCTTACAGACTTGATTATCTGTCTTACCTAGCTCATTTGGTCCATCTGTTTCTCTTCCTAGGTATTGATTTATGATTTGAGGAGAGAACTCAACACACTTACCTCTCACAAACACTTTTCTGAACTCTGAGGACTTACCATTTGAGCAATCCTCCTGAAGATTCACAATGAACTCTTTGACAAGAAGTTCATAGCAGGGAGAGAGGTCTGAGACTGTTTTGAATAGTCCTGCAGCAGAGATGAGATCAATCAGTTCAGTGCACTCAAGTGCATTGCTGCTCAGTTCTCTTTCCAGGGCAACCCTTCTTTGGTACACATACTTCCATCTGTTAACACTAGAGACATGATGGAATGATATGTTGTCCAAGGGAGCTTCTGGAACAGCAGTTGAAGCTCTGGATGGTGCTGGTCTCTTCTTGGGAGGAGATGTTGGGACATCTGATTCAACATCTGAATCTGATGGTATGGCAGTTTTTCTCTTATGGGTTTGGACTTTGCTCCATGATTTTGTTGGACCAAAGGTAGCTTTAGCCTTGCCTTTCTTTGGACTAGCATTCTTCTTCTCAGGAATGGCAGGTTCAGCTGGCAACTTTCCTTTCCTGGACCTTAGCCTTTTGGCTATGCTGGGTTTAACAGATGCTATGATTTCTGCATCAGAGTCCTGCTCCAGGTTGACCACTGGAGGAGATTGAGCAGCCTCCTCTTCAGCTGGATGATCAGCAGGGATTTGATCTTCATTTGATGCTTTGGTCTGATCCTCAGAGACTTCTTCATCATTTTCATTTGAGACTTTATTCTGGTCCTCAGTTTGTTCCAAGTCAACATCAGATGAGTTCTTTTTCTTATCTTCAGATGTTCCAACATCTGTTGGGACATCTTGTTCTGCAGGAGTGTCCTCTGCAGCTTGAGCTTGTTCTTCTTGAGGTGCAGGCATGGTGTTCAGAGGAACAGAGATCCCACTCACCACTCTTTGTTCAAAGAGGATTTGGTTGACAATCTCCTTGATGGAATCATCAACATATTTTGAAGAGTTTGGGGGCCTGTTAGCAGGAGAGGGAATGCCTTTTGCTTTGCTGCGTACTTGATCTTTAGCTCTCTTTGGAGTTCTTGCCTTTTTAGTGTGAGAAACGCTTCCCCTGAGTTCGTCCAATGGTGTTGATTGCATTGGTACCACAGAGATGGGAGTGGCATGAACTACATCTTCCTGGTTGAGAACTTCTTCAGTTGTGTTAGGGCTTTGAGACATTGTTGAGGAAAATGGATGAACAGCTTTAGGGTTTATGATTTCTGTAGGATAGCTAGTTAATGTGATTCTCTTGTGATAGAATGATGAGAATCTTGATAGCAGCTTATAAACATTTACTAAATAAGTAGCCATTACAGTACAAATGATTAGGAATGGAATTCCCAAGGAACTTGTCCAGACTGGTTTTGCCATCTGGAACTTATGCCATACAATGTCATATGACATGTTGGCACATCTCATTAACTGCTAAATATCACATAAACAGATTCCAAGTTTGCCCCTTAAGTTCTCAAATTGTGTAGCATCCAATGCTTTGGTAAAGATATCAGCTAACTGCAGATCTGTAGCTACATGCTCCAATGAAATCACCTTTTCTTCTACAAGATCTCTGATGAAATGATGTCTGATATCAATATGCTTGGTCCTGCTATGTTGGATAGGATTCTTTGATATGTTTATTGCACTTAAGTTGTCACAGTACAATGTCATGACATCCTGTGGGACATTGTACTCAGTGAGCATTTGCTTCATCCAAATCAACTGAGAACAACTGCTACCAGCTGCTATATACTCAGCTTCAGCTGTAGATAAGGATACACAATTTTGTTTCTTACTGAACCAAGAAATCAAATTGTTTCCTAGAAAGAAGCATCCTCCTGAGGTGCTTTTTCTGTCATCAGCACTTCCAGCCCAATCAGCATCACAGAAGCCAGTGAGAATTGGTTTGCAACCATGAAAGTACATTATGCCATAGTCACAAGTACCATTAACATATTTAAGAATTCTCTTGACTTGATTAAGATGACTGACTTTTGGATCAGCTTGATATCTTGCACAAACTCCTACTGCAAATGCAATGTCTGGTCTGCTAGCAGTCAAGTATAACAAGCTTCCAATCATGCTTCTGTATAAGCTTTGATCTACATTCTCACCCTTTTCATCTTTAGTCAGCTTTAGATGTGTGGGGGCAGGAGTTCTCTTGTGAGCAGCATTTTCCATTCCAAATTTCTTGACTATGTTCTTGGAATACTTGCTTTGTGAGATGAACATTGAGTCTTCCATTTGCTTTATTTGCAGACCAAGAAAGTAGGTTAACTCTCCTACTAGGCTCATTTCAAATTCAGATTCCATCTGCTTGACAAAATGTTTGACCATCCTGTCAGACATCCCACCAAAGACAATGTCATCAACATATATTTGAGCAATCATGACATTTCCTTCTTCATCTTTAACAAACATGGTTTTATCAATCCCACCTTTTCTGTATCCTTGCTTGATAAGAAATGTGGTCAGTCTTTCATACCATGCCCTTGGAGCTTGCTTCAACCCATAAAGTGCCTTCTTTAGTTTGTATACATGATTTGGACAGCTTGGATCAACAAATCCTTTAGGCTGTTCTACATATACTTCTTCATTAAGGTAGCCATTTAAAAAGGCACTTTTCACATCCATTTGAAATAGCTTGAACTTCAAGATACAAGCAATTCCCAACAGCAGTCTGATTGATTCAAGCCTTGCTACTGGTGCAAAGGTTTCATCAAAATCTACCCCTTCAATTTGAGTGTATCCTTGAGCTACAAGTCTAGCTTTGTTCTTTGTAACAACTCCTTGTTCATTTGACTTGTTCTTATACACCCATTTTGTACCAATCACATTTATGTCATCAGGTCTAGGAACAAGATTCCACACTTCATTCCTTGTGAATTGGCCTAATTCCTCTTGCATAGCACAAATCCAGTATTCATCAGTGAGAGCTTCCTTGATGTTTTTAGGTTCTATTTTGGAAACAAAACAAGAACCTGAAATCACATCTCTTGATCTAGTGCTCACTCCTCTGTTGGGATCACCAATTATTAAATCTTTGGGATGATCCTTCTGTATTCTGATGGAGGGAGGTTTGCTGGATTCTTCTGTCCTTGTATCAGTTTGAGTGAAGTTATAATGATCATCCTTTTCTTCAGCTTCAATCTTGATATCAGCAGATGTTCCAACATCTTCTGGGACATCTGTAGGAGCATCATCAATTATCACATTTATGGACTCCATGATAACCTTGGTTCTAGAATTAAATACTCTATATGCTCTGCTGTTTATAGAGTATCCAAGGAAAATCCCTTCATCACTTTTAGGATCCATTTTTCTCCTTTGCTCCCTATCTGCCAGAATATAACAGTTACTTCCAAACACATGAAAGTACTTAACAGTGGGTTTTCTGCCCTTCCAGACTTCATATATTGTGGACAAAGTTCCTTTTCTCAAGGTAACTCTGTTATGGATGTAGCAGGCAGTGTTCATAGCTTCAGCCCAGAAATACAGAGGTAACTTTTTAGCATGGATCATAGCTCTTGCAGATTCTTGAATAGTTCTATTCTTCCTCTCAACAATCCCATTCTGTTGAGGAGTGATTGGTGAAGAATATTCATGATTGATTCCTTCTGAAGAGCAGAAATCTAAGAACTTTTGATTCTCAAATTCTTTTCCATGATCACTTCTAATTCTAATCACACAGCTGGATTTTTCCCTTTGTAATCTTTGACATAAATCTTTGAATACATCAAATACATCAAACTTTTCTTTGATGAAATTTATCCATGTATATCTTGAAAAGTCATCAACCACAACATAGGCATACCTCTTACCACCAAGACTTTCAACCTGCATAGGTCCCATAAGATCCATATGTAAAAGTTCCAAAACTTTGGAAGTTGTCAGATGTTGGAGCTTTGGATGGGACATCTTGGTTTGCTTGCCTATTTGACATTCACCACATATTTTGCCATCATCAATCTTCAGTTTAGGAATACCTCTTACAGCATCCATAGATATGATCTTCTTTATGCCTCTGAAATGAAGATGACCTAGTCTTTGGTGCCATAGTTTCACTTCTTCTTCTTTAGCTAAAGAGCAAGTTGAAGTGAGACTGAAGTCTTGTGGTTCCCACATGTAACAGTTGTCTTTAGATCTGGCTCCTTTCATTATAACCTCTTGTTCATTGTTAGTCACTATGCATTCAGTTTTGGTAAAGTTTACACTGTACCCTTGATCACATAACTGACTTATACTGATCAGGTTAGCAGTTAAACCTTTAACAAGCAGCACATCATCTAGTCTTGGAACATCTTGACAGTCCAAGGTTCCAACTCCCTTGATTTCTCCTTTAGCTCCATCTCCAAAGGTCACATACCTGGATGAATGTGATTTTAAGTTTACTAGCAAATTCTTCAATCCAGTCATGTGTCTTGAACATCCACTATCAAAGTACCAGTCTTCTTTAGCTGATACTCTCAGTGATGTATGTGCTATGTATGCAGTATTTTTCTTTGACCAGATGAGTTGAGATTTCTTTTGATGCCTCTGCCCTGTGTGTTGTTTATCAGCTGATCTCCAAGATTGATTGTTGATTTTGTTCTTGGGTATGTGACTTTGATCAGTTTGAATGCTGGCTTTTGGTCTCCACACTTTCTTGATGACCTCTGTCTTTTGCTTAGGAGATTGCTGATTTCTTTGATGTCTATGCAGCACTTTCTTGGTACCTTCTACTTTCTGCTTGGAAGGTTGCTGATACATCTGATTTGGATATCCATGTAGCTTATAACAATGAGGTTTGATATGTCCAAATCTTCCACAGTGATGGCATCTCCATCTTTGATACTTCTTCTTCATTTTGTTCTTTTCAGAATGTTGAGACATCTGTTGGAACATTATGTTTGGCTTTGTGTTTCTTTCATGATGTTGAAGCATCTGTTGGGACATCTTGTTAGACTGTATGGATTTTGAAGCTGTTTTGCTAGAGCTAGCTTCATCTTTATTTGCTCTGTTAAATCCCAGTCCACTTTTATCCCCTGAGTGCTTATTGTTGTTGAGAATCACATCCAGTGTATTTGAGCTGCTGTTCAACATTCTAACAGATTTGGACATATGTTCCAACTTGGAGTTGAGAAGACTTACTTCACTTTTCAAGGTGTCAATGATTTCTTGATCATTTGCTTTTTCATCTTCTAATGTCTCATTCTGCTTCTTTAGCTTTATAACCTCACTGCATATTTCAGAGCTTCTTTTGTATAGATCTTTGAATGCTTGCTCAAGTTCTTCATAAGTAAGCTCTCCACAACTGGAATCACTATCATATTCACACAGTCCAGCTAAAGCAGTAATATGCTTAGCTGATTCTTCTTCTGAATCTCCTCCTGAGTCTTCATCAGACCAGGTTACAGATAGTCCCTTCTTTTGTCTTTTTAAGAAGGTAGGACATTCCTTCTTGATGTGTCCATATCCTTCACACCCATGGCATTTGATTTTTTCTTGACTGGTCTTTTCAGCATAATTTGACTTTTTATTAGCATCATAAGGTCTCCTGTTCTCAGAAGAGTTTGTGTATTTTCCACTGGATTTGGATTTGCCATCCATTCCTCTGAGAATCTGTTTGAATTGTCTTCCAAGCATAGCTAGGTTTTCTGATAAGCTTTTACCATTTTCTGATTCATCATCTTCTTCTTCATCAATATTTGATACCAATGCTATGCTTTTGTTCTTTTTAACATTTGTGTCATTCATTCCCATCACAAAAGTTTGAAGGGAACCAATGAGTTCTTCAACTTTCATGGAGCATATGTCTTGAGCTTCTTCTATTGCTATGACTTTCATGTCAAATCTTTTTGGCAAAGATCTGAGAATTTTTCTAACAAGCTTTTCATCAGTCATCTTTTCTCCCAAAGCTCCAGAAGTATTGGCTATATCCAAGATGTTCATGTAGAACTCATGAATTGATTCATCTTCCTTCATTCTCAAGTTTTCAAACTTGGTGGTGAGAAGTTGAAGTCTTGACATTTTTACTTTTGATGTTCCTTCATGAGTTGTTTTGAGAGTGTCCCAAACATCTTTGGCCAGCTCACAATGATGCACAAGTCTGAAAATGTTCCTATCAATGTCATTGAATAAGGCATTTAAGGCTTTTGAGTTGCCTAGTGCTGAATCTTCTTCCTCCTTACTCCATTCTTCTTCAGGTTTCAGCAATTTTGATCCATCTTTGGTGTCTTTGACAGGATGATCCCATCCAACATTTACTGCTCTCCATGCCCTGTTGTCAAGTGATCTTAAGAATGCAATCATTCTTGGCTTCCAGTAGTCATAATTAGATCCATCCAGTATAGGTGGTCTATTTACTGACCCTATATCTCTGTCCATGTTACAGAATTTGTTTTCCCTAGATCTCACCCAGTATAAACAGGCAGGGTGCCTGCTCTGATGCCAATTGAAATTCTGTGATCAGGTATGAGATGTCCTAAGAGATGTCCCAACACTTGATAGGACACTTGACAGATTTAACCAAAACTTAAATAGCAAGAAAAGTAAACAACACAGAAGTATGTTAACCCAGTTCAGTGTATAACCACACCTACATCTGGAGGCTACCAAGCCAGGAGGAAATCCACTATAAGTAATATTAATTCTAGACTTAAACCACCCTGTTTAATCTATCACTTAATAACTACCCAATGCAATTTCTACCTAAGACACACCTTAGATAAGAGTACCCTACTCACTCCCCCTCAATCACACAGTGATCAAGTTTACAAGTTTACTGAAATTGAAGACATCCTTCAAACAATACAGCTTGATCTTACTTCACAGTTTCAATCAAGTCACAAATGCACTTTTGCTTAAAAGCTCATAAAGTGGTACATAAAAACAACCTGCTATTAAAACACTAGACACCCTATTTGGTCTTCTGAAATTCGTACTCAATTCTATGAGTTTCTGTTGCTTAAATAGGTATCTGTAATTTGGGCTTTCTGTAGGATGATCCAGCCCTAATGCGCAGCAGCTTCCACCTTGAATTAGGGTTTGTTACCTCCTAGATTCTAGGTGCTTTTAGGTCTTCTGTTTTAAACTGAATCTTCAATATAAAACTCCCTACAGATGCGCCTTGTTCTGTTTTTATCCATCATTAATTAATTCCAGATAATTCTCCTTAAATATCTCTGATCTGTTAATCAATAATTAATTCTGGTAGCAGGTCTGAGATGTCTCAACATCTGTTGGGACATCCTGAAAAACTGAACTAAGTTATTAACACAATGTCCCAACATCTGATGAGACATCCTGATATAAGTTCATATACTCTGTTTGATAATGTCCCAACATCTGATAGGACATTCTGAACTGAATTGAACATTTCTTGTTTGGTCAAAAATTCTGCCAATTCTTAAACATCTACAAAAGTTCTAAGAGAAGTCGTCAGGGAGAAAACTACGGTTGCTATGTGGACAAAAATTGAATCATTGTATATGACAAAGTCTTTGGCTCACAAGTTGTATCTGAAGTAACAACTCTATTCATTTCGAATGGTGGAGAACAAATCCATAGTTCAGCTACTTACAGAATTTCACAAGATTATTGATGATGTTGAGAATATTGAAGTGAAGATTGATGATGAGGACACGGATTTGCTTCTGTTGAGTTCATTAACAAAATCCTTTGAGCACTTTAATGATGACCTTCTTTATGGTAAGGAAGGTATTATTACTTTGGATGAAGTCCAGATGGCGGTGAGATCTAAAGAATTTTGAAAGTCGAAAGATTTGAAGATTGAAGATAATGGTGAAGGCTTAAATGTGTCAAGAGGAGGAGGTGAGCATAAAGGGATGTCCAAATCAAAGAGGTCTGACAAGTCAAAGGTAAAATGTTTAATTTGTCAGAAAATCGGTCACTTTAAAAGGAATTGTCCTGAAAGAAAGGCCAATGAAGATTTTGTTCAAGCTGCAGTTGCCTTGGGTGAGGAAAGTTATGAGGATGTCGATGTACTAGTAGTACCGAGTTTGGAAACTGAAGATAGTTTGGTCATTGACTCAGGTTGCTCTTATCACATGTGTCAAAGAATATAATACTTTGAAAATTTGAGGATGGAGCAAGGTGGAATTGTTCGCCTTGGTGATAATAAGGCTTGCAAGTTTCATGGTATTGGTACGATCAAACTTAAAATGTTTGATGATCGTGAACTTCTTATTCACAATGTGAGGTATGTTCCAGAACTCAATTGAAATTTTTTTAATCTATAAGTATGTTTGATGATCTAGGCTATTGTACTAGAGTTGAACATGGAGTGATGATTATTTCACGTGATGAATTGATTATTGTTAAAGGGTCTAAAATATGTGGTCTATATATTTTAGAATGTTTAAATGTTGTTATTCATTCATTGATAACTAGTAGAGGTTTTCATGACAAGGAAGAGCCATGTGATTTGAGTTTAAGGAATTATGAATGCCTTGAGAAAGTTTCAGAGGAGTACAATGAATTTTGCAGAAGTCAAGGAATAAAAATGCATGTTAGCGCTGAGTTGTTATTGAGTTTTTGGGGAAGAGTTGAGATTAAAACAACTTACTTAGTTGGTAAAGAATTTCTTCAGAAGAAGAATAGTGAAAACCAAGGGAGAAAACTGGTAGAAACTAAAACGGAGTAAACTCAGTTTGAGGTGGAGTTCCCTACTATGGATGTTAGTAGTAGCGAGGGAACGATTATAGAGATCTCTGATTATCATTTGACTCATGATAAGGTAAGGAGAGTTATTGTAGCATCTCAAAGGGACAATTATGCTAGCCTTGAATACTATGTTCTTAATGTGGCTGAAGGACTGTAAAATAAAAGAAGAAAAACCTTCAGGGAGTTATTTGAAAACAGGTGGAGTCAAGTGTGGTTGAAAAATCATACTTGTAGGCTCGTTAAATTACCTAGGTTGAAAAGGGTAATTGGAAACAAGTGGATGCAAGTGGCGAGATCAAGATTCAAAGTTTGCTTGAATTTGATCAAAGTTATTGATTAAAGTTTCAACTTGTTAGAGAACAACAATGTTGTTGATTGTTAAATTGGTATCAACACGGTTTAAAGTCAAGGTGGAGATTATTGTAAATGTTCCTTAAAATTTTTATTGATGAAGAGAAGGAAAACATAT
Organism: Lathyrus aphaca; assembly: GCA_963966055.1. Taxonomy (NCBI): domain Eukaryota; kingdom Viridiplantae; phylum Streptophyta; class Magnoliopsida; order Fabales; family Fabaceae; genus Lathyrus; species Lathyrus aphaca. Next base: position 48,514,422 of record OZ014519.1, read on the forward strand.
TTTGGAGATTGCATTTACCACGAAAATCAGAAGTTTTAGAAAGTCGGACGAAAAGCCGAAAAAAAAAAAATCAATCGGATAATTAGTGTCCATAGGGATGAATAGTATCTATACGGTGAATAGTGATTTTAGGTTTTCGCACTTTTCGATAGTTTCTCGTTTTATATGTTTCAGACTATTATGGTTTTGGGCTTTGTTTGTTGGGTATTGCTATTATAAATATGTATCTCTTATATGTTTGGTGTGTGACAATCTTAGGGCTTATACCAACAAGGAGAGCAAGGGTTTAAATGTATGAGGTTTCGGCACAAAGAAAACCTTGGATTACACATTGGGTTTGAGTGATTCATATATTGAGAGTTGAAGAGGTTGGGAAATACTTGGGTAGTTCTTGGAACCTGAAGGCGAAGACTATTTTTTTGTCACTCGTTTGTAACCTCTTGTAACAACTTTCTGAGTATAGTGAATTAGAGAGTTGCTCTTTCCCCAGAGTATATCGTTTGATCGAATTGGGTAAAGAAACATTTGTTTTGTACTTGTCTTATTCTGTTATATTATCTATGTACGAATTATTATTGTTGTAGATCGTTTATTGTGTTTGTTATTGTTCTTTGACCCACAAATTAATAATGAATTTTGTTGTAATTCACGGCAAGATTCACAACTATATATATATATATATATATATATATATATATATATATATATATATATATATATATATATATATATATATATATATATATATATATATATATATATATATTTGTTATGTATCACACATTTTATCATATTCTATGATGTCCTTGAAAAAAGCACAAAGCAGTTGGAAGTTGGAACCTAATTTATACCTTTTTTTTCCTGATAGAACCAATCAACTAAGTATAGATTCTCACCCAAAATAAAAGTCCATTATTGTTATTATATATGCTGAAAATTCAACCTGTGAAAATAAGAAAATTGAAAACAATAACAAGACCTATTTGTTGCTGACATTAATTAATGATTATGTTCATGCTGGCACAGAAGCACGTTTGAATTTCAAGTTTCAACAAAAAAAAAAACATATCAAATAATGTTCTTAGCTTCTTAGTTTTCTATTTCCTAATGATCACAAGCATGATGGTTTGTTTCTGAGGCAGAGTACCCTTTATTCCAATAAGGGCAATTTTATTATCAAGATTTGAAGTTGGTGGTTGGATCCAAGTTCAAAACATGAAACTCCCCATCACATCTACGCGTGAAGGATCATAATAAATCGCAGCAATAATAGGCCTAGTATGTGTGTATATTATGTGACATATGCAAGTATCATTTTATCATCCAAACTAAAAAAATCCATACTACAACATTAATGTTGAATATTCATGTGATTTTATTGTTAAAAAACACAAAGTCTCTTAATAATTGAATAAATTAAACAATAATTAAACTCAATTTACTGAGTAAAAGTTGTTGAAAGTGTAATTCCTTGTTTTAGATTTGATTAAAATTTGATTTAAATCTAAAATAGATATATTTGATTTAGTTGCAAAATAAGTATTTTAGACTTTTATAATTTTGGGTTTTTAGTTTGGACAAACCTAAATCTATAAATAGAGAGTACCCTTATTTTGTAATCATTCCAACCCATTGTATTTACATAATTCTACAGTTGCAGAGTGAATGAGAAATATTTTCCACAGTTTGTTGGCAGAGACAGAGAGGTCTATGTAGAATATTCTTCTTCTTCATCCTTAAACCCTAATATTTCTCTTCTCAATTTTTCTTTTAATTTCCGTTGTGCAACAATCTTGTTCATCAAGATTGATTAAAATGCTCCATAGATTTTAGGGGATTCCAACATCTGGTATCTAGAGCTCTAATTTGAGTGATTCAAGGGCAAGAATCGTGACGACGATGAATAATCTAAACGGGTATTTTCCGGCAAATCTTCTGATTCTCAAGAACGATAATCATGAGAATTGGTGCAAGCGGATAAAAGTTATTTTCTATTATCAAGATCTTTGAGATCGTGTGAAGGAAAGAGTAACACCGCTTGCGGAAAATGCAACAGATAAAGAAAAAATTGCACATAAAGAATTGAAGAAGAAAGATTATAAAACTATCTTTATAATTCATCAATGTGTTGATTCAGATAACTTTGAAAGGGTTAGTGATGTTGAATCCGCAAAAGAAACATGCAAAATTCTGGAGAATTCGTTTGGAGGCGTAGATGAGGTGAAATAGGTGAGGTTACAAACTCGCAAAAGAACCTATGAATTGCTTCAGATGGAAGAAATTGAAAGCATTATAGATTTCTTAACAAGAGTTACGAAACTTGTGAATAAAATGAAAGTATGTGGAGAAGCGTTGACAACCAAAGAAGTTGTCTCAAAGATTTTGTGATGGTTGGCTCTAAAGTTCGACCACATGGTAGTAGCCATAGAAGAGTTGAAATATTTGTCATGATTGACAAATGAAGAGCTTAAAGGGACTCTTGAATCTCATGAACAAAGAATGTCTGAAGAGTTACAGACAAGTCGAAGAATGATGTGGCTCTGTAGGCTTAATCATCAAGAGATAAGAAAGATAAGGGAAAGTGGATTGAAAATAAAGGAAGAGGAGGCTACAACAATTCGACTGGTCGAAATCAGCAAGAACGAGGCTGGTCGAATCAAAGAAAACCCTGGAACCAAGCAACCAAAGAGGTGGTGGTTGAAAACCTGACAAAAGTCATATTCAATGTTACAATTGTCAGAAGTATTGTCACTATCTTAGTGATTGTCCTGAAAAGCAGAAGAATCAAGAAAGTGACGATAAACTGGTAAAACATGAAGAAGAAGAAATGTTATTGATGGTTACAACAATAGATGAAGAGAGATCCAAGGACCAATGGTACTTAGACTTAGGATGCTCATCACACATGCCTGGTAGGAAAGATTGGTTTGTTAACATAAAGCCCTCGATGAAGAACATGGTGAAATTCGCAAATGAGAATACTCTAGTAGCTGAAGGTATTGGTGACGTTCTGATTAAGAAGAAAGATCGCAAGAGGTCAGTAATTTCAAATGTGTTGTACATACCAGGCATGAAGAGCAATTTGCTCAGTATAAGGTAGTTGGTCGAAAAGAACTACAAGGTGTCTATTAAAGACAAGATGATGAGAGTTCTCGATGCGGGTGGTAAGTTGACCTTGAAGGCTCCAATGTCTAAGAATAAAACATTCAAGATCGAACTTAATGTGATGGAGCATAAGTGTCTTGCAATTGCAGCTAGCAAAGATGAATGGATGTGGCACTATAGACTTGGTCATCTCAATTTCCAAGTCATCAGAAATTTGAAGTGGAGAAATATAGTTTCAAGATTTCAAAAAATCGATATCCCAAACGAAGTGTGTGAAGAATGTGTTCAGGAGAAGCAACACAAGAATAACTTTAGCAAGGATGCAGAAAACAGGTTGAAGGCAATTCTTGAAGTCGTATACTCTGATGGATATGGTCCTATCCAGGTGGTTTCGATTGGAGGTAATATGTACTTTGTCACGTTCATAGATGATTTTAGTAAAAAACTATGGACTTACCTAATTAAGAAGAAAATTGAAGTGATTGAGGTATTTGCCAAGTTTAAATCTATGGTCGAAAGACAAAGTGGTTGAAAGATAAAGATTCTGAGGACTGTGGTGGTGGAGAGTATATGACGAAAGATTTCAATGCATTATGCGTGAAAGAAGGTGTTATACATAAGGTGGGGCCACCCTACACTCCACAACATTATGGAATTGCAGAAAGGAAGAATTGAACCATCATGAACATGGTGAGAAATATGTTGAAAGGAAGACATATACCCAAAGAGTTATGGGGAGAAGTTGTGTCGACTGCAACATATATTTTGAACAGGTGTCCGACAAAGAAGCTAAAAGGAATTACGCCAGAATAATATTGGTTTGGTGTTAATCCTAGCTTGAGTCATCTGAAGGTATTTGGATCTATAGCACATAGACCTGATCCAGATCAGTTGAGAAGAAATCTTGATGACAAGTCTAGTCAAATGATTATGATAAGATATCATTCAACTTGAGGTTACAAGTTGTTTGACCCAGTGAGTATGCAAGTTGTGATTAGCAGGGACGTGATCATAGATGAGCTTAAAGAGTGAGATTGGACTGAAAATGTCAAGAAAGATTCAGTTGGAATCTTATGTGAAGAACCAACTAGTGAATTCGAATGAAATGTTCGATGAGAAGAAGTTAGAGGTGAAGCAGGCCCAAGAAGACCTCAACAAACAAGACACATGCCTTCAAAATTACAAGAATGTGTGATTACATCAGATGATGTGGTCGATGAAGAAGGTGAGCTGGTACACTATGCTTTCTATGAAGATGTCAAACCTGTCAATGTAGCTGAGACATTGAAAGATTCGAAGTGGGTGAAAGCAATGAATAAGTAGATGAAGTCAATCAAAGTAAAAAACTCTTGGTCGCTTGTCGAATTACCTCACGACAAGAAGGCAATTGATGCAAAATGGGTATACAAGGTGAAGCTGAATCCCATAGGGGAAGTGACTCAACACAAGGCGAGACTTGTGACAAAAAGATTTCTTCAAAAGGAAGGAATCGACTTTGATAAAGTTCTTGCACCTGTTTCTAGGATTGAAACAATCAGGTTGGTTGTTGGTCTAGTATACATGAAAAATTGGCACACATGTCAGATGGATGTGAAATGTACATTCCTTAACGGCCCCTTAGATGAATAAGTTTATGTTGCACAACCAATTGTGTTTGTGAAACAAGGCAAAGAAAAAAAAGGAGTACATGTTGCATAAAGCCATGAATAGACTTAAGCAAGCTCCAAGAGTTTGGAATAAGAAGATAGATAACTTTCTAAGGGAGAAGGATTTTGTGAAGTGCACTACTAAGCATGAAATATATGTAAGAAGAAGCAATGGAAAATTGCTTATACTATGTCTCTATATTGATGATCTGCTGATAACAGAAAGTTGCAAGAAGGAGATCAGAGATTTCAAATGTGACCTGAGTTAGGAGTTTGAAATGTCAGACTTGGGAAATCTCTCATATTTCCTTGGCATCAAATTATACAAGAGTGGTAGAGGTTTGATGATGCACCAAAGAAGATATGCATGTGAAATACTAAAGAGATTTGAGATGCAAGATTGCAACCAAACTTTGACTCCAATTGAGCCCAGATTGCAACTGTGAAAGATTCAGAAGTTGATGATGTCGACCCAACCCAATATAGAAGACTTATTGGGTCACTAAGATACCTTTGTCACACAAGCCCTGACTTAACATATAATGTTGGTATGATGAGTAGATTCATGCAGAAGCTAAAGGTATTACACCTAGCACGACAAAAAGGATACTAAGATATCTAAAAGGAACTCTCAACTATGGCATTTTGTTTCCAGCAGCTGATGAAGAAAAAGAATGCAATATAGTGGGGATACACTGACTCAAGTTGGTGTAGTAATGTTGAGGATTGAAAATCCACAGTTGGATATGTGTTTATGTTAGGTGGTGCACCAATTGCTTGGAGTTCGAGAAAGGAGCCAGTAGTGGTGTTGTCATCACGTGAAGTAGAGTACATAGTTGTTTCTCTTTGTGCATGTCAAGCAACATGAATGGTGAATCTAGTCGAAGAGATTACAACGAAGATTCATGGAGTAATTACCATGAAGATCGACAACATATTAGCTATAAATCTAGCAAAATATCTGATAGCGCATGGTAGAAGCAAGCACATTTAAATGAGGTTCCATTATCTTCGAGAGCAGGTAGCAGATGGGAAGATAAACTTGGAACACTGTAGAACTGAGAATCAGATTGCAGATACCATGACAAAGGGAGTGCAAGTCGAAGTATTCAAGAAGCTAAGGTCAATGATGAATGTAGATAGCTTAGACACAATGAATTTGGTGGTATGTTGAAAGTTTAATTCCTTGTGTCAGATATGATTTAAATTGGATTTAAATCTAAAATAGATAGATTTGATTTAGATCTAAATAGATATATTTGATTTAGTTCCAAAATAGGCATTTGGGCTTTTAGCTTGGAGAGCAAGCTAACCTAGATCTATAAATAGGGAGTAACCCTTATTTTGTAATCATACTAACACATTGTATTCACAGAATTTTGCAGTTGCAGAGTGAATATGAAATATTTTCCATAGTTTGTGGGCAGAGAGGTATCCGCAAAATATTCTTCTTCTTTATCCTTAAAACCCTAATCTTTATCTTCTCAATTTTTTCTTTTAACTACCATTGTGCAACAATCTTGTTCATCAAGATTGATTGAAATTCTCCATAGATTTTGAAGGATTTCCAATATTAGTGTAAGAAGAACCTTACACCTTAAGAAAGAGACAAAAAGAGATGACTGAAGAGAGAAGAGATAGAAAGAGATGAATGAAGAGAGAAGAATATTGATAAAAAAGTGTACTATGATGATTGAGTGAGTCATATAATACTGATGTTTTTGTATATAAGGATGCTATTTTAATGTATTCGTTGTCAAGATTTAATGTGAAATACGACAATAGTTATACATAAAGAGTATTATAAGAGCAAATTGATGATTATATTTCACATGTCACGATTTGAGATATTTAGTCTTCAAATAGGTATAATAAATAAATGAAGAAATATTTTTTTATTAGATTGACCCGCCATGATAATATTATATAGTTTGTTATGTATGTTTTCATAGGTTATTATAATAGTGAAAGTGATGTTGGATGTCACAATTTGACATAAAACCGCTATGGTCCCTACAAAGGGAATTGATCTTTTTAGTACCATTAAATGTTATTTGTAGTAATAAAGCAGATATAAAGTCAATTAATTGATACTCCATGAGTTATGTAGAACGACAAGACTGGTCTAGATCCAACAATAATATTCATGAACCATTTGATAGAGTATAACTATAAAATGCATGGTCATACTAAAGTAAGTCAATATGTGATATTGAGTTTATTTATTGTTAGTTGGTGTTAAAAGAATATAATATTTGACTATAAAAATGTGACACATTATATTTATGAACATTATAAATATAAAGGTTAAAAACATAATTATACACATGATCTTTATCACTGAAAGATTATTTCATATCATATCTCATTCTCATCACTTGGAAAATAGTGATATGTTTTTATACACTACTCTTTGTTTATAATATTAATACTTAATTGAATATTATTGACAATGTTACAAGAATATAGGAGGTTGCAAACATAAGGACAAATAAGAAAGAGATTAAGTAAATTAATCAAATTGAGTTATGATTTAGTTGTGTGTTCTTACGATGTACTTGTCAAAAAGTACATAATGCATGGCACCCTAATTATGCTGGTAGGGATGGTCAAAAACCTTACTAATTTTTTGATGGGTTAGGACTTTCTCATGGTGGCGAGTTGATGGTGTACGTTCACATTGATGAGAGAGAGTAAGTCCACATGATGTAAGAAGTTCTATAACTTTATGAGGGTGTATATTGTCTATTACAACATGTCTCTTATTATGTTAGGGATGAGATATTTATATAGGCTATGGGCATTGGAGTTAGGGTTTCCTTGGGAACCATAATTGCCCATTAACGTATAGAAATACGTGGATTAACCTGTTAACCCTGACTTTTGTCTAATCAATGAACGTATTTTCCCACATTTCCCATGACTAGGAGAGTAGGGAGGACTCATGGCAAGATTTCCCTAATTGCGGGCAGAAAATGGTAGTCGCCTCTCATGGGTGGTTGTAATCCCCTCACCCTTAATAGGTCATTTACAAATATATCATTATAAAAGCTTTGATCATCTAAATAGACTAACCATGAGCGTAACACTGACAACAAGACATATAATCCCTCAATACATACATAATATGAGTAGATATAAGGATGTCCCATTTTAGAATAATGGGAACTTTAATTGGTCATTAAGTGCGTTAAACAATTAAGGGTTCAAAAAGTTAAAAAGGATAATTAGATTCCATTTAGAAATTAATCAATTAATTAACTGTGCATGAGCTTAAATCACTACGCCAAAAATGACTTTTAAAAGCCCATCTTAGACAGCGCTTTTAAAAGAAAGCGCTGTCTAAGGTTAAAATTAAAATAAAACACGGAAAATGTTCCAAAACAATAATGAAAGCGCTGTCTAAGGGGGGGTCTTAGACAGTGCTTTCTAAAAGCGCTGTCTAAGACCCCCCTTAGACAACGCTTTTAGAAAGCGCTTTTAAATATAGACCTTAGTCAGCGCTTTTGATAAAGCGTTGTTTAAAGTCTTTAAATTAAAAAATAAATAAAACCAAAAGCGTTGTCTAAGGGGGGGGGGGGGGGTTTAGAAAGCGCTTTTGGAAAGCGCTGTCTAAGGCATACCTTAGAAAGTGCTTTCCACAAAAGCGTTGTCTAAGGTCTAATTAAAATAAAATTTCAGACTTCTATTTTCGTTCTCTGTTCTTTTGTTTTCCCTCCTGCGAACAAACCCTAACAGCGAAACCCATTACAGCGAACTTGAATACACTGTCATCCTTCAGTTCCAATCATTGAACGTGTTTGAAGAATCGTACATTTGGGTGTTGACTTCGTTTTTCGTTTCTACTGTTCTTCATTTCTTGCGGTATGTTCTACATTTCTTCATTTTTCGTTTCTACTATTTAGTGTATTATTCTTGTTTAAGTTGTTTTGATTCATAAAATCTGAGTTTAGTGTATTATTCTTGTTTAAGTTGTTTTGATTCATAAAAATTGAGTTTAGAAGGTACATTGTTGTTTTGATTCATAAAAACTGAGTTTAGTGTATTATCCTTTGTTTAAGTTGTTTTGATTCATAAGGTACATTGTTGTTGTTATGTTTGATAAGTAATAATGTTGATAATAGAAAAATGTTTATAATAGAATAATGTTTATAAGAGAAAAGTAATGGAAGAAAAAGTTTGATTCTTGTAATAGAAAAAAATGAAAGTGATGAGGTAATTAAAGTTGTTATGTTTGATAAGTAATAATGTTGTAATAGAAAAATGTTCTTCCTTGAAAAATGTTGTAATACAAAAATGTTTGTAATAGAAAATGTTTATAGGTATAGTTATAGGTATAGTTATAGGTATATTCTAATAGAAAATTAAAGTTAGTTATAGAAAAATTAACGTGTTATAGGTATAGTTATAGGTATATTGTAATAGAAAAAGTTTGATTCTTGTAATATAAAAAATGAAAGTGATGAGGTAATTAAAGTTGGTATATCGGCGTATCGAATACGTTATTGAAGTTTATATTAACATTGGTTATGTATACGTTATTGAAGTTTAAAATGAATTGAACTTTAAAATTGTTAGGATATTCAAAGATACTACCTTAGTTATGTATTTTCGTATGGATTGATTGTTTACCTTAATAAGTAGGAAAACCATGGATAAAACATGGATCTGTGCCGATCGAATGACCAAAGAGTACGAGAGTGGGGTTGCGGAATTCGTTAAGTATGTTGTTCAACACGCTGAAAACCCCATACGAATGCATTGTCCTTGCTTGCGTTGTTGTTATATTGGTAAGGTTGACGCACATGGATTGAAATCGCATTTGCTGAGGCATGGAATTGATCAAAGTTATCAGTGTTGGATATTTCATGGTGAGAAAATTAACGAGAATGTTGAATCGAGTGGAAAAAGTAATACGACCTATGCTTCATACGACAAAGACACGGAAACATACGATTGTGATCAAGTTGAAGAGATTGTAGAAGCACTGGAAGAAGATCTTCATGATTGTCCTGAAATGTTTGAGAGGATGGTAAGCGATGCAGAGAAACCGTTGTACAAAGGTTGCACTAAATTCTCAAGATTGTCTGCGGTATTAAAGTTGTACAACTTAAAGGCGGGCAATGGATGGTCGGATAAAAGTTTCACAGAGTTGTTGGCCCTTATGAGATAAATGCTACCGGATGATAATGGATACACATTTTAATGGATACACATTTTATACCAAAGAACAAGATGATAAGAGTACTATGCAAAATAGTGGTGTCACCGTGCTAGCTGAAGCAATGCATATATCAAGTATGAAGGACTTAAACCCCAAATATGCAAATTTGTCATATTTTGGAGTTATTGAGCACATTTGGGTGTTTGATTACGAGAAGTTTCAGATTCTCATCTTTGGTTGCAAGTGGGTGAATAGTAGTGGCATACGAATGGATAATTCTGGATTTTTGCAAGTTGATCTTACTAGGGTGGGGTACAAAGATTAACCTTTTATTCTAGCATCTCAAGCTAAACAAGTGTTCTATGTGAATGACCCGAAGAGTACAAAATGGTCTATAGTGCTTTTCTCTAACAAAGTGACTAATGATAGTGGTGTCGATCAATGTGATATTGATGTTGAGAATGAGTCATGCATTAGACGGAATGAGTTGAATAGAAATGATGAAGTTGAGGATCTTATACCGGATGAGTCATATATAAGAAACGATCATAATGAGGGAATTTGGATCAATTCATCCCTACACATTGCTAAGAAACAAGTGATTAATATTCCAACAAATAAAAGAAAGAGATGTTAGTGACTGAGGTAAATTATGCATGGTTTCTAAATTTTTTTGTTTTCAATTGCTTTGATTATAAGTTATATCTGATAATGCATGATTTCGTTATATTTTTGTTTTCAATTGCTTTGATTATAAGTTATATCTGATAATGCATGATTTCGTTATATTTTTGTTTTCAATTGCTTTGATTATAAGTTATGTCTGATAATGCATGATTTCGTTATATTTTTGTTTTCAATTGCTTTGATTATAAGTTATATCTGATAATGCATGATTTCTTTATTTTTTTGTTTTCAATTGCTTTGATTATAAGTTATATCTGATAATGCATGATTTCTTTATTTTTTTGTTTTCAATTGCTTTGATTATAAGTTATATCTGATAATGCATGATTTCGTTATATTTTTGTTTTCAATTGCTATGATTATAAGTTATATCTGATAATGCATGATTTCGTTATATTTTTGTTTTCAATTGCTATGATTATAAGTTATATTTGATATTTGATGGTTTCCTTGGTTTATTACAGGTTAGACATGACTGATGACCAACATGAGGAAGTTAGTAAAAAAGTATTCGCGGAAGAAGAAATTCGAAGAGGCATCACAGTAATGAGAAAGGTGGTCCAAGGAAGATCTCGAGGCATCATACTAGATGTCTATTGGAGCCACCAGGGACAGCTTATAGAACCAAATAGGCATACCTTAACTAGTTTTATCGGTGCACTAGTAAGGAATGAAATTCCCATTACCTGTGATGATTGGAGAAACAAAGAGCTGAATGACTCCAAAGAAAAAATTTGGAGTGAGATAAAGGTACAATCATTTGGCCCTTAATTATACGGTATCAATTATGTTTTTTCAATTACCGGTACTAACTATCAATCTGTATGTTTTTCTTAGCGATGTTTTAACATCGAAGAAGAAAGAAGAGGTTTTTGTATGAAATTGGCCGGAAAGCTTTTAAGAGGGTTTCGAACATTTTTATCATCCAAGTTCCTTAGGGATGAGGATGGTAATTATGTGGATGCAAAGCTTCCTAAAAAATATGAAAGTTTGATATCAGCTGAAGAATGGGAAGCTTTCAAATCCAAACGACAAGACCCGGTTTTTAAAAGAATAAGTGCCACAAATCGGGAAAGAGCATCAAGTCCCTCATATTCGTACCGAAAAGGACGTGTCAGATATGGACGCTTAGAACAATCCATGGTAAGTATTTATAAATTGCGATAACAAATTTTTTCATCATATATTAGTTTTATCTGATCAAATTGTATGACTTAATGTGTAGCTGCAGAAGGAGAAAAGTTCAGAAACATCTCTTCCTGCACATGTTTTGTGGAAGGAAGCCCGTGTGGGCAAATCTGGAGTTCCTCAAGAAGAAGTTTTACACGTATACCATAAATGTGTAAGTATAACATTTTTTCATTAATTGAATAACATTTTTATACACAAATATTTGACAAGTATACGGTATTCATCTGATTTTTCAGGAGGCGCTATCTCAGTCTTTATCTCCCGATGATACTAGGAGCATACTTAGTCAGGCATTAGATGTCCCTGAGTATTCTGGTCGGGTGAGGGGTAAGGGATTTGGAGTCACTCCGACCTCCCTGAGTGTTAAAAAAGGAAAGGCTCCTAGTAATCGGGAGCTTCATGCAAGATTGGAAGCCATGCAAGCTGAGCTTGATGCATTGAGGAGAGAAAGAGAGGCTAGCGCCTCAGCATGTTTCAAAGATGGTTCGGACAAAGACAGTATCAACTGTACCTTTCAGCCGAACATTCCAGAGGTAATTACATATAATTGTCTTAAATTGAACTATTTGCTTAAATTATGTATTTGACATATATACACATTAACAATTTCTTGTTATTATTGGTTTTAGGGCATTTCCCATTGTTAGCTATATTTGTCGTCACCATACTATCAGATGGTTGGCAAGGGAAAAGTGCATAGCTGTAAACACCCCAAATTTTCCCTCACTCATTTCACCATGGCTTGTGATCATTCTCATATGCATAAACACAATCATATCATCTCATACCTCATTTTTGATTCACTGCATAGTTTCTAAGGCATCTGCACCTAGGTTTTGTGATTTGAGCAATCCAAGAGCTTCTTGAGCCACTCCAAAGGCCACCAATCACTTCAAAGGGATCCATGTGTGTTCATCTTTCATATTACATCCTCTCAAAGTCAAGATTTCAAAAGAATCACAAGAACTGGGTTTTGAATGGATGCAGAGCCAAGTTTGACTGCACAGTTGACCTAAATTTAGGGTTTTGGTTTCAGAGGCTATAACTCCAATTTTTTTGGTCATTCTTGTTTCCATTGGTCTCTATATGGTATAGGGAGTATGCATATCAATTTTCATGAAGAAATTCCATGGGGAAGTCATCTGATCAAGGGTTGACTTTTCAGACAAGTCAGTGTAAAATCAGGGCATCTGAGGCCCCCAATGACCCAACCAATGGGTGATCTTCATCATTTTGAGTGTATATGATCTTTATTTGATCATGGAAGAAGGTTGAAGTTCATAAAAATCAAGAATTTGGAAGTTTTGCAAATGTTGACTTTTTGGGCATAGTTGACTTTTCAAGAATGCTTCATTTTAGGTCATTTTTCAAGCCTTGATTATTGATCCAAAAAAGCTTCAAATGGAAAAACTTTGGTCATGAAAGTTGTAGATCTCATCTTCCCCTTTTCAAAAAGTACAAGAACATGATCAAACTCTTCTTGGATCAAAAGTTATGGTGTGGCAAAGTTGGCCAAAATCATTGATTTTCAAGGCATGCCTCAAATGGAAATTTTGCAAAATCATGAACCAATGCATTTTTTAACTTCCAATTCATTTCAAACCAGCACACTAACATTCTCTAAGTCATGAAAATCAGAATTGAGCCAAAATCACATGTTCATGGTTCATGTAACAAGGCTTTCTTTCATGAAGTACAAAAAGGCAACAACTTGCAAAAACACTCATGACACTTCTACCACTTGATGCATTGGCTGTTGAACCAAGCTAGTTTCACACACACACCATGCTGCACCAGAACCATCCTTGTACTAGCCTAGATCATGAGCCATACCTTCCTTACACAATTTTTGACTTTTTGCAAAAGGTGACTTACCAATCAATAAAGCACATGTCCAATCACCTGACCAATGAGAGAGAGTTATGTGGACAAAGTGCAAGCCATTTCATGTACAAGGCAAGGCTGAAACATCTCATACACACACATTCACAAAATCACCTCATCTTGCAAGTTGCTTCGAATCTGCCTCCACAGCTTGCAAACACAAAAACCATCTTCACCATTCAACTCACCACACTTCATAGACCTCAAACCACCAAAGCTCAAGCCTGAAACAAGCCTGACCTGAGCTTCACCATTTCTCACCTTCCAAACCAGAACTCATCGAATCCCTTCATCCAGCCATCAAACACCTCACCTTTCTTCACCAACAAGTCAAGCATACCACAAGAAGTCAAAACCACCCTTCACTTTGGTCTAAAGCTGCCTGTACACAGATCCCCATTTCTGCTACACCAGAGTTGGATCTTTCAAGCCAGCCACTCTCCAAGCATTTTGAGTCTCATTTTGCCCTCAGGAGGTGCAAGGGAGCAAGCCTGTGCAAGAAAAAAGTCCAGAGAGTTCATAAACAGAGAAGCTGCATCTCAGGTGAGCTTCATGAACATTTTTCCCAGAAACTGATTTTTTAGTTCTTTTATGATGCCTTGTGTTCCCCTGATCATGAATGTATGCTTGCTTTTGAAAATAGTGTAGAAACCAGCATGTATGGAGTTCCTGAACATTTGCCCGTGTTTTATCTTTTGTTTCGATTCATGCTCATGGATGAAAATAAATGAATTTAGGCCTAGGGTTTAGGTTTAGATTGATGAGAGAGTCAGTTTGATGGAAGAAATTTGTGATTTGGTGACCTATAGAAGAATCTAGGGTTTTGGCTGGCCGGAGAAGACGACCGGAAGTCTTCTCCGGCGGCCTGAAAGTCATTTAGCCCTAATTACAGTCATTAAGGGCATTTGAATGTGGAGCGTAGATCCCCTTTGACCTGTTGACTTCCCTCCAGTTTGGATGGCCCAGATCAATCTGCTTAGCCCTAATCTCTCTCATTAGTTTAATTAATTTTTAATTAGGATAATTAAATCAGATGCAATCCACACCCTTCATTTGCGCGCTGGTCAACCAGTTTGAATTCAGAGCCCATCCTGGCCCTCCATCCTGATTACTTCCTATTTTATTTAATTTTTATTCATTTTCTTTTCTTTTTACTTGCATAATTTATTAAAAATAGTTAAAAATTCCTAAAAATTATGAAACTTTTTCCTAAAAGTTTTATTAATTTTTATGACACAAAAATATTTTTATTTTATTTTTTATCATCAAAAAAGTATTTTTAAATATTTAAAAGATTATTTTTAATTGATTAATGGGAATTAATTAATTAAAAATACTTTTAGGTATTTAAAAATTACAAAAAAATTCATGAAATGTTCTAAGGCATTTAGAAACATTGTCCAACCTTCAAACCAAATTTCTTTTTTGATCTTGACACATTTTAAGAATTTTTCATGGAATTAAATCATGTTTTATGCATTATTTTGATCATGGGTTCAAAAATTCATTTCTGCCTATTTGAGAAGAGTTGGACATTGGTTCTTCTTGCATTGTCTTATGTTTTGCATGTAGTTTCTAGGATAAAATGGCCATGGTTTGATCTTTCATTTTCCAATTGTTTGGCATTTCTTTTGTTAAGAACCCTAAAAAAACCCTAATAACTTAGAAAATTCATATCTTGAGATTGGTTGAGAGTTGAGACCTCCCCTTTGGACCTTGGTTTAGTATAGGTTTAGGGTTTTCTTTGGGTGGCATTTTCCATTTTTCATCTTAGGGTTTGCTTCTGTTTCTGGTTTTTGTTTGTTGTTTGATCCATAAACCCTAATTTGGGCTTTCATTTGCATCCTTCTTGCATTCTCTTGCATAACATGACTTGTCTTTGCATTTTATGCATGCTTGTGTTTCATTTGACATCTTAAGACATGTAGGAAGCATGTTTGATCATTGCATCACATATTTGCCATGTCATTTGTCTTGTATGTTTCATAACTTTTCATGTGTACCCATGCTCCTTAACTTGCATCATCTGCATTCATGATCTTGTATGAACATTTCCATGTGCTGCCTCATGTTTATATCATCTTGTAGCATCATTATCATCATCAACATGCTTCTGGTTTTGTTTAGCATCATGTCATTTCATTTCATTTAACATTGCATTGCATTTCTTTCTAACATTTCAGGTGGTAAGTAAACTTGAGAAGTGAATTTGCCTTCACTTCTCATAACTTTTCTTTTCATCTCCCTTGCATCCATTGCTGCATTTATGCTTGTGTTTGAGTTTGAGCTTGCTCATTCCTGTTCCCCCCACTTTCTTTCTTCAAGTGACTTGACTTCTTGAATGAAGCAAGTCACTTTGCTCCTCTTGATCTTGTTCATCTGCTTCCTGGTGGCTCCTTTGAAGATTGTTCTTGTTTAAACCTCACAAACCTTAGGAACAACAAGCATGACAATAATTAGGGTTTTGATTAGTCCCCCCATTTAGATTTTACCTTTGTGTCTCATTGAGTCTTCTCTTCTCACCCTATAATCAGGGACTAAACCCTAAAGGCTTTAAGGCTTTGTGATTAAGCTTATGCCTGCATCCTTCTCTTAGGATGGAGTGTATAACTTTAATCCTAAGTGTTAAACCCTTCATGTGTTTAACTCCTTTAATCAATCCATCTAATGATCATCAAGACACCACACTTGTAACTTGGGCCTTGCATTAGGGTTCTAATTCTTCCTTAGTTGGTTAAGAAGGACTAACCCTAGTGTTAATGGACAAGTCCCCCTCAAGTTGTCTTACAAATCATAAAATTCACTTCTTCATCATCATATCATTAAATAAAATCCACTTAATCAAAGGCTTGTTTTGTCATGAGTTTAATCCCTAATCATGGATTAAGTTGAGGAGCTTTCCTCAGCTTAAACACTCTCATCTATTATCCTTCTATTAGGATGGTGTAATGAGTCTGTTTAATCCTTGATTATGGCTTAACCTCATTACTCAACACTAAACAAAAACACCAAAAACATCTAAATAATCACAAGTAGGTTAATGATCTTAACCCTACACCAAAGGTGATTAAGTGTGAGAAGCTGACTTCACACTTAAGGTATTCTCATTACCCCTAATCAGAGGGAGGATGTGATGAGTTTACAAACCCATTGGTTTAGGTTTAAGCTCATTAACTTATGACAAACTTTCAAAAACAATAAAAGACTGAAAACTCAAAAACAAACAATAATCGTCTCCTCCGGGATTCTTTTCTCACCTCATTCACTCACAAACGAGAACTTGCTTCTTCCGTCTAATGCAAGACAGTTTGCACCTGAGCCAGACAGGTCATACACTTGAGCATAGACAAGCAAGCAGTTCACAAGTCAATTCATCTTTCAGTCTCTTTGGGTCGAACTACGGTGTTCTGACTTCCTCATTGCACGAGAGGATACGTAGGCATAACTTAATGGTTATCGAACAAAAGTCTCTGTATATTCCCCCTCCTTCCAGCTTCATTCTTTAGCCTCATGATCATGAGCATCTTATTCTTGTTCTTACACTGACACTTTCATACTTCATATCACTTATACATCATACACTGACACCTGTATATCTTTTCCAGCTATTTTATACACAGATTGCACTGACACTACCCCTTTAAAACACAAATCTTTCAAGCGTGGATCCCGTCGAGTACGACGGACAATCTGGGTGCTAATACCTTCCCAGGTTGTAACCAACCCCCTTTCTCAGTCTCTCTGGTTCGCAACCGTCTTATCCATCTCTTTCTAGGTCTATGCAGCATTACCTTTCCTCCGGGATAAAAATGCCTAGCTGGCGACTCTATTCATCTCCAGTGAGTTCACTGTTGTGTGTTCTCATTGTCCCTCTCGCCGACCGTTCGCGTCTGTACCTTTATTTGGGCTATTCCCACTTATCGGGAGCGACAATAACGTTAGCGGAGTATTACTCCACACTAGAGAGCTCCCTGTTGGATGTTTGAAGGTATCGATTGATATTGCAGTCGAGCCGAATGCATCATTACCATATCCTAACGATGATTCGGATGCAACAACGATGGACGAAGCAGTAGGTTCGTTTGTTGCATGGCCGACAAACCTCATATGCGTAGGATATGAGGTATGCCTAAAACCTATGTTAACTTTAATGTGTATATTCTAAGTTTTTACGCGCATTTTACGTACATATTTTCCTTGGTTATGTTAAATAGACTCCCACAAAATCCAAATCAAAAGATAATGCTATTTCGCGGCATACCGAGTCTGTGGTTTCAAGAAAAGAGGTAATATACAATTATATGACATATATTCATGGAAGTTGTTACATTCTTAATTTTATCTAACTATTTATATGACATGTATCTTCAAGAAAATGAGGTTAGCAACGCCTCCGCACAACAAAAAAAAGGAGGTTAGCAACGCCTCCGCACGGGTAAAAAGTGTTGGTGCTAAGAAGACCATAGCTAGGAAAAAACCTACCACCAAGTATAGGTCGTGCCTCAGGACATTTCTAGAGAATACCGATATACCGACCGGAGGTGTTCGGACTGTACATATGGAGGTAGGGATTTTCGGCTTTGATTACGACCAAATGATTGGTAATGAAGACTTCATGCAAGTTTTTGGTCGTGAAGAAATCGGCGTCAACGTTGTCAATACATATATTAGGTAAATCCGGTCTACTTTGTTTTATTAATTGAACAACTTATTTACTTTATGTCTCAAAAGAGGTGTCTAATGTTAATGATGTTTTTATATTAGGTTTTTGTATGACAAATTGATGCGCCCCAATGGTTTGGACGTGTCATTCGGATTCTTAGCACCCGCGACCGTCAACTTAAGTTTAATCTTAAGTAGACCGGATACCGTGATGGAGTACGTTCTTCGGATCCTCATGGACAATAAAGATGCAGAGAAGTTGTTTTTTATACCGTTTAATACCGGGTTAGAATTTCATTCTAAATTCATCTATTATAATTTTTTTCCAAGTTAACATCTAACATTTGGTTAATCATTACAGTGGACATTGGTTGTTGCTCGCAATCAATCCTATCCGAGAAATCGTGTATTATCTTGACTCGTTAGGAAATGATTGGACAACATACCCGGATATGAAGGTCATAATTGACACGTAAGTGAGAATGTTCAAAAAAATTCTTAGTTTATGTGAATTGTTCTAATTGCTTCATTTTTATTTTATTAGTATCTTACAAGCTTTTCGGGCCCAACGAGATATCCAAACCTCAAGGAGGGGCCCCAACTCCATTACATGGATTCAAGTGGCGGTATATTTTTAATTATCACATTTTTTATTATATTAGTGATGACACTTGATAAAACTTAGGATTTATCCTTTTTTTTCATATGTAGTGTCCTCAACAACGTAATCAAATAGATTGCGGGTATTTCATGTTGAGGTTTATGCGAGATACTCTTGTTTTGGGCCGATTAGAGATTCCCACCGATGTATGTATTTCTAACTTATGAGTTATTTTTATATTACACATATCTCATATAATTAAATAGTTGAAATTAAATCAAACTATGTTATATTATTATGTTGTACTTTGATGAATTCAAGTGTGCATTTTATACAAAGGATCAAGTGGACGAAATCAAAGAGGAATGGTGTCAATTCATCATAGAGCTCAATGTTTTAAGTAATGACTTGTAAATTTGTAGTATATTGTACATGACTTGTAAATTTGTACATAAATTTGTGTAATTATATTGTACATTTGTAGTATATGTAATGACTTGTAAATATGTACATAAATTTGTATATATTTTGATACATTTAAGGAAAAATTGGTTTGAATTGGTATATATATATATATTTGTTAGCCAAAAATTGGTAGAAAAAAGGCCAAAATGGTTTGAAATGGCATATATAAATGTGATATTTGTCTGCCAAAATTTGGTTGAAAACAGGTAGAAATTCTGGTTTATAAACCTGGAAAAAATGTGGTTTAAAACAAAAGCTGCAAAAATTTTCGTATACCTTAGACAACGCTTTTGGCAAAAGCGCTGTCTAAGGGGGGCTTAGAAAGCGCTTTTGGCAAAAGCGTTGTCTAAAGGGGGGGCTTAGACAGCGCTTTTGAAAAGCGTTGTCTAAGGTATACCTAAAAAAATTAAAATAGGAGGGGCTTAGAAAGCGCTTTTGGCAAAAGCGCTGTCTAAGGGGGTGGGGGGCTTAGACAGCGCTTTTGAAAAGCGCTGTCTAAGGTATACCTAAAAAAATTAAAATAGGAGGGGATTAGACAGCGCTTTCACCAAAAGCGCTGTCTAAGGTATAGGGGCTTAGAAAGCGCTTTTTCAAAAGCGCTGTCTAAGGTATTCCTAAAAGCGCTGTCTAAGGGTACCTTAGACAGCTCTTAGACAACGCTTTTAAGATTTAAAAAAGCGTTGTCTAAACCTTTAGCAGCGGAGGTTTAGATAGCGCTGTCTAAGGCTAAAAAAAGCGTTGTCTAAGATCTTGTTTGGCATAGTGAATATGAGTAGATATCAGGATGTCCAATTTCATAATAAATGGGAACTCTAATTGGCCATTACTCTATAAATAGGCTATGGTTCATAACATACCATACACTAGTAGTTTATCTCTTATACCCATTTGAAGAGTATTCAGGATATTAGGAGTATTGATTAAGGAAGAAACCACACAAGTCACCAGATGTTCGTTGTGTTAGTTATTTGAATTGGCAGAAATTTTGGTAAAACAAGATTCTTAATTAGGATGCTGTGTCTGATGTCTTGACATGCTTGTCAAGTTTTCTGTAGGTGTAATTTCTTGTTTGACAGAATGTTGTTCCTAATGTCAAACCAAATGTTATGACATCTGAGGACACAATTTTCTATTTAGGTTGATTATTTATTAATTATGACTTGTCTTTGTGTATGAATGATAAATGATTATCTGCGCATTAGTTGGTGGTATTGTTAGAACCGTTTTTCACTTGATTGGAAGAATATGATATTTCTTGTTTTGGTTGCTATTTGCGTTGAAGATCCTTTAAAGAATATTCAACATTTAAGGAATATTCCAATCTATCTATTTTTAGCATACAAGCCCAAAAGCAAGTTGTGTATTATTTATTTTGGGGTAACCCTATTTTGTGGATAACAAAGATTAAGATTTTTTAGTAAGTTGCGCTTCCTATGTTAGGGTTAGGATTATCTTGTATTATTTATGAGCCATTCCTAATCTTTGAATTAGATTGATTTTTTAGTTGTAATTTTTTCCACTCAAAGCTTTTAAGCATGAGTGTTTGTTATTGATCAAAGCTTTTAAGCAAGATCAAGGTGTTGTATTTTGGAAGAGTGATCTTCTGTTTTTCTTTAAATTGGTTGTTTATCACAGTATGTGATTGAGGGGGAGTGAGACGGTGTTTTCTCATATCTAGATGTTTATTTTTAGGTAGAAGTTGCATTGAGTAGGTTCAAGTGAGAAGTTGTAAACTGAGACTATTTAAGCTTTGAATTGTTCTACTAATAGTGAATTTCCTTCTTGGCTTGGTAGCCCCCATTGTAGGTGTGTTTGCACCGAAATGGGTTAACAATCCTGCTTGTTTTTATTGCTGTTATTTATATTGTTTTTATCTTGTTAATACTAAGATAGTAATGTCGTGACATCGCCTTCAAAATCACATATCTGACACCAGAATTTCACGTTGTTCTACTATTAACTTCTAGGATTCAAAGTTATCACCAATAGAAACTTTCTTAATTATTGAGATAACTATTGGTTGTTGAGAGTATAACTTAAATGGTGAAGATAATTATTGGTTGTTGAGATAGCTATAGGTTGTTGAGAGTACAACTTATATTGTTGAGATAATAATGGGTAAAGATAATTATTTCTTTAGAGAAACTAAGGATTAAGGTTTTAGATAAACGAAACTCTGATAATATATATATATATATATATATATATATATATATATATATATATATATATATATATATATATATATATATATATATATATATATATATATATATATATATAGTAACATTGTAATCCAATAAATTCACAAGTCATAAATAAAGTAACATTGAATCATTATCAATTCCTAAAAACTTAATAAAAAATCAAATGAGTGAATTCGTCAATAAATATAAAAGGGTTAAATATATTTTTGGTCCCTATAAATATCTCAATTTTGATTTTTAGTCCCTATAAAAAAAACCGAGTTTTAGTCCCGATAAAATTAATTTTGCACGCCATTTTAGTCCCTCTACAGGGACTAAATCTGCGTGTAAAAGTAATTTTATAAGGATTAAAACTCGACGTTTTTTTATAGAGACGAAATACCAAAATTGAGATATTTATAGGGACTACAAACATATTTAACCCAATATAAAATAACAAAATATATTTTCATTTAATTTTATAAATTAATATCATAAAAAAATAAAAAAAAGTTAAAAATATTTATTATAAATTTAAGGGTTAAATATATTTGTGGTTCTCCTAAATAACTAATATTTCAGTTTTAGCTTCTAAAAGAAAATTCATCAAAGAATGGTCCTCCTAAAAATTTTCATTCACATGCATTTTTGGTCCCTCATGCTAAACCTATTGCAAAAACCTTCAATAATTCAATTTTCCTATCTCTAAAATCGTCGTTAATTCTATCGCTAAGTTGTAAAAATCGTCGATAAGTTACAGGAGAAACCAAAAGTGTGGATGAAAAATTTTAGGAGGACCATTCTTTAAAGAAAATATTTCAAGAATTAAAAATGAAATATGAGATATTTAAAAGGACCACAAACATATTTAACCCTAAATTTAAATGTTATTTGAAGTGGAATACGAAAAACACTAAAAATTAATTAATATATACTATAAAACTCAAATGATTTTGATACATATGGATGTTAATGGGGTGAAGCGGTGACAGATATATATTCTCATCCCGATCCCCCTCAAATTTATTCAATCCCGTCTCAGATCCTTATTAATGGGAAAATTTTGTCCACCATTCATGCAAATCCTCATTATTTTTCCAGAGATGCATAATCATGAAAAATTCAAAATATAATCAGAAGAATTTAAGAAACTAATCTTTTATAATACAATTTTTATTTCGACAAAATTTAATCTATTCTCATGAAAGTCCTCACCATAAAAAATTTAAACTAAAAATAAATAAATAATTATTTAAATCTCTCTTTTATTAATATTACATTTATTTGAAAAAAGATGAATTATAAGAAATGTCAAATAAATCTAGATAGAAATTTAAAATTATATATTAACTAAGGATGATATCTTATTTTAGGCAAGTCGGAGACTTCACAGGTCAAGGAATATGCTCATCATCAGGAATGACAATGAGTGAGTAAAAACTCGCAAAATGAGTACAAACATATACATATACAATTATTCATTAAAATAAGTGAATATAAACGCGAGTACGAGTATCTCAGTATTCTCCTGCCCCATATCCGTATAATATATTTATTATTTTTATTATAATATACACAGATTAATTTATCAATTTTAACAAATATATCACTATTAAATTTGTACATATTTTAATATAAATATTAATCTATTTCTTAATTCAATTTTTTTTAATATTGTTAATAATTTAATATGACATAATAAATTATAATTGATAAATTATTTTTAATTAAAAAATATGAATAAACATGAACGGATATGAGTATTTAGCTATCCATAAATAACAAATGTATATAAATGTTGATTTTCTTGTGTGTATGAGCTTATGTATGAGAATTTTTCAAACTACAAATATGAGAAGAAATATTATAATACCCGGTCAAAAATGAAAACTATATTCATTGATCAATGACAATGCGAGAGGAAAACCGAATTCAAGTTTGACAAGAAAACCAAGATTTATAATCATCATAAAGTGGAGATGTGATTCATGACATTTGCCAAATTTCAACTCAACCCAACTTTACAAGAGTATATAGTATATCTCATTTATGATTAATAACTTTCCAATCTAGCAAACCTATTAAAATTAGATTTGGCCACATTTTAATAAATTGCGGCAATAGCATACCTAAATTAAACACATTCCTTAGAAAACCTAAAGAGTGATGACATCACATGAGCACCATTAATTAGTGTGAAAAACACTGTAGTTGAAATGAAGCATACAAGTTGATTACGTGTGCAAAAGCTTTCTCAAAATAATATACTTGAGATAGACTTTATGGTTCATATTGTTCCCTATGAATTGGAAAATTCATGTTACTAGATTCTTCATTATGCTAAACATGGATAACTAGCTACTGTGTGCATAAGGAAACCCTTTGCCTTACGGCACACGGTTTGTGCTCAAAGAGGGAAAAAGTAAAAGAAACAAATTTGCTTGTAGATATGGTGCTTCCACAAACGGTGAGAAAGTTTGTATCTAGGTTATACCACACATGAAAATTGGATTGGCTACTTTAGACATTATTAATCTTTTGATTTGAAAGTTTGTGTGTGAGTATCTTGATCAAGAAACTTTTTCAATTTCTTCATAAGGTAATTTTTAGGGCTAGTTCTATTATGGAAAACATTAGGTGGTGCCGTCGGTCACATAATCTATCATTTTAATATAAAGTCAGGAGGGATATATTCAATTTTGTTTTGTACTTGGATATGAGTATGAATATGTCATCACTTAATAACATTATTATAGTTATTTTGATTTTTTTTCTCTTTCCTTTTTTAAATGTCATAAAAGTCTTATGAATATATTCTACAAATTAACATGGTATAATATATTAAGGATGACATATATGCGAGAAATGCAATTGACATGAAATCTTATACGGTCACTGAATATTTCACATTGAACATAGAGCATCACATGATCCTTTACCATATACATATAACATTAGTTGGTATTTTCCAATAAACATAAAACCTCAAGTCACATTTCATATATATACATATATATGATCGATTCACTTTTCACAAATATACATATATCATTTATTAACATTTCATGACTTACATGTAACATAATTCACATTTTACACACAAACATATAACATATAGATGGATGCTTATTAGATGCACTTGTCCTCTACTCCAATGTATGTGGTACTATCACTATTACGGAAAACAATTTTCACAACGGTTGAAAAAGGGATACCACCACGCTGGTCCAATAGTTGTGAGATAAGGTGAGATAATTGTATGTATGATACTTTCCACCACGGACGTACGACCGTGATTGTATATATGTAGTGTGCTACTTGCTGTCGTACTTCGAAAAATACGATCCTAAAATAAACAACAAAGTCGCCACCTAATTCTATTTATTCTACGAGAGAAAAGGAAGATATATACACAACCTAAATAAGGATAAGAAATGGTCAACGAAACCACTAATCTATGTTCGGGAGTCAGTTACGCAAAGGGAAGGTGTTAAGCACCCCTCACGTCCGTTGTACTCAACGGGAACCTCTTAGTCTAATTTGCGATTTAAATGTTAACTTGTATTATTGTCTTCTTTTTAATGATTAAGTATTGTTTTAAGGGAATGTTTAGTTATTATTTGTTATGGGGAAAGGTTAAATTTTTTATTATTGTGATTTGTGACGGAGAAATAATTAATTTTTTTATTAGGGTGCTCGCGAAGGATTAAAATCCCCATGCCTACGTATTCCCTTGTGCAATGGGAAAGTCAGAGCTTCGTAGTTCGTGTGACTACGGTTTGTGTTTTTTAATTGAACGATTGTTTGAAAACGCTTTCTAATCTGCTAAGCGTTGGCTTATACTCGCGGTGGAGGTTGAAGCGCTAGCTTGTTTGCGAGATAGAAATATTTAAACAATGTTCGTTTAGAGAAAAGATGTTTGATCTTTATTAAAGTGTTTTAAACAAGAGGGAGAATGAACCACAATGCGTGGGGCTAGCCCAGGAGTGATTGCATTCAAGAACGTGGGGAGTGCTAGACTCCGGAGTTCAGTTACTCGCTGATTAATTATGGAAAATAGTTTGTATTGGTTGGTAAGTTTTAAGTTGTATTTGAAAAAGAAAGAGACAGGTCGTCATCTTTAAGGGAGGTATCTCGCCTATTCCACCACAAACATTTGAGGAAGAGAAATCGAAAGAAACTTTAAACTTGGATACAAGGATCGACAAGCAATGCCACATTCTTTCTTTGAGAATAAATAAAAATCGGAAGAAGCTTTAAACTTGGATATGAGTATCGACAAGCAATGCCACATTCTTCCTATGAGAATAGATAAAAATCGGAAGAAGCTTTAAACTTGGATACGAGGATCGACAAGCAATGCCACATTCTTCCTTTGAGAATAATTGTTTGAAAGATTTTTGTTTGTGTTTGTGGGGATAGAAGATAATATCTTTCCTATGGAGATGAATCATGTCTGATCTTTTAAGGTTGTTGAATTATTTTGAATACGAAAGAGTGAATAAATTACAACTCGAAGGTTGGCCTCAAGAGTAATTCAGTTCAAGCACCTGAGGAATGCTAGATTCCTGAGTTCAGTTCTTCGTATAATTTATTTAAAGGTTTCCGTGTTTTAGGAACGAGAGGGTGAATAAACCACGTCACGTGGGGATAGCCCATGAGTGATTTAATTCAAGAACGTGCGGAGTGCTAGACTCCGGAGTTCAGTTCCTCCGTTATTTGATTTGTGAATTAAGACGTGATTGTTTTGGAGATGAAAGGGCGAATGAATTACCAATCGAGGGCTAGCCCCAACAGTAATTCAATTCAAAAACCCGAGGAATGCTAGATACCTGAGTTTAGTTCTTTCATAAATTTAATTTAGAGATTTATGTTTTGAAAACGAAAGAGCGAATGAATTACAAATCGGGGGCTAGCCCCAACAGTAATTCAATGCAAAAAACCCGAGGAATGCTAGATTCCTGAGTTTAGTTCTTACGTTAATTAATATGTTAATTTAGACACGTCTTGCGATTATTTTTGGATGAATTAGGGTTTAGTGTTTTTTAGAAACGAAGGAGTAAATGAAACACTACGCGTGGGGCTAGCCCAGGTGTGGTTCATTAAAGACCCGCAGAATGCTAGATTCCGAAGCTCAGTTCCTTGTTAATTAATTTAGACGCGTAATGTCGTGCAGACGGCGATATCATAGTGACCGACTTACGTGTGTGCAAAATGTAGGCGTATGAATATCTTAATTGATTAAATGAAGTGGATTAGAATCCTAATTCCTAAAGGTGTTCCTAATAATACTAAATCGTAAAATAAAGGCGAAAAAATAAATTGCGTTCGAAAATAAACGGGAGAAGGATACATGATAATTTACGCGGGTTTGCAAAGAAATAAAAGGTATCGTTGTAAGTCTCAAATGAGATCTATCATTCTCATTTGAGACTAACAAGATCACCCTTAAATCAATCTCATAAAGTCACATGGATTGCCATGTCAACACTCCTACCTCATTCACACTATAAATAAGATCTATCATTCTCTCAAATGAGGAAACGTGTGTGCAGTGTACATATTAATCAAAACCGTTAGTATTAAATATTGTATAAAAGTGTGAGAAATAAATAAAATAAATAAATAGACTAATAAAATGAAATAAATTGTAAAAATGGAATAAATTAAATAAAATGAAAATACAATAAATTAATGGCCTCATATTGGTCACGATTAATCGGAAACGATTTATCGTGACTTTTGTCATATCATCGGCCCAAATAAAAATCAATACGGAATTGAAAAGCAAAGACACGTCTTTTTGAATTTTTAGTTTATCAACAACTAAACAAAATTACAATTAAACTTAAAAACTAAATTTAAATAACTTACTACACAATAATATTTTTTAAATTTTTAAGTGTTAATCACATATATACTTTACTTGTAATATTAATAAATAAATTAAACAAAACTATATTTTGAAATGAAGAAACTAAAGTCAATCTAATAACTTAAACTAATAAGGAATTTTATAAATAATTTAAATAGATAACAAACTAAAATATAAAAAAAATGATGAATGATACTCACAAATTTCAAAGCTATCAAAGGTTGAGCTTGTTGTGTAGAAGAAAGTGAATGTGTTTTGATGGAGGTTGTTGTTGTGGTGAAGAAGGTGAATGTTTATGGGTATTGTGTAAGTAAGAAAAAGAATTTTGACTTTGAAAAATATGTAATGAATGTGCTAGATTTTGAGATTTTTAAGGGTGATCTTGTTAGTCTCAAATGAGAGAATGATAGATCTTATTTATAGTGTGAATGAGGTAGGAGTGTTGACATGGCAATCCATGTGACTTTATGAGATTGATTTTTGGTCATTGATAAGTCCAAGTTGGCAATCCATGTGAAGTGTGAGAATGATTATTGGTCATTGATAAGTCCAAGTTGGCAATCCATGTGAAGTGTGAGAATAATTATTGGTCATTAATAATTCCAAGTTGGCAATCCATGTGAAGTTTTTGTACTACATTATAGTGGACCCCACTTGTCATTTATCCTTTTTTGAACATGAAGAAAAACAAAAGAAAAGTAGTAATAATAATAATAAAACTAATAATAATAATAAAGAAAAAAAATTTGAAAAATGTTATTAAAAAAATAAATTATATTGAATTAAATAAATTAAAATTAAACTAAATAAATTGAAATTGAAATTAAACTAAATTTAATATAAAATTTAATTAAAATATAAATTAAAACCAAAATTAAACTAAGATTAATTTTAAATAAACTAAAATAATTATCTAAATAGAAATAATAAAAATCAAGAAATGATATGGAATGATAAAAATCAGTTTAAATTGCATGATTAATGATTAATGGATTAAAATGCAAAAATGACTGACTATCAAATAAATCGATAAAAATGCGTTAGATGAAAAAAAACTGAAAAAGTTCGGTCAAAATTTAGGGTGTGACACCTACCACAACGGTTAATTTAAACAATCGTTGTGATATTATTGAATGCAACATATTTAACGAGATTGTGGTAAACAACTGTTGTGGTATATAGACATGAGTTTATTATAAATCATGTGAAATGCTTATTTCTTCAATGCTCACTAAACATATAACCTTTCAAACTGCACTAGAACATTATAATATAAAAAATTAAGTTATATTAGAAAAACAATTTCACGTCCAATGCTAGACAAGAGTTCTTCAACTCCTTATTTGTATTTTGTTCTTTGATAGTAAGAACTTGGTTTAATGATTCTAGTTCTTCAACCGCACTGCCTTCACCTCTAGTTTCTTTTGTAAAATATTATTTACTTTGCAAACAAAATTAGAGGTGGATAGAGGAGTTTTTGAAGACCTACAATCATTAAACCAAGTTCTAACTATCAAAGAACAACATACAGTTAATGGTGTGAAGAGTTCTTGTCAAGAATTGAACGTGTACTCGTTTTCTAGTACAGTTTTATCTATCATATTATAATTTTCTAATGCAATTTGAAAGGTTATATATTTGGTAAGGGATTGGAAAAACACTCAAACCACATAATACATAATAAACTCATCTTTTAAACAAACATTAACAACAACATTCATAAAAAAATAGTCATCAACAACAAAAACAATACAAGAAACATATCAAGTCATAGAATGTTTCAAAAAAAGTACCAAACATTGTCACATAATGGCGTGTCCACAATGAAATAAGGATGAAACTAAAGTTGAATCCACAAACTTATATATATTTTTAATTGATGTCATTCTAGATCTTTGACATAAGTTTGCAACACTAACTTTAGCTTCATCCTCTTTATTGAAACATGAATCCCTATGATAATATTATTTTAGTGTATCACAATGATCCATTTTCTTTAGGAATTTTGATAATTGTTTTATTTATATTTGCTCTATCTTATCTTTTTAGTATGCTTTTTCCTTGAGCACATTAGGTGCCCCTTTCATGATTTTATTGTGTTTTCATCTGAAAGAAAGATTGTAAATGGAAAGCTGAGGCATGACACCTCAAGACAGAGTCTGAAGTGGAATAAAAGTTCAAGAAAAGAGGTTGATAATCTTATTGCCAACAAGTCGTCCAAGAGTTTGGGAGGAATTAATTTTTAGGGCTTACGTGGTAAGGAATTGGAGGAGAAAAGAGCTTGAGCAAAAAGGATAAGATCAAGCAAGCTAGAGGACAAAAGGTAGTACGGTAGAGACCATACATACAAAAGCGCAGCCTGCACCA